>CM042539.1:16231254-16433754 GCA_023630585.1 Cranoglanis bouderius
GAAAATGCAAGTTTGGTGAAGGTGAGGTGTGTGCACGGGGGATATTCACGAGTACCCATTAGTGCCCATTGTCATCAAATTTCGAGGGAAAAAAAATATAGTGGAGGCGGCGGTTAGTCCCCGTCTCACCCATCCACTAATTTTGTGAACGAATTGGCTGGGGTTTTGTTTATTAGCGAGAGAAATGTTTGTGGATGGGTCCTGCATTAGGGAGAAGCGGTGTGGAATGTGCACAGCCTTGGCAGGAGAGGCGGTGCCAGGGCCGTCGACGACAGCTCCACGTCAGCATGACAACGAGAGCGGGGGGAGTAGCTCTCACCCCCTCTTAGCGGGGATTCCCCTCGGGGATTTTCCCTTGGAGCAGTCGCGCCAGGAAACCCTGAAGCACGCCTTTGATCAAGTGAGAGTAATCGATGGTCAGCCGATCCAGCCCAATGTTGCGCTCTCCCACCGCTACTTCTCCATTATTAAAGATAGGATTTATAGAGTGAGGCAGGACACTCAGACCCAGGAAAATATAACCCAATTGTTGGTTCCGAAGAACCGTCGGGAAGGATTATTCCAGGCGGCTCATTATAACCCGATGGCGGGGCACTTAGGGCAGGCGAAAACATTAGGTCGGCTCTTGGCTCACTTTTATTGGCCGGACATTCGTGGCGACGTTCGCCGTTGCACCCACTCCTGTTAATCGAGGTCCCCTTCGAGAGAATTGGCATGGACCTCGTCGGGCCATTAAACCGATCTGCATGGGGGTATCGCTTTGTATTAGTATTAGTGGACTATGCAACGTGATATCCGGAAGCGGTGCCTCTACGCAATAACTCCGCAAGGAATGTTGCAGATGCACTCTTCCACGTTATCTCCCGGGTTGGGATCCCGAAAGAGATCCTAACTGATCAGGGCACATCTTTTATGTGACGCACCCTGCGCGAGCTGTACGAATTGTTGGGGGTTAAAGCGATTCACACCAGCGTTTATCATCCGCAAACGGATGGGCTGGTGGAGCGCTTTAATCAAACGCTTAAAAATATGATTCGTTTGTGCAGGAAGATACATGGAATTGGGATAAGTTGCTAGATCCCCAGTTATTTGCAGTACGAGAGGTCCCACAAGCCTCCATGGGGCTCTCCCCATTTGAATTATTGTATGGATGCAAGCCACGCGGCATACTTGATGTCATACGGGAAAATTGGGAGGAGGGACCTTCAGCCAGTAAAAATGAAATTCAGTAGGTTTTGGACCTGAGCGCAAAACTCCACACATTAAGCCACCTAACGCAGGAGAATTTGCTACAGGCACAAGAACGTCAATCCCGGCTGTATAATGGGGTGCAGGGCTACGCGAGTTCACGCCGGGAGATAAAGTGCTCATATTACTACCCACGGCGAGCTCCAAATTACTCGCCAAGTGGCAAGGACCCTTTGAGGTCACACGGAGAGTCGGGGATGTCGACTATGAGGTAAGGCGAATGGATAGAGACGGGGCATGGCAGGTTTATCATCTAAACCTGCTAAAACTATGGAGGAAGACGGTATCGGTAGCGTTGGCGATGGTAGATCCTGAAAGGAAGGAGCTAGGGCCGGAGGTAGATCAAAAATTGGCGAGTCAATCCCCTCCGGTGCCATGCGGGGACCACCTCTCCTCAGCCCAAATTACAGACATCAAAACCCCAAAGGCAGAGTTTTCTGACGTGTTCTCGCCTCTCCCCGGCCGCACTAACCTCATAGAGCACCACATTGAGACAGCCCCAGGGGTGGTGGTTCGCAGCCACCCCTATCAGCTCCCGAACACAAAAAAAATGTGGTCCGGGATGAACTTAAGGCCATGCTCAAAATGGGAGTAATCGAGGAGTCCCACAGTGACTGGAGCAGACCGGTGGTCTTAGTTCCTAAGGCCGACGGGACGGTCCGGTTTTGTGTGGACTTTAGAAAAGTCAACGTGGTGTCTAAATTCAACGTATATCCAATGCCTCGCGTTGACGAACTGCTCGAGCGTTTGGGCGCGGCTCGCTTTTATTCGACACTGGATTTAACCAAGGGATATTGGCAGATCCCCTTGACTCCAATGTCCCGGTAAAAAATGGCCTTTTCCACCCCGTTCGGCTTACACCAATTTGTGACCCTTCCATTTGGGCTATTCGGGGCTCCCGCGACGTTCCAGCGGCTCATGGACCGAATACTTCGTCCACACGCTGCATATGCCGCTGCCTATTTAGACGACATTATTATATACAGTAATGACTGGCAGCGACACATGCAGCATTTAAGGGCGGTGTTGAGGTCGCTGAGGCGTGCGGGACTCACGGCCAACCCAAAGAAGTGCGCGATTGGATGGGTGGAAGTACGGTATCTGGGCTTCCACTTGGGTCATGGACAGGTGCATCCCCAAATTGATAAGACAGCAGCGATTGCGACCTTCCCAAGGCCCAAGACCAAAAAGGAGGTGAGACGGTTCCTGGGGTTGGCTGGCTATTATCGTAGGTTTGTGCCTAATTATTCGGATGTCACCAGCCTGCTGACTGATCTCACTAAAAAGGGGGCACCAGACCCGGTCCAGTGGACGGAGCCATGCCAACAGGCTTTCACTCAGGTAAAAGCTGCACTGTGTGGCGGACCACTTTTACATTCTCCTGACTTCTCGTTGGACAGGGGGCTGGGGGCCGTGCTGTCCCAGGTGGTGGAGGGGGTGGAGCGTCCCGTGCTGTACATCAGCCACAAGCTCTCGTTATGGGAGACAAAGTACAGCACGACTGAGAAAGAGTGCCTGGCCATCAAGTGGGTGGTCCTCACCCTCCGCTACTATCTGCTGGGGCGGGCCTTCACCCTCTGTTCGGATCATGCCCCGCTCCAGTGGCTCCACTGCATGAAGGATGCCAACGCGTGGATCACTCGTTGGTACCTGGCACTTCAGCCTTTTAAATTCGAGGTGATCCACAGACCGGGGGCGCAGATGGCTGTGGCGGACTTCCTCTCCCGGCAAGGGGGGGGAGTCGGCGGCAGGCCGGATGGCTCCCCGGCCTGAGTCAGGCGGTGGGGGTATGTGGAGGTGGGGGCGTGGTCGAGCACCGGTTTGTGAATGGAGGGCGCGGAGCCGGAGAAAGCGAGTGGTAAGGTTTCCACACCTGTAGGAAATTGAGACTAACGAGTGTTCTGTGTTGCAGTGAGGAGAAAAGGAGGAGAGACACGTGCCTCGAGAGAGAGAGTGACGCCGACACAGAGCTACATATGTGCGTGCGTGTGTGTGTGTGAAGAGTGAGAAAAAAAAACAAAAAATTGAAAGCTGGAGTCAGCCTGTCTCCTGTCTGGTTCCTCCATCCCAGCCTGGAATTATTACAAAGACTAACTAATGTAAACCCTGATTGATTGACTTTATATAATTTGCATGGATTATTGCACTTGTATATATGAAATATACTGTTGATTTTAAATTGCTTGCTCTTTGTACGTTTACAGCATCTAGCAAACACCCTTATTCAGAGCCACTTACAGAAGTGCTTTGGAGTTTCTATCAAAAACACATCCTCATGCTAGTTCACTAGGTCAGGGACTAAGAATACCATGGAGAAAATTTTGTGAAACCCAGTCCTTTTGTATTACTGGCATTAATTAAAGAATATGAAATGATAAAGAAACCCAAACCTATAAATTTAGACAAATAAAAGCAGTCATTCAATAATGACAAAAAATGCCGCTGTATAAATGGAGGACAGGACAGTCTGTCTGCACATAACTGTAAGCAGTAAACATCTCAGCTGACAGAAGCTTTAGTGCTGGCTTTTAAATTGGTTTTATTTGCCACAACGTCCACTTTTAATGCTTTGCAACACTTCCAGAACTTTGGCAAAGACACTTTAAACAATTTTGAAATCGCAGTTTCTCTGTGTGCAATGCTCTGTGTCCATAATCACCTGTGTAGAGTGTAGGTATTTTTTTTTCCATTTTCTTGTCACCTCACTTACTTCACACCTAATTCAACTTTTCTGTAATTTGTCTCTAAATTTTGACTTTCTCAGGTGCTGTTACACTGCTAAATATATTTACTGGCATAGAAGTGAGTCAAAATAACTTCCACTTCTGCCTTCTCTTTCATTGTTTAGTAGTAATTCGTACGTCCAGTCCACTCCGAGCTTCACATTTTATGGAGTTTTGTTGGTGTCACTACATGCAAATGACCTGTGTCAGGAATGTGCTTTGCACTTTATGGGTAATCAACATGCACAAGCAAGTATGAAGAAAATCAGCATTTCTGAAACTTGTAAATCTGGTGGAAATTTTTACTTGAGTTTGGCTTACGCAAACATTTACACACAACTTTAGTAAAAGATTGATAAAATAGGCCTAATCATTCAAATTTTACACTCAATCTATGAAACTACCTTTCCCGTAACAACATTCTCTCATAAGAACTTTTTTAAATAATAACTAATATAAGTGGCAAAATTATTGATGTTATGCTGTGGGGGCATTTTGCATTTGGCTGTGATTTGGCTTTGCTTTCCTCCACTTGGCTCTAGGAAAGAGTCACTGCGAATGAATACAGTCTTATTCCTACAGATCCTATGATGAAACATTTCTGTTCTGATGGGAGAGGTCTCTTCCAGGATGACCACACCTCTATTCACAGGGCATGAGGGCTTGGATACAAGTGCATACTTGTTATTTTGATTAACAAGAGCAAATGAGGAACACAGACAAAATGACAAGTTAACATGCAATTTCACACTTTTACAGTTTTATATGTACAGTTATTAGTTATCTTTTATGAGCATCAAAAACGTCATGTGGGAGTGTTCAAGTGTGGCAAAAATTTGGAAGAGGCAAGGGTATTGCTGACTATTATGTAAGTAAATGTGTTATTTTGGATGTATAATAGATTTGTATGAAATACTCTGCAGTTTACTCTTCACTCACGTGTAAAAACAAATGGGTGTGCACTTTCACAGTGCAACAATTTGACTTCATTACACTATATGGCCAAAAGTATCTGGACACCTGACTATCACACCCACATGTGCTTGTGGATTGAACTTTCAATTCCAAACCCATGTGCATTAATATGGAGTCCCCAACCCCCAGGTGGTGTAATGAACTTCCCCTAGATGTATGAACTGGCTTTCTGCAAACAATGACTAAAGACCTACCTCTTCACGAAGTACTTAAATTAGCACTATGTTATTTAAAAAAATTCTAATGTCTTGTGCCTTTTTTCATACTATTCTAACCTCCCCAATAGGAGTTTCAGACTGATAGTAATCAGTCCCTGACCTAGTGAACCAATATGAGGATGTATTTATTGATAGAGACTTCAAAGCACTTCTGTAAGTGGCTCTGGGTAAGAGCATCTGCTAAATGCTATAACTGTGAAGCTTGAAAAGCTTTGGGAAGCTACAAACAAATATTTATTAAATTAAAACTGTACAAAATTCCTTTTAAGAAAACTGTAAAAGCACACTAAAATATTTATTTGCAGTCTTTGTCAACTAAACCTACACTAAATATAACTACATATTAAAAAAAAAAAATTCTAATACTATACTATAAAATGAATACTGGACAGCATTGCTGCTAGTGTAGCCACTAGCTATCCTGTAATGCAGCTGGCTTTAGCTAACTTTATTTAAATACCCTGCCCTACCCTGAGAGTGTCAGTTGTTTATGAGAGACTAGTCAATTTTTGAACATACAATTAATGTGTTAACTATTTTTTTCCCTTCATATATTGCTTCACTGATAAATTATAAGTGGCATGCTATACTACTGGTGAAACTTTAATACCACCAAAAACACCTGAGAGATATTTAGACCTTCCTACTCACATGTGTGCAAGGGGGAAGTCATCAGATATTCCTGCACCCCCATGGACCTGAATGGCACAGTCCACCACCTTACAAGCCATCCTGCCAGCTGCTACCTTTATCATCGCAATCTACAGGAGAGAATGTGAGGAACACACACACACACACACACACACACACACACACACAAAACCGATGACATTAATGTGGTCTTTGTTGGTACAGCCTTGACTTTTGGCTGTAAACATGTATGAAAAAGTTGGAGGAGGTAGAGTGTGTATATGATTTTAAAGGTTTGCTCATCTTTATACTGTAGCTACAAAACTAATGTACCCAACAAGTAAGGGAAACTTATAGGTGTCAGTGTATCAAAGTGAAAACTCAATGTCAGTATCACACGGTCACCTCAAACCATGTTGAGTTGTTCAGTATCTCAAACAGACCCACTTATGTGATGTGGTACTGAATGACACATTTATAGAAATGGACAACAGGAGCTTCCAAACAGCACAAAAGAAAAAGTGTTACTCCTACTGACAGAGTTTGAATCCAAACAAAACCTCAGCCATCTATGAACAGAAATTCAAGAAAGCACACAGTTGCAATCAAAAGTATTCAACCCCCATTGCAAATCAGGTTTATTGTCAAAATTGACAGACTTTCAGCTGTTTGCAATGAACAAATCAAACAAAAGCAATTGAAATAGTTCAACACAATGAATGCTTCAAGTGGTTTACCCAAATTCAACTGAAAATGCAACTTATAATGACTTCTCCAGTTTCAAAATTATTCAACCCCTTCATGGCAAGCATCTTTAGTACTTAGTAGAGCACCCTTTTGCTGTTATAATCTGCTGCAAACGAGATGCATAGCCAGACACCAGCTTCTGGCAGCTTTCCTGAGGAATCTTAGCCCATTCCACATGAGCAATGGCCTCCAGTTCAGTAATAGTCTTGGGTTTGCATGCTGTAACCGCCTTCTTCAAATCCCACCAGAGAGTTTCTATGGGGTTCAAGTCAGGTGACTGTGATGGCCCTGTAGAATCTTCCAGGACTTCTTCTGCAACCAAGCCTTGGTGGAATTTGAGGTATGCTTGGGATTATTGTCCTGTGGGAAGGTCCAATGACACCCAAGCTTCAGCTTCCTCACAGACGGCATGACATTTTCTCCTAGGATTTCCTGATACTTCAATGAATCCATCTTGCCTTCCACATGCTGCAGGTTTCCAGTGCCGGAGGATGCAAAGCAGCCCCAGAGCATCACCAAGCCACCACCATGCTTGACTGTGGACAGAGTGTTCTTTCTTCATTCTTCTTTCTCCAGACATACCGGTGATCCATCGTGCTGAAAAGTTCCAGTTTTGTTTCATCGCTCCACAGAACAGAATCCCAAAACTTCTGTGGCTTATTTATATGATTTTGAGCCAACATTTCTTGTGCTTTAGCTCGTAGTGGTGTCTTGGAGTTCTGGCATGGAAACCTTCTGCGTTCAGCAGTGCCTGTTGCCACCAAGTCTTGCTGCAGGTCTTTTGCAGTTACTCGAGGGTTTTTCTCGATAGCTTACTTTTTCTGCCCCATCCAGGTATTTCATGTATTTTCTGCCTCTAGCCAGTTCATGTATTTCATGTGTTCCAGCTCAAGCACACCTGGTGCAACTAATGAAGCCCTTGGTTAGTTGCATCAAGTGTGATTAAGACAACACCTGTTTTGCATATTTGTGCTGTTGTGAGGGATTCTATTCAGGGGGTTGAATAATTTTGAGACTGGAGAAGTCATTATAAGTTGCATTTTCAGTTGAATTTGGGGGAAACCACTTGAAGCATTTGTTGTGTTAAGCTATTTCAATTGCTTTTGTTTGATTTGTTTATTGCAAACAGCTGAAAGTCAGTAAATTTTGAAAATAAACCTGATTTAAAATGGGGCTTGAATAATTTTGATTGCAACTGTAACTGACTGTGCTCTCTGGGTGGGAGGGGTGGTATTACACTTTCTCCCCTGTCAATCACAGTAACACTAACCAGTCGCTGGTGTCTGTTGAATCATGTATGCAGACGAGAGCAATTAGCACTCCCTTGGTCTCAGTTGAGCGATTTCTTTAATATGCCCAAGCCTGAAGATTTTACTAAGAAGTGCTTTCAAAGTGTGTGTTCATGGAACATAGAGTGGATATAAAAGGTTATCCCTGTTAAATTTGGAGGTTTTTGTAAAGTACAAAAATGAAACCAAGATAAATCTTTTTCCACCTTTATTGTGATATAGCAAACAACAAAATTCAAGTGAAAGAAAAATAGAAACATTTTAGGGAAAAAAAGATGAAGAAGAAAAAAACAACTTACAATAACCTGGTTGCACACTCCTAAATTAATACTTTGTTAAAGCAACTTTTGCTTGTAATACAACATTCAGTCTTTTGGGGAAAGAGTCTCTCAACTTAGCACATCTTGATTTGGCAATTTTATTCCTCTCTCCCTTGCAAAAATGCCCTAGATATATCAGATTGTGAGGGGATCTGTGCACTGCCCTTTTCAAATCATTCCACAGGTTTTCAACAGGATTTAGATATGGGCTCTGGGCCATTCTAAAACTGTGATTTTCTTCTGAAGTTGTTCCTTTGTTGAATTTGATTTGTGCTTTGGGTTGTTGCTGGAAAGTGACAATTTTCTTCACCTTCAGTTGTCTAACAGAGGACAGCAGGTTTTGTGTCAAAATAGATTGGTATTTGGAGCTATAAATGATTCCCTTCATCTTGATTGGAGCCCGAGTCCAAGTTGTAGAGAAGCAGCCCCATAGCCCTGATGCTGCCACCACCAGGCTTCACCATGGGTGTGGTGTTCTTTAAGTCATAAGTCTTGTTTTTTCACCAAACATATCTTATAGAATTATGCCCAGAAAGTTCTACCTTGGCATCATCAGTCCATAACACTTTTTGACACATGGTTTTGGCAAAATTTAGGCAGGCTTGGATGTTTTTCTTCTTGTGAGAAAGGTCTAGCCACCCTACCCCATAGCCCAGATATGTGAAAAATACGAGAGACTGTCACATGCAGGCAGTGACCAATAATTGCCAAATATTCCTGTAGCTTTAATGTTGCCGTATGTCTCTTTGCAGCCTCCCTGATAAGTTTTCTTCTAGTCCTTTCATCAATGTTTTGGAAATTCTTTCGTACTTGGAGAATAGGTAAGGATTCTAAGTAAACAGGCAGCAACAACACCACAAAAACCTGGACCAAATGTTACACAAGAACTCCACTTAGTTTGCCACAGGAACCATAAATCAATGGACCCTCACTCAGCAGACACTGACCTAATTACTGCCTGTTTGCATCTGCCTAATCCCAGTTATCCTGTGAACACTAGGACCAGTGTTAGATACACCCATGCCCAAGTGCTGAACCCTCTCAGCCATGGAAAGACCATTTAGGCTGTTGGCCAAGACAAGATGGTTCACCCAACAGGATGTTAAAAGTTGATAACTGCAGAAAAAGGGAGGTGACTCACCCAGAGAAGCCTTTTTGTTCTCTTACCCAGGAACACAAAGTCCCCCCTGTTCATACATTCCACAGACTGCATCAAAACACTCCATATAGCCTACAGGGACAATGACTTTGTGAAACTTAATACATTTTTAAAACTGCAATCACCTATTTTCTTCCATGTTTTCTTCTGGACTTTTCATGCTTATAGCCACAAGCCTGCTACTATTTGTTTGATTTATTTAGCATGCATTATTATGGTATTACTGGTGGGTGTGTGGTTGACTATTATAAGTGTATTTAACAACAATCACTATATGTCTTGTTTGGTATGTATATGTTTGTTGAATGATTCTCTGAAAGATGAGAGCAAGGACATTCAGGTAGAATGTTGTTACATGCATATGTTAATATTTGGGACCAAAGTTTGATCCACACGTCATGAAAAAGTGTGAAACCACATGACTGCAGAGACAATGGACTGATTAATGTCATAGGTGGAGAATATGGCTTACACCCTGCCATAAGATTCTAAGTTTCATTGGATAGGATTAAAACCCTATTACACCGGTCTTTCTTGGAGTCATTGTGTTTCTCATTCTCTTCGACCAACACCTTCAGAGAGTTCTCCACCAATCAACATCTTCGTGGAGTCCTTATCAACTCACAGCAAGAGCAAAAGTTCTTGTCAACCAAGGCTCAAAAGAACTGCCAAGCTCATCAAGCAACCCGCCTATAAGACTCCACTCCATTCATCTTCCTGATTGGTCTCCCAAGACAACACTCCTAAAGCCGACCAGACCACGGACAAATACACATCGCCGGAACTCCCCTCTAGATGATGCAACGAGGAGAATCCCCGTCCAACTAGAACTACAACTCAAAAGCAGGTACAGTACCCCGAGATTCTCGCTGAATGGGTGCATTTAATACCAAGTTTAAAGCCCTTCTAAAACGAAACGAAGATTAAATTAAAAAGCTGATGGTTTGTTCAGGTCATGGTCTGTAAAATAGCATACAGTGCTTGGATGAAACCAAGAAGATGCCAAGAAAATCGTACATAAAAAACTGATCTTATTTGGGGGTTAATCAGAATGACGTAACTGATGACAGGTGTATGATAATTTCATTTAAGCATGAATTTGAATGAAATTCGTTAATTCTGAGCACAGTCCACTGATTGCCCTTGGCTTAATTTTGTATATAACAAAAACCTGCACTTTTACACACCGGGATGCTTTTTATATCAACTGCATCTATTGATAAGCTTATTATATATAAGCTTATATATATAAAATTTCTATAATAAATTATTATAGTTACTTTACGTTTGTAATAAATAGATCAGCTCAAACTCACACTCTACAAGCAACAATTTATTCAATTTCGTTGTACTTGTACCATGACAATAAAGATATTCTATTTTGCTCTACAGTGACCACAACCAGCAGGACAACATGGCCAAACATCATTTTTGACATCAGTGGGGATTTACCCACAGTGGAGTTTCACTCAGCCAAAATTGATGGATTTTATTTTTAGACTTTTTTTCCAAATTAGGTGTTGGGACAATGAAGGGCAAGCTATTTTAATAAAGTTAGCAAAAGCTAGCTGCATTACAGGATAACTAGTGGCTATACTAGCAGCAGTGCTGTCCAGTATTCAGTTTGGATTTTCGTTTTATTATTAGTATTTTTTTCAAAAAGTGAATATTTAGGTATATTTATTATAGGTTTAGTTGACAAAGACTGCAACTAAATAGTTTAGTCTGTTTCTTTTTTAGTGTTCTTAAAAACACTAAACTTAAAAAGGCGCCCTTATCCAGACCAAGATTACAGAAGTGCTTCGACTGTGTTAGTGAGTTAATGGAATATAACTATGAGTGTGTTACCTGTTTCCTTGCAGCCTTGTTCCCCTGTGTGTCAAGCATATAAGCTGCATGAAGAGCCAGTAGACGCACCTGCTCAATAGCAATGCGACACTCTGCTATCCAATGAGCCACCACCTCCTATTGTCCATATGTAAACACAAACAACATTTTACACATGAGGCAGCAGCAATACACAAACAAGAAAAAAAAGGTCAAATACAGAAAAGGCTACTATTGCATTCAACTCTAGGGGTCAGTAATTACCTACTAGTGAGAGGCAATTCTAACCATTAATTATTAAAACGATTCCTAAGCAGTGTCACACGAACAATTGCTTCATCTGTGACCATGATGTAAAACCACAGCAAAGAGTTAACATACAGTTTGCTATCTGTAAAATAAGGGCCTCTAATACTAACTGTAATAAAAATAATTTATTATAACAGTGTGTGACCAAATGTATTAATATGGTAGTACACTAGTTCCATTTCTATATAAATACTTGTATGCCTATAGAAAGAAACATACATGTTGGTACAGTTTTTTGCCAAAGGTGCTTCTGCTACCAGATCTTTGGCACAGCAGCTCCAGTGCCTGCTCTGCCAGTCCGACTGCCCTCATGCAGTGGTGCAGTCTACCCGGGCCTAGCCGACCCTGAGCTATCTCAAACCCCCGTCCCTCACCTGCAAAGAGCAATACTGAGAGTTACAAACATTACTAAAACATACTTCCAAGTTGCCAGGTCCTGTAATACATGTACATAAATTACAACAAGCACATTTTAATGTACAATGCCTTGAAAATGTATCCAACCCCCTTAAAAGTCATCAGATTTGTCTAGATTACATTCACGTTTTTGCTTATAACCACCCCTGCATTGCTTTGGCCTTGTGTTTGGGACCACTGTCCTGCTGAAAGCTGAAGTTTCTTCCAAGCTTTAGTTTGTTATTAGCAGACTGAACAGGTTCTCTTGTAATAGCCCCCTGTATTTTGCTCCATCCATGCTCCTTTCAATTTTGACAAGAAGACCAGGTTCTGAGGATGAAAAGTGCCCCCAGAGTATGATTCTGTCCCTACAGTGAAATTTGGTGGTGGTAGTGTTAACTGAGGTATGAGCTGCATTTTGAAACTTTCGCAAATAGAGTATTTTGATTTTGGTCTCATCACACCAAAAAAAACACCTCTTCACTGGGTCCCAATTATGCTTTCATGTGGCTTTTCTTAAGCAATGGTTTCTTTCTAGCCACCCTCTTATTCAGTCCTCAGTAAAGGAGAGCTCTTGACATGGTTGTCTTGTGCAACTTCACTCCACTCTCAGCCAATGTACTCTGTTACTGCTTCAGAGTGACTGTTGGCCTCACTGTGGCCTTGTTTAGGTAGTGCTTGGATGGTGTGATGCAGCCTTCAGGTCCTCATTATTGATCCAACAGTGCTTACTGTGATGTGTGCTCACACATACAACAACTCGCATCGACAAAGCAACCAGAGACTAGGGGTGGGCGGTATGACCAAAAATCTATTTCACGGAATGAGTAGTTTTATTTCATGGTAACGATATACATCACGTAAAAAAATAGTCATTCTGGTAAATCAACTGTAAATCAATTGTATGCTTTGACATCATTTAATTTTAAGATGACAAAACAGGTTACTTGTGCTACTGCTGCTAGCGGGAACATTCGCGCGACACAGTTTGCAAATAACATTTTTCTGCTCTTTGTCAGATTTTGTAAACCCGAACCACGTCCATACCATCGATCTCGTGCCACTTTTCATAACAAGTTCCTCCTCCTGTTCAGGATTGGTTTGTGGGACTTCTTCACCAGCATGCTCATCTTTCTCCATGTAATTTCCTCTCACAACTACTCTTAAGTACAGGTTCTCGATCATTCACATGTGCAGGAGCACTACGCACAAAGTTAACCACACCCACTTATTTACATTTCGCGGTATACACGGAATAGAAAAATCTGTAACGGTAGACATTTTATTCCGCGGTAACGGTATATACCGTCATGCTGCCCAGCCCTACCAGAGACCATTCATTTTCATTTTCTTTTAGAGGCTGGTGACTTCTAGCGACATGAACGACATTGACCACTGGCGACTAGATGTGGACATGTCCAGCGACACGACAAAGTTGAGCAAATTTAACTTTATGCAAATTTGGAGCGACTTGGTGCAGCGACTACCAATGGGAATGAAGACAGTAGAGCGCACGTGATCCGTTGCCTCCTGTGCTCACTAGCAGAAGTAGCACCACTGTGGCAATCGCCAATTAGCTTAGCTTAGCTTATGGTGTTAGCACGTTTAAAGCAAAAATAATAATAATTATAATAATAATGAAACACACTCACTTTTTGTTGCAATTGAGCAAAATCCCGGTATAGCTCCTATCTTGGGTGAAGTGTCCACCCTATCCACCCAGGAAACATGGAGGCCACAACCGAGGAGCTGCGGGCTGGCTCCTGGTCACCATCGAACAGATAGTGAATGACACCCTGATGGTGACACTCACTTACAGAGATAGGAGCTACACCAGGATTCTGTTCGACTGCAACAAAAAATGAGTGTGTTTCATTATTATTATTATTATTTTGCTTTAAACGTCATAAGCTAAGCTAAGCTAATTGTCGCTCATGCTTTTCCCGCAGATAGATGGCCGCAATGGCAAAGAGCACACACTGTTTCTCCTTCATCTCATAGAACACAATGCATATATACACTGGTGAATTTTATATACAAACGCTCTCCCTCCAGAACGTTTAATTTTAGCAGCAAGAAAACTAGTTTGTTGTCAAACGTGGAATGCTAGTTGCACCACCCATGTTACTATGGCAACCAGTAGCAGGAACGCCTACTGGTGACTTCATAGTACAGCGACTGGTGATTTGCAGCATTAAAATCGCTGCATGTGTGAGCGCACCTTTAGATATAATTAGATATAATGTATAATTTTATACCCTATTCCTATGTTATGAAATTCTATTACCCAATCAGTAATTTCCTTAGAATAGCCCATAGTCTTCATTTTCACTCCTTTCATTCATACTGACAGGTCTTCAATAACAGTTCATCTGAGGTGTTTTTTGTTCAGAAAATTACAGCTGCTTTATTATTTCACAGATGTATGCTAATTATAAGTCAACTGTGTCCTCATTAAGACAATATCTTTCATCAGGAGCTGTCGGAATCTGGGGGGTTGAATACATATATCAGGCAGTACTTTTGAGTTTGAATACTTTTGCAAGCCACTGTACATAGATTCCTGGTATAAATTTGCTATCTCACCCAGAAGAATGTTGGATGCAGGAACATGTACATTCTCAAAGTGTATCTCAAAATGGCCACCATGCCATGCATCTACAGAGATGAAAGCGGAAGAAGATAAACATCACAAACACTGACACACAAATCAGCAGTACAAGTACACACTACTCTATCTTACTGCATGTACACAGTAAGGAGGTCCATGGATAAGAGATGACAAAAAAATTCTCACAGCATGTCAGTTCAAGCAAGAGTTCAAGCAAGAGTCAGTTCAAGCAATCTTTTTATCCCACAAGAAGTGTATATTATATAAAGTGTATATTACAAAGTGCAATTCTAAAATTGATCTTTATAGCTGCAATTTATATAAAAAATATTATTTACAATATTGATATTTAATAAACACAAAACTCCTTAAAAAACTTAGAGATCTGTCAATTTTATTTTAATACTTTTAATTTAATTTACTATTTCAATGAAATAAGCCAAACATAATCTCTTCAATGTAAAGGTGATTTTGTGTTAAAAGAAGTGCACATATTTTTACAATGGAAAAAACATTTAAGTATAATAAAACTGTAAACAAACAGAATGGTTCAAAAGACAGAAGACAGTATAAATTGCTGAGAGATGCATGAGGATAAATACTGGATCTTACCGTCTTGTCCAAACACAGTAAGAGGTCGGATCTTCCTCACGCCAGGCGTGTCCATAGGTACCAAAATCATACTGTGCTGTCCATGTCTAATACACACACACACACACACACACACACACACACACACACACACACACACTAAAGCTTATATAATTAAACCTAATTACTGCTATGCTTAGAATGAAATCTAACCCTAACCTTAACCTCAGTAACCCAAAGGTTTTTCTTTTAAAAAAGATTTGTTTGTTTGTTTGTTTGAAAGCATTTGTTCTTGTGGAGACCAGTCAAATGACCCCAGAAGGTCAAAATTCTCAGATACAGTGGGTATAGAAAAGATTCACCCCCCCCCCACCCTTCAAAATAATCACATTTTGTTGCTTTTCAGCCTGAAATGAAGACAGACACAGTTTTTGTTTTATCCAGCTGTATTTACTCAGTGCAACTTATAACATCCAAGTGAAAGATATAACACCAACATGTCAGAAATTAAAAAAAAAAAAAAAAAAAAAAGAATCACTGAGCTGGAAATAGGATCACCCCCCTTCAAAAATTACTTGTAAACTCAATAAGGTGTAGCTAATCACCTTCTCAATGGCACACAAAGCCATCTGACTTTCAACTATGATCAGCTGTGGTCATTTTGATTAGCTCAGCATGAAAAGAGCTTTCCTGGAGCATTTTGTAGTGCAACTGATGCAAACAATCAACTATGGGGGCAAGGCATGTCAAAAGATCTACGGGATAAAGTTGTGGACAGGCACAAGTCAGGAGATGGATACAAAAAAAAATCCAAAGGCTTTATCAATGCCTAGAAGCACAGTGAAGTCTATTATTAAGAAGTGGAAGGTATTTGATACAACACAGACCCTCCCTGGATCAGGACGTTGCTCCAAACTGGATGAAAGAGCCAGGAGGAAACTGGTCAGAGAGGCTACCAAGAGGCCTACAGCAACTCTGAAGCAGTTGCAGGAATTTATGACAAAGAGTGGTCATTGTGTGCATGTGACAACAATATCACAAATTCTCCACAATTGTGGCTTGTATGGGAAGGTTGCAAGAAAAAAGCCACCCACGACTGAGGTTTGCCAAAACGCACCTTGAAGATTCTGGGGCCACATGGAAAAAGGTGTTCTGGTCAGATGAATTATTTGGCCTCAACACCAAACGATATGTCTGGTGGAAATCCAATACAGCTCACCATCCAAATAACACCATTCCTACAGTAAAGCATGGAGGTGGTAATATCCTGTTATGGGGATGTTTCTCTGCAGCAGGGACTGGAGCACTTGTCAGGACAGAAGGAAAATGGATGGGGCAAAATACCATCAAATTCTTGAGGAAAATCTGCTGCCCTGTGCCAGAAAGTTGTCAATGGGAAGAAGGTTTACCTTCCAACATGACAATGATCCAAAGCACACAGCAAAACTGACCACACAGTGGTTGAAGGAGAAAAAAGTGAATGTCCTTGCATGGCCTAGTCAGAGCCCAGACTTAAACCCCATTGTAAATCTGTGGAATGACTTGAAGACTGTAGTCCACAAACGGTCACCATCAAATTTAAGCTGTTTGGCAAAGAAGAGTGGGCAAATATTGCAAAGTGTAGATGTGCAAAGTTAGTAGAGACATATCCCAACAGACTAAAGTCTGTAATTAAAAAATTAAGGCAAATTAAAGCAAGGGGGTGATCCTTTTTCCAACTCAATGATTCTGTTTTTTACTGTTGGTGTTATAAGTTGCACTGAGTAAATACAGCTGGATAAAACAAAAACTGTGTCTGTCTTCATTTCAGGCTGAAAAGCAACAAAATGTGATTATTTTAATTGGGGGGGGGGGGTGATTCTTTTCTATACCCACTGTATACTTATCCTTGTGGGGACATTTGGTTCCCAACAAGATGTAAAAATGTAAACATGCATGCATATGCACACAATTCCTAATGAAGTTTGCTAATATTATTAAATATAATTATTAAAACTAATATATGAATATTTAACATTGCTAGATCACTATTTTCTTTGATAGTTCTAATCTTTAAGTACAAGTCCAATTTCCATCTGTTCTAGTAAATAAAATATGAAATCACACTGGTTGTGTAAGTACAGCTGGTGTAGTTTTCTTAAGGCCATTAGACACATGGCCTGTGAGGAAACAACACACATTCCTTGTTCCATCTCCCTGACTTTTTTTTGGAACTCTCTCCTGTTGCTGGGTGGAGATGTTATTCTTTCTAATTTTGACAGCACTCTCTCCCATTCTCACACCCTTATCCACACCCATAAACAGTTACACACAAACAAATCAAGCACAGTGCACACCTTTTCTACATGCTCCCAAGTCCTGAGGTATAGCCTGGCCATGTATAGGCACATTGGCCCACTCTATGACTTAAATCCTAAACTCCCACCTTATTATTCAGTAATTCACCTTATAGAATATTTAGTAACTATTATGAGTCACTCCATGACTAGTTAAATTATGTAGTTCACTGTCCACTTTAAATACCTGTACACCTGCTTATTTATGCAGTTATACAATTAACCAATCATGAGGCAGCATCACAATGCATAAAATCATGCAAATACACATCAAATATCAGAATGAGGAAAAAGTGTGATCACTGTGGCTTTAACCGTGCCATGGTTGTTGGTGTCAGATGGGCTGGTTTCAGTATTTCTGAAACTGCTGATCTCCTGGGATTTTCACACACAACAGAGTTTAAACAAAACACATTGAGTGAGTGACAGTTCTGTAGGTGGAAATGTCTTGTTGATAAGAGAGATCAGAGGAAAATGGCCAGATTGTTTGGCCTGTCAGTCAAGAACAGGAATCTGAGGCTATCATGGGCATAGGCTTGCCCCAAACTGAAGGAAAAAAAAAAAAAAAAAAAAAAAAAAAAAAATCACCTGATCTTTTTCCAGTCTTCAACTGTCTAGTTTTTTAACTGAAGGTCTTGACCTGTACCTGTATGATTTTATGCACCGTGCTGCTGCCAAATGAGGATTGGAGAAGTGTACAGGTGTTCCTATTAAAGTGGACAGTGAGTGTTTCTGATGTTACTGATGTAAGGGAAATGGTTCCATTTATACAGGAAGCGCTGTAAATACAACATACCAACAATATACATGCTTCAATGTAAATTGAATCAGTCTCATAAAATTATCTAAAGTTTTAGTTAGGGCTGCAACTAACGATTTTTTCCATAATCAATTAATTGGCCGATTATTTTATCGAATAATCGGATGGGGGGGGGCAAACTTTCGTCATTTTTTCATTTTAGATTCCCAAACAATTCCCAATATTCCCCATAAATTAGCTTTCTAGAACAAAATTAAATGTTACAGGAAAATGTTTGTATGTCATTAAATAAAGCAGCATATTACGTAAGAGACCACTTTTCAGACAAAAAAACACAATGAAGGCTACTTGGACATTTTTACTTAGGGGTGTACTCACCTTTGTTGCCAGCGGTTTAGACATTAATGGCTGTGTGTTGAGTTGTTTTGAGGAGACAGCAAATTTACACTGTTATACAAGCTGTACACTCACTACTTTACATTGTAGCAAAGTGTCATTTCGTCAGTGTTGTCCCATGAAAAGATATAATAAAATATTTACAAAAACGTGAGGGGTGTACTCACTTTTGTGAGATACTGTATACACAGTACTGTGCAAAAGTTTTAGGCAGTTGTGAAAAAATGCTGTAAGAATGCTTTCAAAAATAGACATGTCAATAGTTTAAATTTATCAATGAACAAAATGCAAAGTGAGTGAACAGAAGAAAAATCTACATCAAATCAGTATTGGTGTGACCACCCTTTGCCTTCAAAACAGCATCAATGCTTCTAGGTACACTTGCACAAAGTCAGGGATTTTGTAGGCATATAGTCAGGTGTATGATTAAACAATTATACCAAAAAGGTGATCATCAATTCAATATGTAGGTTGAAACACAATCATTAACTGAAACAGAAACAGCTGTGTAGGAGAAATAAAACTGGGTGAGGAACAGCCAAATTCAGCTAACAATGTGAAGTTGCTGAAGACAGTTTACAGCTGAAGAAGTCATACACCTTCAGCACATACAGATGTGCTGTCCAAGCTCTTTTGAAGATGCACAAAGAAACGGGCAACGTTGAGGACCGTAGATGCAGTGGTCGGCCAAGGAAACTTACTGCAGCAGATGAAAGACACATCAGGCTTACTTCCCTTCGCAATCGGAAGATGTCCAGCAGTGCCATCAACTCAGATTTGGCAGAAACCAGTGGGACCCTGGTACACCCATCTACTATCTGGAGAAGTCTGGTCAGAAGTGGCCTTCATGGAAGACTTGCAGCCAAAAACCATACCTCCGGCGTGGAAACAAGGTCAAGCGACTCAACTATGCACGAAAATACAGGAACTGGGGTGCAGAAAAATGGCAGCAGGTACTCTGGACTGATGAGTCAAAATTTGACACATTTGGCTGTAGCAGAAGGCAGGTTGTTTGCTGAAGGGCTGGAGAGCAGTACACGAATGAGTGTCTGCAGGCAACAGTGAAGCATGGTGGAGGTTCCTTGCAAGTTTGGGGCTGCATTTCTGCAAATGGAGTTGGGGATTTGGTCAGAATTACTGGTCTCCTCAATGCTGAGAAGTACAGGCAGATACTTATTCATCATGCAATACCATCAGGGAGGCAACTGATTGGCCCCAAATTTATTCTTTAGCAAGACAACAACCCCAAACATACAGCGAAAGTCATTAAGAACTATCTTCAGTGTAAAGAAGAACAAGGAGTCCTGGAAGTGATGGTATGGCCCCCACAGAGCCCTGATCTCAACATCATCAAGTCTGTCTGGGAGTACATGAAGAGAGAGAAACAACTGAGGCTCCCTAAGTCCAGAGAAGAACTGTGGTTGGTGTTCTGCCCATTGTCTGGTAATGTTATGTTAGTGCCACCTAATGGACATGCAAGCTATTTATAAGAGTATTATGTGTTGGCATAATATTAGTTCTTGTAAATGTATTTGGAAATCGATGTATGTGATAAATGGAGAAAGTTTGCTATTATGTATATACACACGTGAAGACAGCGTTCGCTCATATTTGTATGAAGACAAATTAATGTACACATTGTAATTTCATTTCTTGTTTATGGTATTTCAGTTTTACAAAAAAGAAGCAATCGCAGAAGTAAATATTCTGAAGGGACGTTTTTGTTTGTGTTTGTTCGCTAGCTGTCTAGCTTCAAAGTTATATAGTTGTGAGGACAGCATAGTTAGTTATCCAAGATGTTTGGGCCAACTTACCTGCTGAGTTCCTTCAAAAACTGTGTGCAAGTGTACCTAGAAGAATTGATGCCGTTTTGAAGGCAAAGGGTGCTTTGCCCCTTTTAGATGCCCAAAAAGCACTGATAAACGAGAGTCCTAAATTAATAATTAAAAAAAAAACTTTAACTCTTTATGTGACTTACTGCCTTTAGGCATATTGTTTTACTTATATTTACTTTGATCATACTGTTTTAATGTTTAATAAATCTTACTTGCTAGACCACTGTTTATCATGCATCTACAGGTGCATCTCAATAAATTAGAACGTCGTGGAAAAGTTTATTTCAGTAATTCAACTCAAATTGTGAAACTCGTGTATTAAATAAATTCAATGCCACAGACTGAAGTAGTTTAAGTCTTTGGTTCTTTTAATTGTGATGATTTTGGCTCACGTTTAACAAAAACCCACCAATTCACTATCTCAACAAATTAGAATACTTCATAAGACCAATAAAAAAAAATTTTTAGTGAATTGTTGGCCTTCTGGAAAGTATGTTCATTTTCTGTACATGTACTCAATACTTGGTAGGGGCTCCTTTTGCTTTAATTGCTGCCTCAATTCGGCGTGGCATGGAGGTGATCAGTTTGTGGCACTGCTGAGGTGGTATGGAAGCCCAGGTTTCTTTGACAGTGGCCTTCAGCTCATTTGCATTTTTTGGTCTCTTGTTTCTCATTTTCCTCTTGACAATATCCCATACATTCTCTATGGGGTTCAGGTCTGGTGAGTTTGCTGGCCAGTCAAGCACACTAACACCATGGTCATTTAACCAACTTTTGGTGCTTTTGGCAGAGTGGGCAGGTGCCAAATCCTGCTGGAAAATGAAATCAGCATCTTCAAAATGCTGGTCAGCTGAAGGAAGCATGAAGTGCTCCAAAATTTCTTGGTAAACGGGTGCAGTGACTTTGGTTTTCAAAAAACACAATGGACCAACACCAGCAGATGACATTGCACCCCAAATCATCACAGACTGTGGAAACTGAACACTGGACTTCAAGCAACTTGGGCTATGAGCTTCTCCACCCTTTCTCCAGACTCTAGGACCTTGGTTTCCAAATGAAATACAAAACTTGCTCTCATCTGAAAAGAGGATATTGGACCACTGGTCAACAGTCCAGTTCTTCTTCTCGTTAGCCCAGGTAAGACGCCTCTGATGTTGTCTGTGGTTCAAGAGTGGCTTAACAAGAGGAATACGACAACTGTAGCCAAATTCCTTGGCACGTCTGTGTGTGGTGGATCTTGATGCCTTGACCCCAGCCTCAGTCCATTCCTTGTGAAGTTCACTCAAATTCTTGAATCGATTTTGCTTGACAATCCTCATAAGGCTGCGGTTCTCTCGGTTGGTTGTGCATCTTTTTCTTCCACAATTTTTCCTTCCACTCAACTTTCTGTTAACATACTTGGATACAGCACTCTGTGAACAGCCAGCTTCTTTGGCAATGAATGTTTGTGGCTTACCTAGTGAACCAAACTGAGAGACCATTTTGAAGGCTCAGGAAACCTTTGCAAGTGTTTTGAGTTGATTAGCTGATTGGCATGTCACCATATTCTAATTTGTTGAGATAGTGAATTGGTGGGTTTTTGTTAAATGTGACCCAAAATCATCACAATTAAAAGAACCAAAGACTTAAACTACTTCAGTCTGTGGCATTGAATTTATTTAATACACGAGTTTCACAATTTGAGTTGAATTACTGAAATAAACGAACTTTTCCATGACATTCTAATTTATTGAGATGCACCTGTACATTGTGAGTGAGGAGCAACACAGCCTTGTTACTAATAGATCACTCCCGTTATAATAAACGACAGAATTTACACTGTTAGCGCACAAATACAGCATATATTGACAAAAAACTTGAATTAAACTAAGCCTTTTAAGCAACTCACAACAATTCCTCCAGCCCCTTGCACACAGTGGAGCATTTTGGATAAAAACATACGTTTGTGCTTGTGTATCACTGTCGTGCTTCTGTGCTACACAAACTCCACTTGACATCATGTGCCATCGACTGGGAAAAGGCTTATAATTCCGGTTAGTAAAAAAAAATGCTAGCGTTTCATTTGAGATGATACTACCCTTCTAAAATTCATACATTAGATGGTAGAGTACATAGTGCATAGTGTAAGTGCATAGTACGTCATTTAGGACACAATTTTGGTCTCTACTCTTCAATGCGTGTTTTCGGAACCGAAGTAACGCACTGAGTAAATCTGCCCCGTGCTGTGCGAAGACCAACTAGTCGAGAATGAGATTCGTTGACAAAGATTTTCATAATAGATTTTAATTGATTTTATAAATTAGTTGTTGCAGCTCTAGTTTTAAGTCTCATTAAATCAGTCTCATTAGTTAATTCATCTTATAGAACATACATTTTAAGTTTAAAATTTTAATTAGAAATTAAAATGACCAACCTTTAAACAAGGCAAAATTATTGAAACCTCAATTTTATTTCAGAACAATAATGACTTGGTTTCTGAAGGCTTAGTTTTGAATAGTTAAGCAATAAGATGTTCAATAATATAGCATTTATTGAACAACACAGAAAGAATACAGAAAGAATAAACATCAATTAACTAACTAAAATTTACTATCAAAAAACTTAATTCTAAACAGGGACAGACAAGTTGTGTGTGTATGTGTGTGAGAGAGAGAGAAGGAAGTAAGGAATGTGTGTGAGTGCATGTTCGTGTGTGTGCACGAGGGAAAGAAAAAAGCGAGCATTCTGCTCTAGAGCTCGCGTGTCTGTGCTTGCTCTGAGCTTATAAAAAATTAATAATCATGAACCATGTGAGAAACGTGGCCACATCTCTTAGTATGTGAAACAAGGAGAACAATAGGTAATAGAAATATGGTGGGGACTTTTAAGAAAAACTTGCATGTGGTGGATAAGCAGCGATAGAAACGATAAAAACATCTCCAATGACAAAATAAGTTCCAAAGCCCAGTAACGTTAACGCGAATAAATTTGGATCTTATTTTGCTTCAACATAAACGGAGAAAACTGACTGAGTGACCGTCTTAAGGTATGTTGACACATACAGTGACAAAGTGACCGGAGACCATTCATTTTCAATGAGAGTTGCCAACTTCTGGCGACATGAGCGACAGCGACCATTGACTACTAAATCTGGGCACTGCAAAGTTGAGAAAAGTTTAACTTTATGCAAATTTGGAGCCACTTGGTGCAGCAACTACCAATGGGAGTGAAGAAAGTAGAGCGCATGTGATCTGTGATCCGCCATGTTGCCTGGGAGTCTGAATTGTTTCGTGCACCCAGACAGCCCGGTGCTTGTGCTTTTGCCGCAGATAGATGGCTAAGGGCACACACTGATATATACAGTGCCCTCCAGTAATATTGGCAGCTTTGGTAAATTTGAGCAAAGAAGGCTGTGAAAAATTGTCTTTATTGTGATAAAATCGCTGTATGTGTGAATGTGAACTTCTACTTAATTCTGACAAGACAGAAGTACTTGTACTAGGACCACATGCAGCTAAAAGCAAGCTTTCTGATTACTTAGTAACTCTAGATGGCCTTTCTGTTTCATCACGTGCAGCAGTAAAAGAATCTGGTGTGATTATTGACTCCAGTCTTTCATTTGAAGCTCATGTAGATAATATTACTAGGATAGCCATCTTTTATCTCAGAAAATTGCTAGGATCAGAAATATAATGTCACTACATGATGCAGAAAAACTAGTTCATGCTTTTGTTACCTCTAGGTTGGATTACTGTAATGCCTTACTGTCTGGATGTTCCAGTCGGTGCATAAACAAGCTCCAGTTAGTCCAGAATGCAGCAGCAAGAGTCCTTACTAGAACCAGAACATATGACCACATCACCCCTATCTTATCCACACTGCATGGGCTCCCAATAAATTTCATATTGATTATAAAATACTACTACTGACCTATAAAGCACTGAATGGTCTTGTACCACATCATCTGAGCAAACATTTGGTCTTTTATGATCCACCACGCCTACTTCGATCAAAAGGTGCAGGCAATTTGTTGGTACCTCGAATAGTGAAGGCTACAGCAGGGGGCAGAGCTTTCTCTTACAAAGCCCCACAGTTATGGAACAGCCTTCCAGTTAGTGTTCCGGACTCAGACACACTGTCAGTGTTACTGTCTGGCTCTCCCTTTTAGTTATGCTGTCATAGCTAGTTTTGCCAGAGTCTCTGCTTACATTCTGCACATGAAGTACATTGTCCTTAACTATTATGTGACAATTAGCATACTTAACCTAATTAGCATCCCACCTCCCCCCCACACATTTCATGTGACCATAAATTTCCTTCTCAATTAGGGTATCTGCTTTGTTCACATCAGAAGTAATTACAAAACAACTGATTAGTGAAATATTTATTTCAGCTTTCATTTACCATATCAGAATTACAGGGCATCAAAAGTTTACATACACCAAATCTCTTTAAACAGTTTGAAAGATTGTACAACCCCAATTCCAAAAAAGTTTGGAGGCTGTGTAAAATGTAAATAAAAACAGAATTCAATAAACCCATATGTTATTCACAATAGAACATAAAAAACATATCAAATGTTTAAACTGAGGAAATGTACCATTTTAAGGAAAAAATAAGGTAATTTAGAATTTGATAGCAGGAACAGGTCTCAAAAAAGTTGTGACTGTTTTAACAACAGTCCGTATATGTCTGGGAACTGAGGAGACCAGCTGCTGGAGTTTTGGGAGAGAAATGTTGTCCCATTTGTGTCTGATACAGGATTCTAGCCGCTCAACAGTCCTGGGTCTTCCGTCATATTTTTCGTTTCATGATGCGCCAAAAGTTTTCAGTTGGTGAAAGGTCTGGACTGCAGGCAGGCCAGTTCAGCACCCGGACACTTCTATTACGAAGCCATGCTGTTGTAATAGATGCATTATGTGGTTTAACATTGTCTTGCTGAAATATGGCCTTCCCTGAAAAAGACGTCATCTGGATGGAAGCATATGTTGCTCTAAAACCTGTATATACCTTTCAGCATTGATGGTGCTTCTCCAGATGTGCAAGCTGCCAATTCCATAGGTACTAATGCACCACCATACGATCAGAGATGCAGGGTTTTGAACTGAGCGCTGATAACAAGCTGGATGGTCCCTCTCCTCTTTGGTCCAGAGGACGCGGCGTCCATGGTTTCCAAAAAGAATTTCAAATTTCGATTCATCTGACCACAGTTTTCCACTTTGCCTTAGTCCATTTTAAATGAGCTTTGGCCCAGAGAAGACGGCGGCGTTTCTGAATCATGTTCACATATGGCTTCTTCTTTGCATGAGCTTTAACCTGCATTTGTAGATGGCACGGCGAACTGTGTTCACAGACAATGAGTTCTGGAGGTATTTCTGAGCCCATGCAGTGATTTCCATTACAGAATCAGGCCTGTTTTTAATGCAGTGCCGCCTGAGGGCCCGAAGATCACGGGCATGCAATATTGATTTTCGCCCTTGACCCATGCGCAGAGATTTCTCCAGATTCTCTGAATCTTTTGATGATATTATGTACTGTAGATGATGAGATATTCAAAGTTTTTGCCATGTTATGTTGAGGAACATTATTCTGAAATTGTTCCAAAATTTGTAGACGCAGTTTTTCACAGAATGGTGAACCTCTGCCCATCTTTACTTCTGAGAGACTCTGCCTCTCTAAGATACTCTTTTTATACCCAATCATGTTACTGACCTGTTGCCAATTAACCTAATTAGTTGCAAAATGTTCCTCCAGCTGTTTCTGTTAAGTAACACTTACTTTTCCAGCGTTTTGTTGGCCCCATCCCAACTTATTTGAGACATGTTGCTGCTATCAAATTCAAAATTACCTTATTTTTTCCTTAAAATGGTACATTTCCTCAGTTTAAGCATTTGATATTTTCTCTGTTTTATTGTGAATAACATATGGGTTTATGAGATTTGCGAATCATTGCATTGTTTTTATTTACATTTTACACAGCGTCCCAACTTTTTTGGAATTGGGGTTGTAGAAATTGATTTACTGACTTGTACAAGCCTCTGATTGGCCTGTTGTAGTCATTATGAAGTAATTGGGAGTGCACCCAAGGCTCGTTAATGCGTGTGGGGAGTTAATGCTAACCTGTCTTGTCCGATCCCACAGAAGAGCTACTGTAGCACGAATGTAAAAGTTAATGTTGGCTATAATAGAAAGGTGTCAGTGCATTGCAGCTTGCTGTGTATGGGGCTGCGTAGCCACAAACCAGTCAGAGTGCCCATGTTGACACCTGTCCACCACCGAAAGTGCCTACAATGGGCATGTGAGTATCAGAACTGGACCATGGCGCAATGGAAGAAGGTGGTCTGATGAATCATTTCTTTTTTTCCATCATGTGGACAGCCGGGCGTATGTGCGTCACTTACCAGGGGAAGAGGTGGCACCAAGTTGCACTATGGGAAGAAGGCAAGCTGGCGGAGGCAGTGTGATGCCCTGGGTAATGTTCTGCTGGGAAACCTTGGGTCCTGGCATTCATGTGGATGTTATTTTGTCACGTACCACCTACCTAAACACTATTGCAAACCAAATACACCCCTTCATATACACTGATCAGCCATAACATAAAAACCACCTGCCTAACATTGTGCAGGTCCCTTTTGTGCTGCCAAAACAGTTCTGACCCATCAAGGCATGGACTCCACAAGACCTCTGAAGGTGTGCTATGGAATCTGGCAGCAAGACTTTAGCAGCAGATCTTTTAGGTCATGTAAGTTGCAGGGTGGGGCCTCCATGGATTGGTCTTGTTTGTCCAACACATCCCACAGAAGCTTGATCGGATTGCGATCTGGGGAATTTGGAGGCCAAGTCAACACCTTGAACTCTTTGTGATGTTCCTCAAACCATTCCTGAACAATTTTTGCAGTGTGGCAGGAATTATCCTGCTGAAAGAGGCTACTGCCATTAGGGAGTACTGTTGCCATGAAGGGATGTGTGACGAGGAGGAGGGAGGGGCCAGGCTGTGAGGATGCACGCCTGGCACCGAGTTATCTAATCAGTGGGAGAGAGTGATAAAGGAGCAGCTGGAAGTGCCAGAAGGAGAGAGAGAGAGAGAGAGAGAGAGAGAGAGAGAGAGAGAGAGAGAGAGATGCACATGCGCTTTGTGTTATGCTTGTGTGTTTTTGTTATGTTTGAATTTTGTTTATTATTAAACTTTACATTTCCATTCAGCTGGTTCCCGCCTCCTCCTTAACCATCCTTAAAGTTTGTTACATTGGTGCCAAAAAGTGGGAAGGAGGAGGGACGCGCTGTCAGAGAGCTGTCGGAAGTGTGATGCTGGAGCGGTTGCCAAGGAAAACAGAGGAGTCACTGCCGTGCGCCAGGAGGTGATGGAACCACTGCTGTCTGCCTGAAAGGGGAGGTGCGGCTGCCATCTGCCTGAGAAAGGGGAGGAGCCATAGCCATCAACCAGGAAGTCCAGTGCCATTGCCCGGCGTCGTGGGGGATCACTTCCTAGCTTGCTGAGAACCAGATGATAGCGTGTCTGGGGACCGGAGAACCAGTTTTTTTCTCTCTCTCCCTCTTGCGCTGTCAATCTTGCTCGCTCCTTAAGCCTGGGGCGGTGGTAGCTCAGTGGTTAAGAAGTTGGGCTACTGATTGGAAGGTCAAATCCCAGCACCGCCAAGCTGCCACTGTTGGGCACTTGAGCAAGGCCCTTAACCCTCAACTGCTCCCCGGGCGCCACAGCAAAAATGGCTGCCCGGGGGTGTTCACGGTTTGTAGTGTGTGTGTGTGTTCACTACTCACAACTTCTAATGTGTGTGCACTAACTTGGATGGGTTAAATGCAGAGGACAAATTCCAAGTATGGGTTACCATACATTGGCCTTCACATGTCACTTTCACTTTCCTTCTCTCTACCCTCTTCCTCCCCTCATCTCTGTGATGAAGACGATGGAGGGGCCAGACTGTGAGGATGCACACCTGGCACTGAGTTGTCTAATCAGTGGGAGAGAGCGATAAAGGAGCATCTGGAAGTGCCAGACAGAGAGAGAGAGAGAGCGAGAGAGAAAGAGAGTGTTTTTGTTATGTTTGAATTCTGTATATTATTCAACTTTACATTTACATTTCTCCTCCTTACTCGTCCTTAAAGTTTGTTTCAGGGTGTAGCACAACAATTTCCATTAACTACTCATTGGAATGTTGCTTACAACTCAGGGTCTTTTTGTGTGTGTGTGTGTGTGGGGGGGGGGGGGGGGTATGTTTAGTAATTAACATTGGGCCATACAGAAGACTGTGTAGAATAAACCAGTAGGCGTTGCAGAAAATGTGACAAAGACAGCAACAAATATTAGTTTAAAAAGAAAATACAGTGGGTTTTGCAGGCTACATGATTATGATTATCATATGGTAATGATATGATCACATTTCAGCACATAAAAAATTATCAGAGACACTTTAAATACCATCGCTACTTCAATATTCCATTTGTAAGGTAGTATAAGGACAACTATCTTTCATAGAAGCCTTTTCTTTCTCATATACTTCTTGTCACATATTGCATATGCAACAATTCCCAATTTTGGTTTTGTTGACATCCTGCAAATTAAAATCACCCTGACAATTTCTTTCAAAGGTCTACTGCTGTACTTTTGTTTCCATTATTCTTTCACTTCTTTGCCTCAATGTTTTCCTTAATTTCCTTTTCTTATATCTCTGATACTCTGTAAAAGGTCAGAGAGGAATAGAGAACTTTGTATAGCGATGGCTCAGTGATGGATCTGCAGACAGCCAAACCTCTACTGTGACCACAGCTCAGCCATGACCTTTTTTGTGTGTGTGTGCGGGTGTGTGCAGTGATTCACATTGTGTCATAAAGAGGAGATTATGTGTGGAATAAAGCCAGTAGACCTTGTTGATCTGTCTTTCCGGATCAGCTTGGCTGGGTTTTGAATATTTCTTAATACAAGAGCAGACACAGCCAGAAAAAGGCACACACACAAATATCAAATTCCTGCCTATTAGCACTGTCCAAATGTACAGCTCCGAGTGCACCCCCACCCCCACATCTATCCACCTTTTTCCTACGCCCCATTATGCTTTGCCCAAATTATGGCGACGTAAACAAACCTTTCGCTGCAGAGTCGCTAGTCATTCATTCGTAGCAAGATGCGGAATCATACTCTGACAGAGCTTATAAAGGACATCATCAGCATACCCGTCCCTTCCTTAATAGAAGAATGGGGGAATGATTTTAAAAAGTGGCCTTGGATAACTTACAGTAGCATATTTATCTATTTTGTTCATTCAGTTGCTTGTGAATGTAAGGCAATGAGCAATCTGAAGAGCTTGGAGGTTTACCAGTACCTGCACAGTAATAGTCAGTCGTGCTACCTACAGTGGGGGAAAAATGTATTTGATCCCCTGCTGATTTTGTACGTTTGCCCACTGACAAAGAAATGATCAGTCTATAATTTTAATGGTAGGTGTATTTTAACAGTGAGAGACAGAATAACAACAAAAAAAATCCTGAAAAACGCATTTCAAAAAAGTTATAAATTGATTTGCATTTTAATGAGGGAAATAAGTATTTGATCCCCTATCAATCAGCAAGATTTCTGGCTCCCAGGTGTCTTTTACACAGGTAACGAGCTGAGATTAGGGGCACTCTCTTAAAGGGAATGCTCCTAATCTCAGTTTGTTACCTGTAAAAAGACACCTGTCCACAGAAGGAATCAATCAATCAGATTCCAAACTCTCCACCATGGCCAAGACCAAAGAGCTGTCCAAGGATGTCAGGGACAAGATTGTAGACCTACACAAGGCTGGAATGGGCTACAAGACCATCGCCAAGCAGCTTGGTGAGAAGGTGACAACAGTTGGTGCGATTATTCGCAAATGGAATGGAACGGTCTGGGGCTCCATGCAAGATCTCACCTCGTGGAGTTTCAATGATCATGAGAACGGTGAGGAATCAGTCCAGAACTACACGGGAGGATCTTGTTAATGATCTCAAGGCAGCTGGGACCATAGTCACCAAGAAAACAATTGGTAACACACTACGCCGTGAAGGACTGAAATCCTGTAGCGCCCGCAAGGTCCCCCTGCTCAAGAAAGCACATGTACAGGCCCATCTTAAGTTTGCCTGAATGATTCAGAGAAGAACTGGGTGAAAGTGTTGTGGTCAGATCAGACCAAAATCGAGCTCTTTGGCATCAACTCAACTCGCCGTGTTTGGAGGAGGAGGAATGCTGCCTATGACCCCAAGAACACCATCCCCACCGTCAAACATGGAGGTGGGAACATTATGGTTTGGGGGTGTTTTTCTGCTAAGGGGACAGGACAACTGCACCGCATCAAAGGGACGATGGACGGGGCCATGTACCATCAAATCTTGGGTGAGAACCTCCTTCCCTCAGCCAGGGCATTGAAAATGGGTCGTGCATGGGTATTCCAGCATGACAATGACCCAAAACACACAGCCAAGGCAACAAAGGAGTGGCTCAAGAAGAAGCACATTAAGGTCCTGGAGTGGCCTAGCCAGTCTCCAGACCTTAATCCCATAGAAAATCTGTGGAGGGAGCTGAAGGTTCGAGTTACCAAACATCAGCCTCGAGACCTTAATGACTTGGAGAGGATTTGCAAAGAGGAGTGGGACAAAATCCCTCCTGAGATGTGTGCAAACCTGGAGGCCAACTACAAGAAACGTCTGACCTCTGTGATTGCCAACAAGTTTTTTGCCACCAAGTACTAAGTCGAAGGGGTCAAATACTTATTTCACTCATTAAAATGCAAATTAATTTATAAATTTTTTGAAATGCATTTTTCTGGATATTTTGTTGTTATTCTGTCTCTCACTGTTAAAATACACCTACCATTAAAATCATAGACTGATCATTTCTTTGTCAGTGGGCAAATGTACAAAATCAGCAGGGGATCAAATACTTTTTTCCCCCACTGTAAGGATGTGGGAAATGATTTTGTGTACTTAATTTATTAATTTATTTTGTGTAGCTTTTGAACAAGCAGATCGGGTGAGAAATGTGCTACATGCCAATACAGTGTAAATAGTTTCATCTCTTTATATTTTTGACACCAGTGTAAATCCTGATGAGTTTGTGTTTCTTCTCTGGTGGCTTCTCGTTACCCAGTAAAAAAGAGGGAAAGGGTTGTCCTGTGTTGGTCTCTATGTCCACAAAGTGAAAAGAGCTGACAAAGCATTTTGGGGCGCTTCTTTAAATTCAGGTTCCTGAGCCAGTTTTGCTTAGTTTCATCTTATTTTGGAAGGTGATGAAAACAAATTATTTATTTTTGTTCCCCTTTTATTTCAAATATTTGTCAATTTGTTAATGTCTTTAGTATCAAGATATTTTACACTGTTAGGTAGGTACCAGTGGCATCTTCTTGTGATTATTCTTTGTGTAAATATTATCTTGATCTTTTACTTCAAATGCCTTCTCTCTAAGGAATAGCATCCCCTTTTTTCAGGCTTAGTTCATCGCTCACAGGAGCAGTCCGCCTTAATCTTAGGTCTGTGTATGTAGCACTCTTCTTTAAGCCACAAATTAAGTTTCGCCTGGTTGTAAGTGCAGCCACAAACAGCATATGTTGTTCCTGAGCTTCATAATGACATTATAACATATTCCCGCCTGAAACAACAAACAGTATTAGTTTTTAACATAAAACATAAACAACACCTACTGCCGTCAGAGAAATCCAGTCAACGCTGCACTTTTACTTCTGATGGAAGTTATACCCATAATCGTTTTTACAGCAGCACCCCCACAAAAAAGATGGATTAGATGTAACACAGTTTGATACCTGCTCATACTGTCAGATGCCTTGCTCTTGCACATCACTATGGCGATCTTGCACTTTGGGTTGCCTGCACCTAGAGATGGAGAAGAAAAAGGACATATTCAGAAATACAGTTTTTTTGGGTGGGGAAATTGTACTGTATATGATGGTATTATCTTATTTATTATAGAATGAGAAATGATATGCTTACAGAACCTCACAAACTATCATATACCACTCTTTAAAGGGTTGCACCCGGGACAGTCTGAGGCCCTCAGGGCAGGGCTTTCTTGCTTTCCCTGTATATACTCTAATTATATGATCATCAGCATTCATGCAAATCAAATCAGCAAGACAGATTCAACCCACACCAGGCCACTTTCTTGTGTATATTTGCCAAAAAGCTTGATAGAGATCACACACTAAATTTTCATGGCCCTACAGTAGACATGCTTTTGTCAACACAGTTTCGATTGTGAAAATTATTTGTGATACGTAAGGTCACATTAGATTCAGGAAATATATTTGTCCTATTTATTAAAAAGTGGGCCATCATTAACAAATAAATGTTATCATCTATTCTCCATTTTGTGTAGATAGAAAAGTGGTATATTTGAGAAACACTATTTGAGAAATAGATTTCCTACAATGGAACAACTACAGCTCTGCAAATCTACTGCAAAATATGAGAGGAACATACATATACACAACATCTTACCCTGTGTCCAAAATCACACCTTGTTCCCTGATCCCTATAACCTGCAAAAGTGCATTATGGGTATTCTGTATTGCCTAGGTAAAATAACAGCACATTATTGGATAACAGAAGTGTGCCAGCCATTCTCCACTAAGCTTTCATAAACAGCAAAACACCCTCAACAGTGCACATGCAATGACACGTCTGCAGGCATACTGCACTCAGAGTTGCATACACGAACACACACACACACACACACGAACACACACACACACACACACACACACACACACACACACACACACACACACACACACACACACACACACACACACACACACAGAGTTTCAGAATTATTGCCAATCTCAGTAAAGATGGCTTAAAAAAGGTTATGGGAAAAGCATATAGCAACATGGGTTACAATTATTTAGTAAAATGTGTAACCTCACTTTGTCATCATACACTCTTAGAAAATTTAGAACCACTATGAGTATTCTGGTTTTCCCTCTTTAATGGAACCCTTCATGGGCTTTGGCTAAATGTGTGTTGTGATGACGTCACGTGACACATCTTGGCCCAAATCTGAGGAAAATCTCAAGCTCCTCTGAATATTGTGGAGTTTGCTTGATTTCGCGTTAATTTCTGCGATCGCAAAATCCTGGAGGGACTGATATTTATATGCCTATACATGTGTGCATCATTCAGTTGTACTTACAAACACATACACCTAGGCAGTTTTTATGACCGAACAAAGAGGTTAAATGGTATTAAACACACACACACACACACACACACACACACACGCACACGCAAACATATGCCCTTAATTCTGGAAAAAAAAATTGTGGCTTTACTGAGTCTATCTACATGAGTGCTTGTTTCTGTAATTGACTCTTAAATAACTCATTCCCAAGAAAACACACATTTGTGGTGTAATTCTGTGGGCGTGATGGTAAAGGCATGCCAAGCAGATGGACATTCCAACAGGACAACTGCACTTTCCAGACTGCTACCTCCAAAAAAAAACATACAAAGCCTGGTAAGAACAGCTCTAGATTTCTACAGATAAATTGTTCTGAGGAATTACCCAGAACATGTCATTAGTCACAGTGTTTGACTTGCATAACAAATTATGCTCTGTTTGAGTCTGTGTTTTATAAATACTGTTTTGGCAGGTGTTTTAACCAAAGGAACTTGCGCACGAGACATGAGGCCCAGAGTTGAGCATTTGAGGATTTGGAGCCGGGCAATTGTGGGAGTTTACGTAACATTCCAATCTTCCAATCACTAGTGCATACACGCACACGCACACGCACACACACACACACACACACACACACACACACACACACACACACACACACACACCAGCCACATCCTCACATGGAAAAGTTGTGAGATACTTTGATTGAAAAACCTGCCAAGTGATGTAGATTTGCTTTTCTTTATTTATTTACTTTTTTTTTTTTTTTACTTTGATTTTTCCTGTAAAATACTTTTATATAGCTTATTGTCAGGATATGCAGGTGCATCTCAATAAATTAGTATGTCGTGGAAAAGTTAGTTTATTTCAGTAATTCAACTCAAATTGTGAAACTCGTGTATTAAATGAATTCAATGCCACAGACTGAAGTAGTTTAAGTCTTTGGTCCTTTTAATTGTGATGATTTTGGCTCACATTTAACAAAAACCCACCAATTCACTATCTCAACAAATTAGAATATGGTGACATGCCAATCAGCTAATCAACTCAAAACACTTGCAAAGGTTTCCTGAGCCTTCAAAATGGTCTCTCAGTTTGGATCACTAGGTAAGGTGTGTGTGTGTGTGTGTGTGTGTGTGTGTGTGTGTGTGTGTGTGTGTGTGTGTGATTCATTGCCAAAGAAGCTGGCTGTTCACAGAGTGCTGTATCCAAGCATGTTAACAGAAAGTTGAGTGGAAGGAAAAAGTGTGGAAGAAAAAGAGGCACAACCAACCGAGAGAACCGCAGCCTTATGAGGATTGTCAAGCAAAATCGATTCAAGAATTTGAGTGAACTTCACAAGGAATGGACTGAGGCTGGGGTCAAGGCATCAAGAGCCACCACACACAGACGTGCCAAGGAATTTGGCTACAGTTGTTGTATTCCTCTTGTTAAGCCACTCCTGAACCACAGACAACGTCAGAGGCATCTTACCTGGGCTAACGAGAAGAAGAACTGGACTGTTGACCAGTGGTCCAATATCCTCTTTTCAGATGGGAGCAAGTTTTGTATTTCATTTGGAAACCAAGGTCCTAGAGTCTGGAGGAAGGGTGGAGAAGCTCATAGCCCAAGTTGCTTGAAGTCCAGTGTTCAGTTTCCACAGTCTGTGATGATTTGGGGTGCAATGTCATCTGCTGGTGTTGGTCCATTGTGTTTTTTGAAAACCAAAGTCACTGCACCCGTTTACCAAGAAATTTTGGAGCACTTCATGCTTCCTTCAGCTGACCAGCATTTTGAAGATGCTGATTTCATTTTCCAGCAGGATTTGGCACCTGCCCACACTGCCAAAAGCACCAAAAGTTGGTTAAATGACCATGGTGTTGGTGTGCTTGACTGGCCAGCAAACTCACCAGACCTGAACCCCATAGAGAATCTATGGGGTACTGTCAAGAGGAAAATGAGAAACAAGAGACCAAAAAATGCAGATGAGCTGAAGGCCACTGTCAAAGAAACCTGGGCTTCCATACCACCTCAGCAGTGCCACAAACTGATCACCTCCATGCCACGCCGAATTGAGGCAGCAATTAAAGCAAAAGGAGCCCCTACCAAGTATTGAGTACATGTACAGTAAATGAACATACTTTCCAGAAGGCCAGCAATTCACTAAAAATGTTTTTTTATTGGTCTTATGAAGTATTCTAATTTGTTGAGATAGTGAATTGGTGGGTTTTTGTTAAACGTGAGCCAAAATCATCACAATTAAAAGAACCAAAGACTTAAACTACTTCAGTCTGTGTGCATTGAATTTATTTAATACACGAGTTTCACAATTTGAGTTGAATTATTGAAATAAACTAACTTTTCCACGACATTCTAATTTATTGAGATGCACCTGTATAGTATGACTCCCTTCTTCATTATCGACTGACATTTTAGAGCAGTAGTTCTGAAAAAAAAAGAATGGATTGTGGGTGTGAATGTTCTCCTTCAAAAAGTCAAAAAAAATTTCAGTGACTGCTTCGGAATTTTCCAAAGCAAGACTTCTCATCAGTTTCCTAATAATAAACAGTGATCCATAACTAACATTTAATAAGAGCTAACATTTAATCAGTATAATAAAAACATGTGCAAGTATGCACTCACAGGACATTTTAACACCTGTACACATATCAATATGTGTACAGTAACACCTGTACATATATATATATATATATATATATATATATATATATATATATATATATATATATATATATATATATATATATATATATATATAATTCTCTTTGGTTTTACTAACAACTTCTAAAAGGTAAGGACCTTCCTTTGTATTTTATTTTAGGAATTTCATTTACACTAGCTTTATTGTGGCTTTTTTTGGATGGGCCACATTGTTGTCTGATAGTCCAGATTAGAGTGTATTGTGTGAGCTGTGTAGAAGTTTGATTTGGATAAGTTGGTGACATTATGTGTCTTTTACGGCAGTAAAAGAGACAGAATAACAAAAAAATCCAGAAAAACGCATTTCAAAAAAGTTATAAATTGATTTGTATTTTAATGACTGAAGTAAGTATTTGACCCTTTCAACTTAGTACTTGGTTGCAAAACCCTTGTTGGCAATCACAGAGGTCAGACGTTTCTTGTAGTTGGCCACCAGGTTTGCACACATCTTCAGATAACTTCAGTTTTACTGATCACTCAGAATCTGGCAGTAAAAAAAACAATCAGAGCTCTTGGATTTCAGTAGTAATGAGTTTCTTCGATAAAAAATGTACTCAACACTCTACCAAGACTCTTAGTAAGGATAATACACGCTTGCAAAAAGAAATTTTAACCAACTTAACGCCAAAAAGGATTTTGGAAAACTGCATGCGTGTGTGTGTCTCTGTGTGATTCTTTTTTTTTTTTCTGGTCTGCACGATGCAATCACTTGGCTCAGTATACCACGGGGTGCCCTCTAAGGGATAAGAGTGGGAGTGCATGGAATGTGCACTTGTTCAATTTGGGGGGGGGGGGCTGGACTTGTCAGAGGAGAAGACCACCTGGAAGACTAGAGTGAGTGGATGGCTCTGTCACAAGTGGAACACTGGCAACTGTAAACAAGTGTCTAGCATATCCATCCAGAACCATCTTTTGACCGGCTGGAATTTTGACATTTTTCTTGCCCTTTAACTTGACCCATCTTACCATTTCTTTGTTTGATGGTGTATCTGTGCCAAACGTTTTGCATAAGAGGCGTGCATGGGTGTTGTTCTTTGAAAACAGCAAGGCCTTTGCAGTTGGAGACACAGTACATAAACGGATGGTTTTCCCTCCAGTTGCCAATTTTGTTACACCATCTACTGTAAAATAAAGGTTTAAAGTTATGTGACTGTTGAAATTTAAACAGTGCTATGCCATTACTTTGTTTTCTGACTACTTTCCAGAGAGGACAGAGACAGCACTAAATCCAAACCCAACAGCACAAACAAATAAATGGTATGATTAAAAGCATACCAGACAGAATAATATATCCTGAACATTTTAAAATATTTGCATTATGTAATTAAGAAATTTGTAAAAAGCCAATGATCTCTATCCATATCCCATAGTGATATACAGTCATGTGAAAAACATAAATACACCCCATGGAAATTGTTGGCTTTTTTGACATATTTGGACAAGCAAACATTTGATCCTCTTTGAAACAGGGCCTATTAATAAAGTTGATACACTATCAACTGACACATAAAATTGACCTTTTGTAGTTATTTTTACAATGTAAATTAACAAAAAACAGACCAGTCACATGGAAAAAGTAAGTATACCCCTACATTTATCACACCTACAAATCCATAAAATTAGAATCAGGTGTTCAAGATTGGGTGCCAGTGATTAGAACCTGCTTAGGGAGTGCAGGTTTAACCTGTCTTATTTATACCCCTCTCATATCTAGTGTCTGGTGTTCCCTTTGCTATTGAGGTGTGTGATGTCATCATGCCAAGATCTAAAGAGTTCTGTAAGGCCTTAAGAAGAAAGGTTGTGGATACATATGAGTCTGGCAAGGGATTTAAAAAGATCTCCAAATTATTAGAAATACATTCCACTGTAAGGAAAATAATCTACAAATGGCCCAGATTTCAATCAACTGCCAATTTGTCCAGGACTGACCATCCCAGCAAATTCAGCCCAAAAGCAGACCGTCTGATGCAAAAAGAAGTCTCCAAGAACCCCAGAGTTTCATCACAGGATCTGCTAGTAAGTCTTGCAACTGTTGGTGTGAAAGTGTATGCTTCTACAATCAGAAAGAGATTGCACATGACCTGCATGGGAGGCATGCCAGAAAAAAGCCTTTGCAAGACTACAGTTTGCCAGTGAGTATACAAGCAAAGAGAAGGCCTTTTGGAATAATGTGCTCTGGACAGATGAATCAAAGATAGAGTTGTTTGGCCACAGTAACAGCAGACATGTTTGGCACTGACATGTTCGGCACTGACATGTTCTGCATCATATCAAAGAGTGCTTGAAGATAATGAGAGGCCATCTATCCAAATGTTTAAGTTGCACCAAAAGTGGTCCTTTCAACAGGATAACGATCCTAAGCACACTAGCAAATCCACCAAGAAATGGCTCAAAAAGAAGAAATGGAGGGTTATGGAAGGCCTAGTCAAAGCCTAGATTTGAATCCCATTGAAATGTTGTGGGGGGGGTTTGAAATGGGCAGTACATGCAAGACATGCAAGAAAACCCTCAAACATCTTGTAACTGAAAGAATATTGCATGGAAGAGTGGTCAAAAATTCCAGCAAGCCAGGTTACCAGGACAATTATGCAAAACATCTAAAAAGAAGTTATTTCTGTTAAAGGGGGCAATACTAGCTTCTGAGGCCAAGGGTGTACTTACTTTTTCCACATACGAATATCACATATAAAACCATTTCTGTGCACCTTCATAGTTATTAAAGTATTGCCTTATAAGACACTGACTTATGAGACAGCATGGCCAAGTCAATCCTGAAGAAGAAGAAGACAGTGACAAAGAATAATGTGTGTCATTTGACATCTGTCTCATTCTATTATAGTTATACTAATAGTTATACTATTTACTTTCTGTGGGTTGAATTAAATGCAGCGGATGGGTGTGGTACATTTCAGGGTTGAAAAGGAGGTATACTGGATCTCAGTTCTGTGAGTCAGCCTATTCTAGAGAAAGGCAGAGAGAGAAACAGACAGAGAGAGACTTAGGAACTCGTAAAGTATGAATTTAGGAAATCTGCAATTATTCTGTGTATATGCAGCTCATTGTTTGTGGTGCATATAAACAGAATACACATGGCTATTGCAGAGGAATACATTACCTACCAGGCTGTCACTCACAGATGAAAAAAGGAAATCAGGTGAAAGAGAAAATAAGAAGGAGGGGAGAATAGATCGGCTCCAAAACCTCATTCTCTCAGTCTGTGCGCACACACGCACACACGCACACACACACACACACACACAAAACAGCTATTATCTACTTTGCTTTCCATTCTAAAGCTGGTCTCTCTCAGGCTCCCAGACTGAAAGTGTACCAGTGACAGAGCTCCTCTAGGGAGGACGCAAACACACACAAGGTAAGACCCAGTCTTGGGAATAGCTCCTTATACTATACTTTGTCTAAATTTGAATTAGGCAGGTTGAATTCAGCTTTTTTGTTCTGAGAAAACTACTCTATTTGCAACTGAGTTTGGAACTAATTTACACGATGTGTGTTTTGTTTGAACAATGTTTTGTCTGTTGACTCAATTAGTAGCTGAAATGAGAAAGGCAGAGCTCAATAATGGACTACAATGAAGTGCAACACAAGAAGTGTTATTCTTTGACTAGTGCTAAATTTCATAACATTTTATTGTTGAGGGCGTGTTTACATACCTATGTAACCTCTTACATAGGTTTTAAGTCCACTTGATATTAAAACAGTGGGACAAAAAATAAATACCAACTTGTGCTTTTTGTAATTTTCTGTAAGCTGGTTAATGCTGATTCGTGTTTTGTAGATTTAAAAAAAGCCTGGGATCACAATTTTTATGAGGCTATTATTATACTTGTTTTAATTAGTATGCTGTAGCTGTAAATGTGTGTATAGCACTAAAACACTTGCTAAAACTGGCATACTTTAACTTGATTTACAATTATTTTTGTACAACCATCCATTTAGCCTCTATATCAATGCTTGGCTGGCAGAATTTAGGCTTAATCACTTGTATATTTACATTTACATGTGATGTGCATTGATGACATCTTTAACAAAGCAAATATTGTGAAAATAATAAACATTAAGTAACACGACCATACTGTATAGTGAGTGAACGACAATTTTATCAGGACCGACTTGCATTTCTCCATAGGAGTGGTTTATGAGTGAATCTCACCCATCCAAGTACAGCGGAAGCATTGACATGTATAGCTGTATATTTTTGATTAAAATGATCCCATTTTTGCAAATGTAGCAACAGAGGAAGTATGCTAATTCATAATTTGCTGCATTTTTCTAAAAGCAGTATCAAATGTTTATGGTCCAGGGTAAACACAGTTGAGTGTTTTCATGCTCTAATATACTTGAGTCCAGTCATCTGTTCATCAAGTTCAAGTGAGCATGATAAACCATGTGGAATGCATGTACGGTGGTTTGGCTCTCCTCAAATGTAGTCTGAATACCAGACTACTAGTACTGGTGGAAGCTGAAATAACAAACCATGAGAATTTTATGTCAACACAGCCAAGAAAAGTTTGTCTTTCCTTTCTTTAAAAAATTCACAGCTTGTGCTAAATGTGCCATAGCATTAAAAACATTTTATTATTCAGATGTTCACCTTGGATCACTTGTGTTTTCTATCAAAATACATCAAATTATTTACAATTTATGAAAACACTGCTCTCTTAAATTACTTCTCCAAATTAAACTGACAAGTGTCTCAAATAGAAAAGAAGTCACGTGCTCCTGAAATAACAAGGAAAACAAAAAGCAATAAACAATGCACCCTATAGTGCCCACAAAGTTCTAGCTTAAAAAACAAGAGAGAATAGAACATGGTGGATAACCTTAGGTAACCTTGTTACCCATTACAGCAGAAGCTGGTCAATGACAGTTTCACTCAGATGCTCCTTAAGATTACTGCTTAGAGAACTGGAACTGAACTCTGAAGTAACACTCCGAATATGAACGTTTTACCCCATGCCTTTCCTAGTACTTCAAATGCAGAAATATTTTATTTTAATAAAAACTGTTGAGTGTGAAGTTACCCCATTGGTCAGTGTAAGTTAGTAAAGGTAATAATGCCAATTAACTGAATTACAGTAAAATGCATTACAAAGTCCAGGGTTTTTAAACAAATTGAATGTAACTCTTCTTTCTTTCAGAACATTATGAGTTTCCATTCAGACTACGAACTTCATGAGAATTACGATGACCATGACCATTACAATGACAGCTCAAACCACAGCTACTATGATGAGGACTTTGAAGACTACTACTCTGTGTGCGACAAATCTGATGTCCGCTCCTTTGCTGGTCTCTTCCTCCCAGTGGTCTATACCCTAGCACTTGTGGTAGGCCTGGCTGGAAACTCCATGGTTGTATTTGTCTATCTATCCCAGAAATGCCTACGGACATTAACGGATGTCCTCATCATTAACCTGGCCTTTGCTGACCTCCTCCTCCTCTTCACCCTACCGTTCTGGGCAGCAGATGCTGTAAACGGTTGGGAGATTGGTGTGGTGGCCTGCAAGATAACATCAGCCCTCTACACCACCAATTTCAGTTGTAGTATGCTTCTGCTAGCCTTCATTAGCGTGGATCGTTACAGAGCACTTGCCCAGGGCTCCAGCACTTACACCAGGCCATCTGGAAACAAACCAAGGAGACAGAAGCTGCTACTGTCCCTCCTGGTCTGGATTACAGCCTTCGTGTTTGGCTTGCCAGATTTTTTCCTCACCACCGTCAAGCAGCACTCCTCTGGACACAAATCTTGCAGGGCGGTGTACCCACATAGTATGGCTCAAGCAGCAAAAGCTAGCTTGGAAATTCTAGAGGTATCACTGAGCTTCCTGCTACCCTTCCTGGTGATGATGTTCTGCTATTACCGGGTGGGAAAAAGACTGAGTCAGGCAGCAACCACTGGAATGAGAGAAGTACGGAGGTGGAAGGCCTTCCGGGTCCTGTTAGCTGTTGTGGGTGTGTTTCTGTTGACACAGCTGCCATATAACATTGTGAAGCTTATACGAACCCTAGACATCATCTACGCTTTGGTGACAAACTGTGAGGTCAGTAAAGGACTGGATCGGGCCACTCAAGTCACAGAGAGCTTGGCACTCACACACTGTTGTGTAAACCCAGTTTTATACGTCTTCATTGGCTCATCCTTCAAGGTGCATGTGCTAAAGATTGCTAAGCGCTGTGGACAGACTGGGAGGCACTATTGTCAGGAGAACAGGCAACCTGCAGTGGAGATTGTGCTAAAATCACAGACCCACACAAACAGCAATGAATACTCAGAATCAAACGAGGAACATACAAGTACCTTTACTATCTAGTGCACAGACCTAATTACCAGGGACCAAAGACTGCATTATATATAATGCAAATATGCTACAGGAATATTACAGCATTTATGTTAAGATCAGTTCTACTATTTGAAATTTGGGGTTGTAGATACTAAACTGAGAGTACTGCTGACCCAGAATTACATTGTGATTTTCAGATTCTAATTAATAAAAGAGTATGGGCGGGGTAAGTTTGTTTCTGTAAATTTTGATAGACATCAATATTCATAATTACAGACCCAGACACATCTGAATCTTAATGTACTTGGGGAAAAATCAGAGCAGATGGGTCCGATCAGAAGTGGAGCACAACTTCCTTTTTTTTTTTTTGCTGATCTTTACATAACATATAACATAACATAACATATAACATAACATAACGTATTACATAACACAACATATCACATAACACAACATATCACATAACATAACATAAAACATACAACATATAACACAATATATTATTTGAATGAGTTGAGTTCCTGCATTGTGACCATGAACACACATGGCTGTGAAGAAGTATGTTAACTGACAGTTTTAGGTATTAAATGGGTCAGGGGCTCATACAATTTCCATAGTACTGACTGGTTAAGTTGGTTTTCACGATTGCAGAATCCAGTGAGCAGTTCCCAGCAGCACAGCTGCTTATTTTGTTATGCTCTCCTGTACTCTGTACTCCTGTACTGTTATATATTAATTTCTGCTCATTTTCATAAAAGGTGCCAATAATTCACAGAAGAACACTGTATACAAAATCTCAACCAACAAACTGGCAACCCAGATGTCTGGCAACACATAGTATCTAATTTACTAATGTCACATAAGCCCTTCATGTTGTTAATTTTATTTTTTTTTTTTTAAACAAAAACTCAAAAATATGTTTGATTTGTGATAGCCATCCTGTGAGTTATATTTTTGTTTGTTTAGCAGAAACAAAGCTGGTTTTAGTTTCTCATTGTTAAACAGAAATAGTGACAAATGCATACATGTGGACAATTGAGTCAGACTTGGGAAGAAAACAAGTGATGAAAAAACAGCTCATTTGTAAATGTAGTGTCATATGTGTTTGCTGTGTGAACTCATACACGATCATACACGATCATTTCCTTCTTTACACTAATAGGAGGATGTTTACCATGAGTCAACAAATACACTCGTATAGCCAGTGCTTACATTTACTATAATATGAATGTAAAACAGCTTTGTGGAATGGCAATATCATAGTAGGGCAAGGTTTATTTTTTGTTTGTTTGTTTGTTTTTTTTTGCATATGATCAAGCGTTAAAAAGCTAACTATTTGCAATTTGGTTAATAGAGTTCAAAAAGTCAAAAGTCGCTCTCTGTAAGTGGGTGATAGAAGGATGTCTTGACTAACAGATATTCATATATATGCAATGGTAGTAGTTCAAAAAATAAATAAAACAGGACTGGGCTAAGACTTTTTTTGGTATCTTATATATTGTATTTTTACCAGTTATTGTTGTCTGTTATTATATTGTGTTTATGTATATTTTGCATCAAAAGTCATTTCCTACTTGACCTTCCTACAAAGTAGCAATAAATTACTATTAACATTATACACCATAGTAAGAAAGCTAAACCTAACTTTCGGTGTTGGATAACTACCATTCTAAAGGGTGCTTTGGTCCCTCTGCAGAACCATGGATGGTTCTCTGTAAAATTCTACAAAAGAGCACTTCCCTTTCCTTTATATAGTGGTGTGAAAAAGTATTTCCTGATTTCTTCTGTTTTGTGTGTATCTCAAACTAAATTGTTTCAGAAATTAAAACAAAATCTAAGATAAAACAAAGGCAACCCGAGTAAACACAAAATACAGCTTTAAATGATAATATTATTTATTGAAGCAAAAAAGTTATCCAAGTCCAACTGGGCCTGTGTGAAAATGTATTTGCCGCCATAGTTACTAATTCCTCAAATCTATGAAACTGCATTTGTAATGGGGTTCAGCTGGACTAGATGCAACCAGGCCTGCAAACCCTGTTCAATCAAATCAATGCTTGAATAGAACTTTTTCAACAGCATGAAGTTGTTTAAAAGGTCTTACCCTGTAACACTTCTTCTTTTCCTTTCGGCTGTTCCCTTCAGGGGTCGCCACAGCGAATCATCTGCCTCCATCTAGCCCTATCCCCTGCATCCTCTTCTCTCAGACCGACTACCTTCATATCCTCCTTCACTACATCCATAAACCTCCTCTTTGGTCTTCCTCTCAGCCTCCTGCCTGGCAGCTCTAACCTCAGCATCCTTTTACCGATATATTCACTCTCCCTCCTCTGAACATGTCCAAACCATCTCAACCTGGCCTCTCTAACTTTGTCTCCAAAACATCTCACATGTGCTGTCCCTCTGATGTACTCATTCCTGATCCTATCCATCCTCGTCACTCCCAAAGAGAACCTAAACATCTTCAGCTCTGCTAACTCTTCCTCTTGTCTTTTCCTTAGTGCAACTGTCTCCAAACCATACAACATCGCTGGTCTCACTACTGTCCTGTACACCTTTCCTTTCATTTTTGCTGGTACTCTTTTATCACACAACAGACCTGACACTTTTCTCCACCCATTCCAACCTGCCTGCACACGCTTCTTCACCTCTTTTCCACACTCCCCATTGTTCTGGATTGTTGACCCTAAGTACTTAAAATCCTGCACCTTCTTTACCTCTTCTCCCTGTAACCTCACTGTTCCACTTGGATCCCGCTCATTCACACACATGTATTCTGTCTTGCTGTAACTAACCTTCATTCCTCTTCTCTCCAGAGCAAACCTCCACCTCTCTAGACTTTCCTCCACCTGCTCCCTGCTCTCACTATAGATCACAATGTCGTCCGCAAACATCATAGACCATGGAGATTCCTGTCTCACCTCATCTGTCAGCCTGTCCATCACCACCGCAAACAAGAAGGGGCTCAGAGCCAATCCTTGATGCAGTCCCACCTTCACTGTGAACTCCTCTGTCACACCTACCGCACACCTTACCACTGTCCTACTGCTCTCATACATATCCTGCACCACTCTAACATACTTCTCTGCCACTCCAGACCTCCTCATACAATACCACAGCTCTTCTCTTGGCACCCTGTCATATGCTTTCTCTAAGTCTACAAAGACACAATGCAGCTCTTTCTGACCCTCTCTGTACTTCTCCATCAACATTCTCAAAGCAAATATTGCATCTGTAGTGCTCTTTCTTGGCATGAAACCATACTGCTGCTCACAAATGCTCGATTCTCCCCTTAGCCTTGTTTCCACTACTCTTTCCCACAACTTCATTGTATGGCTCATCAGCTTAATACCTTTGTAGTTTCCACAACTCTGCACATCTCCCTTGTTCTTAAAAATCGGCACCAAAACACTTCTCCTCCATTCCTCAGGCATCCTCTCACTCTTTAAGACCTCGTTGAACAACCTAGTTAAAAACTCTACTGCCATCTCTCCTAGACAATTCCATACCTCCACTGGTATGTCATCAGGACCAACCGCCTTTCCTCTCTTCATCCTCTTCAAAGCTCTCCTAACTTCACCCTTGCTAATACTTTCTACTTCCTGCTCAACAATATTTGCCTCTACTACTCTTCTTTCCCTGTCATTTTCCTCATTCATCAGTTCCTCAAAGTACTCCTTCCATCTTTCCCTCACCCTCCTGTCACCTGTCAACACATTTCCATCTCTATCTTTAATCACTCTAACCTGCTGCACATCCTTACCATCTCTATCCCTCTGCCTCGCCAACCGATACAAATACCTCACACCTTCCTTAGTATCTAACCTTGCATACATGTCCTCATAAGCTTTCTGTTTGGCCTTTGCCACCTCTGTCTTCCCTTCTTAACCTCACACTGCATCTCCCTATATTCCTGTCTACTTTCCTCCGTCCTCTCACTGTCCCACATCTTCCTAGCTAACCTCTTCCTCTAGATGTTCTCCTGAACTTCCTCAATCCACCACCAAGTCTCCTTGTCTTCTTTCCTCCTTCCAGATGACACACCTAGCACCTTCCTACCCGTCTCCCTGATCACTTTGGCTGTAGTAGTCCAGTCATCTGGAAGCACCTCCTGACCACCTAAAGTCTGTCTCAACTCCTCCCTGAAAACCACACAGCAATCTTCCTTTTCCAACTTCCACCACTTTGTCTTCTGCTCTGCCTTTGCTCTCTTCATCTTCCTCACCACCAGAGTCATCTTACACACCACCATCCTATGCTGTCTAGCTACACTCTCTCCTACCACTACTTTGCAATCGCTAATCTCCACCAGATTACAGTGTCTACATAAGATATAGTCCACCTGTGTGCTCCTGCCACCACTCTTATATGTCACCCTGTGTTCCTGCCTCTTCTGAAAGTACATGTTCACCACAGCCATCTCCATACTTTTAGCAAAGTCTACCAACCTCTGTCCTTCTGGGTTCCTTACCTGAAGACCAAACCTGCCCATCACTTCCTCATCCCCACTATTCCCTTCACCAACATGTCCATTAAAGTCTGCCCCTATCACCACTCTCTCACATCTGGGAACACTCTGCATCACTTCCTCAAGCTCGCTCCAGAATCTGTCTTTCTCCTCTTGCTCACAACCTACTTGTGGAGCGTAAGCACTAACAACATTCAACATCACACCTTCAATTTCCATCTTCAGACTCATCAACCTATCTGACACTCTCTTTACCTCCAGAACATTCTTCACAAACTCCTCCTTCAGGATCACTCCTACTCCATTTCTTTTCCTGTCCACCCCATGATAAAACAGTTTAAACCCTGCTCCAATGCTTTTAGCCTTGCTTCCTTTCCACCTGGTCTCCTGCACACACAGAATGTCGACTTTCCTCCTCTGCATCATATCTACCAGCTCTCTGCCTTTACCTGTCATCGTACCAACATTCAAAGTCCCTACTTTCAGTCCTAAACTCCTGCCTTTCCTCTTCTCTCTCTGCGTACGGACACGCCTTCCTCCTCTCCTTCTTCGACCAACAGTAGCCCAATTTCCACCAGTGCCCTGTAGGTCAACGGCACCGATGGTGGTCGTTGTTAACCCGGGCCCCGACCGATCCGGTATGGAAGTCATGTTAGTGATTCGCATATTGAATTTGGCAAAAGTTTTACGTCAGATGCCCTTCCTGACACAACCCTCTCTATTTATCCGGGCTTGGGACCGGCACAAAACGTACACTGGCTTGTGACCTCCTGTGGCTAGATTGTCTTACCCTTTAACACACTATGCCAAAATTGAAAGAAATTCCAGAAATGATGAGGAAGACAGTGACTGAAATACATCAGTCTGGGAAGGGTTACAAAGCTATTGCAAAGGCTCTGGGACTCCAAAGGATCACAGTGAGAGCCATTATCTCTTAAACTCTGCATAGTAGTGAACCTTCCAAGAAGTGGCCAACCTTCTAAAATTCCTCCAAGAGCACAGCAACGACTCATCCAGCAAGTCAGAAAAGAGCCAAGAACAACATCAAAGGCCTCTCTTGTATCAATAAAGGTGACTATCAGAAGGACACTAGGCAAAAATGGCATCCATGGAAGAGTGGTGAGGCAAAAACCACTGCTAAACTAAAACAACATTAAGGCTCATCTGAATTTTGCCAAAACACACCTTGATGATCCTCAAACCTTTTGGGGGAATGTTCTGTGGATTGATTGAGTCAAAAGCGGAACTGTTTGGAAGACGGGTCCCGTTACATCTGGCATAAACCAAACACAGAGTTCCACAAAAAGATCATACCTATGATCAAGCATGGTGGTAGAAGTGTGATGGTGTGGGGATACTTTGCTGCTTCAGGGCCTGGGCAACTTGCAATAATTGAGGGAAACATGAAGACTGCTCTCTACCAGAAAATTCTAAAAGAGAATGCCTGGTCTTCAGTCCATGAGTTGAAACTCAAGCGCAACTGGATTATGCAGCAAGACAATGATCCAAAGCATAGGAGTAAGTCCTAGTCCTAGAAGTACGTAAGTGAAAGATCTCCAGTTATCAGAAGTGTTTGGTTGCTAAAAGTCACACAACCAGATTTTAAGTTTAAAGGGGCAATTAGTTTTCCACATTGGATTCAATAAAAAGATAAAATAAATATTATATTGTGTGTTTACTCAGGTTGCCTTTGTTTTATGTTATATTTCGTTTGAAGATCTAAAACTATTTAGCATAAGATATACACAAAAACAGAAGAAATCAGAATATACTTTATACTTTATACTTATTGGAATATACAAATACTTTTTCACACCACTGTACCTGTGTAATCAATGAAAAATCTGAAGGGTCCCCACCCTTCAATAAAGGGAGAACATAGGCTGCTTTCCAAATTTTAGGAATAGTATTTGAAGACTCAAATAAAAAAAAAAAATGCACAATAGGCTCAGCAATAGAATAAGCTGCAAGCTTCAGAAGACAGGGATCCAAATTGTCGCGTCCAGGCAACTGTTTTCAATCAATAGCCTTTAAAGCTTTACAGATCTCCACACTTGAGGTCTAAATACAAAGGGGTCCATACATAAATCACTACCTGATGACATAGATATGAAGTTAAAATTAGAGCTCCCTGACCCTGAAATATAAGCATTAGAAAGATACTCTGCAGATATAAAATGCCCAACTATATGGTCTTTATTCTTAATTTTGGATGAATGCACTCTGGGAGACCTAAAGTAGATTTAGAACATGACAATAAATTAATCTGTTTCCAAAATTTAATGACTGTTTAAATTATCCGAAATAGATTTGAAATAATATTCTGACTTTGATGTCCTAATTTGAGTTGTACATTTATTTCTCAGAGCTCTAAAGGCAATATGAGACAATAGATCAGAATTTCAGCTTTCATTTCCTAATATTTACAACCCCAATTCCAAAAAAAGTTGGAATGCTGTGCAAAATGTAAATAAAAACAGAATGCAATGATTTGCACATCTCATAAACCCATATTTTATTCACAACAGAACAAATTTTGAATTTGATGGCAGCAACATGTCTCAAAAAAGTTGGGACAGAGCCATGTTTATTATATTTGTGCAGCATCCACTCTTCTTTTAACAACAGTCCATATACAACCCCAATTCTGAAAAAGTTGGGAAAGTATGGAAAATGCTAATAAAAACAAAGAGGAGTGATTTGCATTTAAACAAAAAACGTATAAAGACAAGGTATTTGATGTTTTACCTAAACAACTGCACAGTTTTTTGAAGATACACGTTTATTTTGAAATTGATGCATCCAACACATTCCAAAAAAGTTGGGACAGGGGCAATTTAGGACAAATAGAGATGTGACAAGTTGAAATAAGAAGGTGACGTGAAACAGGTGAGGCAATCGTCTAATCATAGTATATAAGGAGCCTCCAAAAAAGGCCTAGTCCTTCAAGAACAAGGATGGGTCGAGCCTCGCCAATCTTTTTGGGCATTTCACCTTCTACAGTGCACAATATAATTAAAAGATTCAAGGAATCCGGTCAAATCTGGTGCGTAAAGGGCAAGGCTGAAAACCACTTCTGAATGCGCGTGATCTCCGAGCCCTCAGAAGTCACTGTCTTAAAACACACTATTCGCCGCTGCATCCACAGATGCAAGTTAGGGCTTTACTATGCAAAGCAGAAGCCATACATCAACCTTGTCCTTCTTTGGGCTCGGTCTCATCTGAGATGAACATTAGCACAGTGGAATCGTGTTTTGTGGTCTGACGAGTCAACATTTCAAATAGTTTTTGGACAAAACAGCCGTCGTGTTCTCTGGGCCAAAGAGAAAAAGGACCATCCAAGCTGTTATCAGCGTCAGGTCCAAAAGCCAGCGTCTGTCATGGCATGGGTAACTTGCCATGGGCACTGACACACCCACTCGGCCATCATGTGTAGTACAGCAGGCGGTGGGATACAGAAGCTCATGGTATAGTTACAGTATCAAGGCACATCGCAACATGGTGAAGTGCATTACATTTAAACCTACAGATCATCTATGAGTAAAACTAATAACCCAGACACAAAATCTGTTTGTCCTGGATGGCCAGGTTAGTTTTGTGCCTCATATACAGCAGAAGCTAAAATTTTACAGTGATTGGTTTTGTAGCCAGAATGATTGTGAGCGATCAAATGCAAATTTTAGCACTGTAAAAAAGCAAGAAACTAATTATCAAGAGCTGATCAACCACAGTGCTTGGCCCTATATTTACTTAGAAACTTTTCATCATTGTCTATTAAAGTCTATTAAATTGTCTATTAAGTAAGCGCAAAAACTTGCAATGGCTTTTCACAGCACAGTTTTCTTCTAACATTTTGAAGCTACTATTTCATTTGTCATATAGCTCTTGTGATTTGCCGCAAAACGGTCAACTTCTTTCTTGCTATATTGACTGACTGACTTTATATAAGCCATCTAGCACACAAATTAAAATCTTATGATGTTGGCTTGAGGAAGCAATCAAGCATCACTACTGTTATTTCACATACTTATTTTTCTTCTTCATTTTATTCTTCAGGACACTTTTTTGGCGCATAACTAGTCCCACACTGTTTGTATCACCGTCACAAAGCATACCTCAAAACGTGCAGCCCCATTGGGAGAGCTGTGCTATTACTTTTCTTAGCTTTTTGCGCACATGGCCAAAAACGCACATTTTCAGCGTGAATGGGGAATAAAACACGGGAGTCACAGGTCAGACGTCGTTCAGCCGACATGCTCGTATCATATATTCTCTTGTACGTCTTAGGGAGTAGACCTGGCATATATACATCACATTTTGGAATTTTTGATGGAAATGTCCGGGAAATGGTGTTACTCCAGCCCCATAGGCAATAATGGGAAATGTAAGAAACCAAACCCCCCCCAAACCATACCTCAAATCACTCGGAATTCTCACAAGATGTGTGCAATTACATTCCTCACCATTCCTATGTGCGTGTCAGGAAATTCCCGACAAAATTTCCCGATGAAATTTCCCCCGTACCCCCTTTTTGAGAAATCAGTAGTAAGACCTAACAGGACCTAAACTACTCAATAAACTACGGCAGCCATGTCATACATCAAAACGATCAGCTCAGTGAGGAAAATTGCATTATGGGGGATGACAATACCCTCAACTCAGTGTGCAGAAATGCATTATGGGTATTTTAGTGACGTCACATGCACGTTAACCCCAAAAATAAGTAGAATCACAAAACTATGACTGAGACTTGGCTCAGCCCTGGCGACTTCACTGCTCTAGGCAAACTGCTCTAGTGCTTTCTTCAGCACCCCAAGGACCTCTGGACTTGGTGGTGGTGGTGCCACAATTTTCAGTAATAAATTCAAATGCAGGATCCCGCCCATGGACACATTCTTGAGTTTGAGGTTGCTGATTCTTGGGGACTTTAACATTCATCTCTGTTGTCCAGCCAAACCCTTGGTAAAAGATTTTTTTATGTCTCCTGGAATCCCTGAATCTTGTGCAATTTGTCTCTGGCCCTACTCATAATTTAGGTCATACACTTGCTCTTGTACTTGTCCTCTGGTTTTGTTGTAACTAATCTTGAGGTTGTCAGTTCTGGTATTTCTGATCATTATTCAGTTATGTTTGAATCTGTTTGCTTCTGTCCTTCATCTTCTATCTCTCAGCCTATAAAAATTTCTCGTCATCCACGCCTCTACTGCTAGTCTGTTCTCAGATTATTATCGAGACCATTTTATTGATGCTCTTAATATTGATATGGATACTGTGGAGCTGGTTGAAGTTTTTAATAATACTTTTACTTTTAAGCTCTCTTACTTTAGATACTATCGCCCCACTCAAGTCCAGGAGAGTTAACAAGAAAGATACTCTTCAGCCGTGGCTTAATGATTGCACCCGTGTTCTTAGACAAGAGTGCAGGAAAATGGAGCGTAAGTGGAAGAAAGATAAACTGCATGTCTCTCATATTTTTAAGACGTGTTTAATAAATTATCAGAGGCCAGTGAAAGAGGCAAAATCAAATTAATATCAATCTCTCCAAATTAATAGATGTGAATGCAAATAGGCCTAAAGTATAGTTTAATACTATTGACTCTGTGCTAAATCCTGCTCGGGCTGTTGGTCCTGACCCTATTCTGAGTCCTGTGACGAATTTTTCTTAATTTTTTGTCAACAAAATTGAAGTGATCAATTCTTCTATTATGCATTCAAAATTTTATCCTCTAGAGAATTCACCTCTGCTCAGGTATCTAACTTTCAACCAGTCTCCTCAGCACAGCTTTCTGATTTAATCTCACAGATGAAGTGTTCAAGCTGTATGATGGATGTTCTTCCTGCACATCTTTTGAAAGAGGTTTTTGAAACTGTCAGTCTAGTTGTGACAACCATTATTAATAGCTCTTTAGCTACCGGAGTTGTACCAGCCAGCCTCAAACATGCAATCGTGCAACCTTTGCTTAAAAAACCTTATCTTGATCCAACTTTACACAACAACTATAGGCCTATTTCCAAATTGCCTGTTATCTCAAAGTTGCATTCTCACTTGAATTTTTCAGATATTTTAGACAAGTTCCAGTCTGGTTTTAGATCTTTACACAGAACTGAATCTGCCCTGTTAAAGGTCACTAATGATATTTTAATGTCACTTGACTCTGGCTCTTTTGCCGTGTTGGTCTTATTGGATCTTAGCGCTGCCTTTGATTCTATTGACTATAGTATTCTTTTAAATCGCTTAGAGTCTGTGGTTGGAATCTAGGGTCTGGCTTTACAGTGGTTTGAATCTTATCTTAAATATAGGACTTTCGCAGTAAACATAGGGATTTTCTCTTCTTTGTCGGCCCCCTTATCGTGTGGTGTTCTTCAGGGCTCCATATTGGGTCCTCTGTTGTTTTCCCTTTATATGCTTCCCCTGGGTTCTATTTTTCGGAAATATGATATTTCCTTTCACTGCTATGCTGATGATACCCAATTATATTTGCCAGTTAGGTCAAATGACATCAGTCCTTTTGGGTCCCTTTTTAAATGTCTTGAGGACATTAAATACTGGATGGCTAACAATTGTCTGCAGTTAAATGAACGCAAAACTGAAGTCATTGTTTTGGGTCCCCTACTGTTTCTTCTGATCTTCTGGCCCAGTTAAGTCCTCTATCTGTTAACAAATATGTCAAGAATCTTGGAGCTATTTTTGACTCCAACTTGCACTTTGATAAACAAATCAGTGCTGTTGTTAAGGGAAGCTTCTTTCACTTAAGATCCATTAAAGTTAAAACAGTTTCTCTCTAGAAAAGACCTAGAAACCATGATTCATGCTCTTGTTACATCACAGTTGGACTACTGTAATTCTCTGTATGTTGGCCTTCCTCAATCTGTCTTATCTCAGCTGTAGCTTGTGCAAAATGCAGCAGCTAGATTTTTAACAGGGACCAAAAAGAGGGATCATATTTTCCCTATTCTGGCATCTCTGCACTGGCTTCCTGTCAAGTTTAGAATTGATTTTAAAAATTCTAATTTATGTATACAAAGCTCTTTCTGGTTCTGCTCCACAGTACATTATTCATCTTCTTCACCTTTACTCTCCTGCTAGAGCATTGAGATCATGTAATCAACTTCTCTTATCTGTCCCCCATTGTCGTACTAAGACAAAGGGTGATCGAGCCTTTTCTGTGGTTGGTCCCAAACTTTGGAACAGTCTCCCTTTTCAGCTGAGGTCCTCTCCATCTTTAGCTATTATTATATCTTCTCTTAAAACGTATTTTTATTCTTTGTGTTATAATGGTATTTAATGAAATGTATTTTAATGTTTTGTACAACACTTTGGATCAACTGCTGTTGTGTCTATATGTGCTTTATAAATAAAATTGACTTGACTTGAACTACCTCAACAAAGACACGTGACAGATCAAAACACTCAGCTCAGTAAGGAGAATTGCATTATGGGTATTCTAATGGCATGTGCAGCTGCATGTAGGTGTCGAAATGTGATCACCACTCACATTTTCTTCAGAAAATGTCAAATCTAGTGTAGGGAAAATTGCCCATGTTTGGGTTAATTTGTTACATTCTCCACCATTTTATGTAAGTAAAATTAGCAGTTTAGATTGAGATACCTGTATTCTCTTCCAAAAAGGCAGGAAAGATTATCAAGATCAGCTCGAATGGGGACATTTGGCTAATTTAGTATTACTGATCAACTATTCATCCAGCAATAAGTTGAATTTAGCGTATTCATTAATTATGCATTAGATATTACCTCCATGGCCACTGGCAATAATATCCTAAACATAGTGAGATATTATTTTAAGAGCGTTGTAGCAGGATCGCGATTCAAGGCAGTAGACTTTGTAAACAATAAGAATACACGCATATTTAAGAACAGACGAGACTTTATTGAACTATTCTAAGACACAGAAACTAATCTAACACACACACGCACACGCACACACACACACACACACACACACACACACACACACACACACACACACACACAGGGGTGAAAATGGCTTTCAGCAGAGTGAATGAAGTTCTGAGTTTCTAGCGTTGTAGGCTATTTCACAGACATTGACCTGAACAAACAATCAACTTATTAATTTATCTTCATTTCCTTTAGAAGGGCTTAAACTTATTATATGCACCAGATTAGCTAGATTCTGGGGTATTGCGCTTGCCTTTTGAATAGTTGGGTTGAAGGGATTTCCTCGTTACGTCGTGGTGTCGTCAGCGGTCTGGTCGGCATTTGAGTGGCGTCTCGGAAGACCAATCAGAATGCTGAGTGGAATGAAGGCGGGAGGTTTGAAGAGCTGGCGGCAGCTCTAGGCTGGGTCTCCAGGCTGATGTAACATGATCTGCTCTCCCCGACGTTGATTGGGGAGAACTCTCTGATGGCTCTGCCGACTCCATCCTTCTGATGAGCTGAGAGGTCTGAGCAGTAAGCGCTTAAGAGAGGAGAGTTCCAAGAGAAGAGAGTTAAGAGAGCTGTAAGAGGCTGGCGGTGGCTCTAAGCTGGGTCTCCAAGCAGATGATCTCCCCAAAGGTGTTGATTGTGGGATGGCTCTGGAGACCCCCCCCACCGCCTCTGTACTTGAGAGTGACAAGAGAACGTTTTAAGAGATGAAGAGTTCCATGAGAAGAGAATGTTCCTTTGTTGTTCTAGGATTTTAAATCTTTCTGGCTAGTCCAGCCCCAGAATGTTTCCTCCAATCAAACATTGTCTTAGATCAGGGTGTTAGCCAGATTCTCCACCTATTATGCTAATCAGTCCATTGTCTCTGCAGATGGGTGGTTCCACACTTTTCAATGATGTGTGGATTAAACTTTGTCCTGAAATATTACATGTACATACAACAACATTCCACCCAAATTTCCTTACTTTTATCCTTCAGGAAATCACTCAACGAACACACACATACCACACACGACATATATTGACTATACTGACTAACTTTCCTGATATATTGGTCTAAATACAAGATAATGAAAGCCCAATAGCTACATTTGAGATTACATACATGGTTAATATGGTTCACAAAGCTCAACAGTTAGACTGCTACGGACACTAGTAAATATATACATTAATAAAACATAAGGATTGCAGTTATTGGATTCTGGACATGGGTATGTGAGTGTACAGGTAATGATAATAATCAATTTGCAAGATAGGTGGTGTAAATACACATGCACAACAGCATGATGATTGCAAATTTTGTGTTGTAAACAGGGTTTAAAAGCATGATATATTAAGAAACGGAATGTTTCTGTCCTCTGCCTTGTGGGTGGTGTTTAGACACAGGAGACCTGTTAAATTTCACAATTGGGGGGACCCATTTTCTCTTGAGATTCAGTTCATGGACAGATGTCCTGACATTTTCCTTTAAAATTCACTGGTATACTTCAGAATTCATTGTTCCATCAATGATGGCAAGCCATCCAGGCCCAGATGCAGCAAACCAGGCCCAAACCATTATACTGCCACCACCATGTTTCACAGATGGGATAAGGGTCTTATTTTCCTTAGTTTAACTTTCCCCAAGCATAACGCTTCACATTTAAACCAAAATTCTATTTTGGTCTCATCCGTCCACAAAACATTTTTCCAATAGTATTCTGGCTTGTCCACATGATCTTTCGCAAACTGCAGATGGGCATCAATGTTTTTTTGGAGAGCAGTGGCTTTCTCCTTCCTACCCTGCCATGCACACCATTGTTGTTCAGTGTTCTTCTAATGGTGGACTCATGAACATTAACATTAGACAATGTGAAAGAGGCCTTTAGTTGCTTAGAAGTTATCCTAGGTTCCGTTGTGACCTCGTGGACTATTACATGTCTTGCTCTTGGAGTGATCTTCGTTGGTCGACCACTACTGGGGAGGATAACAATGGTCTTGAATTTCCTGCATTTGTACGCAGTCTGACTGTCAAACTCTTTAGAGATGGTTTTGTAACCTTTTCCAGCCTGATGAGCATCAACAACTCTTTTTCTGAGGTCCTCAGAAATCTTTTTTGCTTGTGCCATTATACACTTCCACAAACATGTGTTTTGAAGATCAGACTTTGATAGATCTTTGTTCTTTAAATAAAACAGGGAGCTCACTCACACCTGATTGTCATCCCATTGATTAAAAACACCTGACTCTAATTTCACCTTCAAATTAACTGCTAATCATAGAGGTTCACATACTTTTGCCACTCACAGATATGAAATATTGGATCATTTTACTTAATAAATAAATTACCAAGTATAATATTTTTTTCTCATTTGTTTAATTGGGTTCTCTTTGTCCACTTTTAGGACTTGTTTGATGTTTTAGGTCATATTTATGCCGATATATTTAAAATTCTAAAGGGTTCACAAACTTTCAAGCACCACTGTATCTATCTATATATCTAGCTAATCAACTCTACAAGTATTGGCACCCTTTCTATCCAAATCTAGAAGTATTGGCACCCTATTTATCTATTCAACTCTACAAGTATTGGCACTCTATTTATCTACCTCTACAAGTATTAGCATCCTATCTATCCACTGCATCTATCTATATATCTATCTAATCAACTCTACAAGTATTGGCACCCTATCTATCTGTCTCTCTTTCTTTCATAAAACTGCACATTACCTTCAAATTTCAAACTGATAACTATTTTAAACTTTCAGACTGGCTTTGTCATGCCAACATCAAAGTCTGTTGTGACGAACTTTACCATCTAGTTTTTTTCATGAATTTTACAATACAGTAAAAAAGGGGCAGAAGTAGAGCTTTTTTTAAAGAAAGCCTTTCTTTGTCACATATACCGTACAGTATAGTGAAATCCATTCCTTCTCATTCACAGAAATGCATGCATGTGTTTCATTGGGAAAACAGATCCCAGGACACAAAACATAGTCTTTTCAACGTGAGAGAATGTCAGTGGAGCTGATATATCAATACACCATAATTCAGATCAGAAAAGTGTTACGGAATCTATATACAAGCATCGAACAACCATCAGCAAACAACATACTCTACAGTGTCTATTAGGTTGGATTTATTTTCTTACTGCATATGCATGCAGAACAGAACCAGGATTTATGAGAGAGGACATCTGCAGATTTTGTGTGCTTAATGAGATGGTTTAATTGTCTCACACTGTTCTATGTGAACCCCAAGAAGGAAATTGAAGCATCTCAACAACAGAAGATGAAGAAGAGAGAGAGACGTTAACAAGGAAAGTCTTGATATGGCAGATACACGGTTTGTCTACAAATGATTTCACAGTTGTAACGTCTGACGGTATCCAAAGTGATTTCTGAATTAACCTGGACTTAACATAGAAGTTTCTTGGTTTCTTTGAGCTGTGAACCCATATCAGTTAACACCACTCAGGTTGACCGAGAGTAACCCCGAGAGGTCTTCTGCTGCCAGATGCCATCAGAATGCTGGGGGGGGGGGGGGGGAACACGACACCCCCTCTTCAGACACACACACACACACACACACACACACACACACACACACACACACAGAACTTACACCCACAATGGAGAAACTTTTCATGAACTTAACGGGTGTGAACATCTGGAAAATTTCAAGATTAGGTGAATCAACAGGGGTCAACTAAACTCGACCGAAAGCCTGTAACTCTCTGATCTAATCTCTGTTTATGACCATATGGATTAACATCGGCGCCGAAGAGGCTGGAAGGAAAATGTCCCCCCTAAAGGGTACCATTAGGTGACCAAATACCGGTGGGACGGTAGAAGAACACCAGCCCCCTCTTCTGGACATACACACACTCACACAATGAAAATGTTTCTTGAATGTAACGTGTAATCATATGTCTAGGATAGTTATAATGTATTCATATATGCATGTATTGTGTGTTTAGGTAACCTAGCTATAATGATTTTAGATAGTTTGAGCTAGGATATAATTTTAAGTTGTCTGTAACCATGTCTAAAGGTCTTTCACTGTTCAAGGTATCATAACCTCCTTGAGTTTGGTATCAAAATAATTGTCTCTTAATACGTCGATTAATGACGCATACTATAGGACGATGGGATGTATCATTCTATACTTTTCCAAATTTTGTTCTAATCCAAAGCTAATACAAACCCCGCCTTGACATGCGAACCCACTCCGGAACAGACAGAGAGTTCTTCCCCCAGAACTTTCTTCTCTCGCTGTATTCGCCAGCAGCTCAGAGAGGCGTGTACGTTGGCATTATCCATAAAAGACAGCGACACACGTTCCTCTTACTTACTTCTCTTTTTCTTTTTGACTTCTTCTTCACTTTCTGCGGACTTTCTCTCTTCCGCCCTCTTTTCCAGTGCTCCTCCAGACTCTTCTTTTGTCTCGTTAACCATGTGGCAATTACCGCTTTCTTTCTTCTTTCTACTTTGGAGAGACCCAACTCCGTTTTACCCAGATCCTACCGACACGGAAGATTCAGCAAACTCCCCGCGAAATCTTCGGACCAAGGACCCTTGTGAAATGACATAAGCTGATGCAAGTATAAATTCTAATTGATCTATAGATGCGTCCTTCTTAAGCCAGTGCCCCTGTTTAAGGTGAATCAATTCATTGCTGATTCTCGAGGTTAAACTGTTGTGTGTTCTGCCATTCTGTTATTTTCATCATTTTCCTTTTGTTTCTTTCACTTTCCCTGTATATATGTATTATTTGTTTAGACCTAGTTGTGTATATCAGTAGTTTTACGTAGTTATTAAAATCCATTATTATCACGCTGGATCGTCTCTGTCTTTACTCATGACAAGGTTCACTTTTAATGTGCTCTTCGCTACACATTGTATTTCTTTTAACATAGAATAAACTATACTTCGTGGCCAGAAGAATAATTTATTCTTTTAGAGTAATACGAAGATAAGCCCTGGTAAGTTTGGTGGACAAACAGATCAAGCCGCTTCGCATTTAATTCTAAAGCTAGACTACAGTAAGTCAGTAATTAACATAACATTCCCTTTCATGGTCGATTTATATCCATAACTAATCAGAACACGCTTTGATTAGAGATATAGATATATTTCACCCATTTGAGCTGAATTCGCTACACAGTCAAACCCAGGACATAAGCAGCATGACTTTACTGATACTGTTGAGGCTTTGTGTTATTCAAGTGGTTATTTTATTGGAATGTAAATATTAACATTTGCCAAGAAATTCTTATCATGCAATGGATTTAGTGAAATTTCAAATACGTTTCTCATCTGCTATACTTGTGTCACCTCAATGGTATGATCTAGGTTATGGTGGGTGTACTAGGTTAAATGAGTCAAGAATGAATTGTTTTTCAAGTTTAATAGTGTCCCATATGCATTTGCTCCAGCAACCAAAAGACATCTGGAATGAATATATCCAGCAAGAGGAAATTAAACCACAGCAGTGGTGGCCTGAATGTGCATATAGAGTTAACATTCAGAACAAGAGGCTCTCAGTAATCCTTGTACACTTCAGGAAAAATACTCAGAAAGCCTCAAACCACAAAAGAAAGGAAACAGAAACTTCGGCTACATGACTAACAAGTCTAGGAGACAAATTCTAAAACATCCACAAACATTATTGAACACTAAAAAAAATGTTCCACAAATTAAGAAAATTCAGATGGTTTTTAAAGAAATCTTCGGTCCTTGAAGGAACTATAATTTAATGCACTTTGTGATGTCAACATGAAAGGAACAGGAAATTAAATGGATGACTAGAAACATAAATGGTGTAATGTAGACTCACTCCAGGTGTGAAAAAACTCACTATAAGCCATTGCTTTGCAACTCTCCTGCTAAAATATGCTAAAAAATCTCTTCAAAAAAGGAAACACACGTGTTGTAGGGTTCTAGAACCCTTATAGAACCTTTATAGACTCCAGAGGGACAAACTTAAGACTAAATTGGGTCTGTTTTTGTTTTGCCTCTCATCACATTGCCTTGTATCTTTTGTAGACATGAAGCTGTGTTTTTAATTTACAAATTGTCCAAAACATTTATGTATGTAAATATTTTAAGATATTTGTTTAAATGCAACATGTTTATTGCCAAACACAGACGTTTTATGTGATGTATCATTCTGTATTACAATTCTTTAGTGTTTAGAAAAACAAACAGATTCTTAGATACGACTTACACCCTTAGCTTGTGTATATGCATATGCAGGGATTTTCTCTCTATCCATCCATCTCGACTATTTTTCTAAAATCCTACTAAAACATATTTAACCAACATACTTTTACTCACCTGGGCATATCTGAAGTACATCTGGTCCACAGGAGTGCAGAAAGACAAATACGTGTGTGTGTGTGTGTGTGTGTGTGTGTGTGTGTGTGTGTGTGTGTGTGTGTGTGTGTGTGTGTGTGTGTGTGCAATCCAGTCTTACAGAAAAAATGTTTACATTCAACATATCTGTAGCACCTTTTAGCACTGGGTAGATTTATAAAAGCAGCTCTACATGGCTGTGCCTTCAGACACACACACACACACCAACTTATTTGCAGCACCTTCTATACATTAAACAGCAGCGTTCTGGCACAAGCATATCATATGCATGCATAAAAATGTATCATACTTTCAATTGAATGTATGTATGTATGTATGAGACGTTCTGCCCCAGCATATTTTATCCAAGCTAGCCTCTACCACTACACAATTTAAATAAGATCGATATGTAATAAATAATTTTACCTTCTTTGTTTTACAGCATTGCCCACTTCATGTGTAACATTTGTGTTTTTCATTCCAAAATGAACAAAAGTAATGACTTACAGAAATCTGTAACTTTTGCTGTAGTACTTGTATTTACCATAAAATTAGAGTCATACCACCTTTTAGAAGTCTCTATATCTCATGAACTAATGCAGTTGAAAGCTTAAAAGCTTTTGAAATCTGAGATGGTCAGTGAGGAACTTTTTTTTAATCTGTTGATTTGAGGTGGATTTACCCAGTGACAGTGGTGCATGAAAGTTTGTAACCCTTTAGAGTTTTCTATATTTCTGCATAAATATGACCTAAAACATCATCAGATATAACAGTATTAGACTTGGTCATTTATTTATTGAGGAAAATGATCCAATATTACATATCTGTGAGTGGAAAAAGTATGTGAACCTCTAGGACTAGCAGTTACTTTGAAGGTGAAATTAGAGTCAGGTGTTTTCAATCAATGTGATGACAATCAGCACCCTGTTTTATTTAAAGAAAAGGGATCTATCATAGTCTGATCTTCACAACACATTTGTGGAAGTGTATCATGGCATGAACATAGGAGATTTCTGAGGACATCAGAAAAAGATTTGTTGATGCTCATCAAGCTTGAAAAGGTTACAAAACCATCTCTAAAGAGTTTGGACTCCACCAATCCACAGTCAGACAGATATGTACAGTTGCAATCAAAACTATTCAACCCCCATTGCAAATCAGGTTTATTGTCAAAATTTACTTTCAGCTGTTTGCAATGAACAAATCAAACAAAAGCAATTGAAATAGCTAAACACAACAAATGCTTCAAGTGGTTTCCCCAAATTCAACTGAAAATGCAATTTACAATGACTCAAAATTATTCAACCCCCTGAATAGAATCCCTCACAACAGCACAAATATGCAAAATAGGAGTTGTCTCAAGCACACCTGATGCAACTAATCAAGGGTTTCATTATTTGCACCATGTGCTTGAGCTGGAACACATAAAATTCCCAAATTGGCTAGGGGTTTGTTGAGTGTCAAGTTTGACTTCATGTTAGAAATACGGCTAGGTCAATAGAATGGTCCAAAAAGTTAAGAGAAGAGATCATCGCCCTTCACAAAAAAGGAACAGGATACAAAAAGATAGCAAAGGCACTGAATGTTCCTAGAGACACCGTTGGAAGCATAGTTCGCAAGTTCAAAGTTAAGGGAACAGTGGTTACACTACCTGGCCGGGGCAGAAAAAGGAAGCCATCAACAGCTGCAACCACATTTCTGAGAAGGCAGTGACTTGAGTGATTCGAGTGACTGAAAAAGACCTGCAGCAAGACTTGGTGGCAACAGGCACTGAGGTTTCAGTGAGCACAGTAAGGCACGTACCAAACACAGAAGGTTTCCATGCCAGAACTCCAAGACGTACAAAACTACTGACCCAAAGGCACAAGAAAAGTCAGCTCCAATATGCTCAAAATCATAAATAAGCCACAGAAGTTTTGAGATTCTGTTCTGTGGAACTTTTCGTCACGATGGATGTCTGGAGAAAGAAGAATGAAGCATACGCTGAAAAGAACACTCTGCCCACAGTCAAGCATGGTGGTGGATCAGTGATGCTCTGGGGCTGCTTTGCATCCTCTGGCACTGGAAACCTACGGTGTGTTGAAGGCAAGATGGATTCATTGAAGTATCAGGAAAGTATCTGGTGTCTGGCTATGCATCTCGTTTGCAGCAGGTCATAACAGCAAAAGGGTGCTCTACTAAGTACTAAAGATGCTTGCCATGAAGGGGTTGAATAATTTTGAGACTGGAGAAGTCATTATAAGTTGCATCTTCAGTTGAATTTGGGGAAACCACTTGAAGCATTCTTTGTGTTGAGCTATTTCAATTGCTTTTGTTTGATATGTTCATTGCAAACAGTTGAAAGTATGTAAATTTTGAAAATAAACCTGATTTGCAATGGTTGTATAATTTTGATTGCAACTGTACAAATGGAGGAAATTCAAGACCATTGTTACCCTCCCAAAGAGTGGTTGACCAACAAAGATCACTCCAAGAGCAAGACATTTAATAGTGTGCGAGGTCACAATGGAATGCAGGATAACTTCTAAGCAACTAAAGGCCTCTCTCACATTGTCTAATGTTAATGTTCATGAGTCCACCATTAGGAGAACACTGAACAACAATGGTGTGCATGGCAGGGCTGCAAGGAGAAAGCCATTGCTCCCCAAAAAGAACACTGCTGCCTATCTGTTTGCTAAAGATCACGTGGACAAGGCTATTGGAAAAATGTTTTGTCGACGGATGAGACCAAAATAGAACTTTTTTGGTTTAAATGAGAATCATTATGTTTGGAGAACACTGCATTCCAAAACAAGAACCTTATACCATCTGTGAAACATGGTGGTGGGAGTATCCTAGTTTAGGTCTGTTTTGCTGCTTCTGGGCCAGGACAACTTGCAATCATTGAGGGAACAATGAATTCTATATTATACCAGTCAATTCTAAAGGAAAATGTTAGGACATATGTCCATGAACTGAATCTCAAGAGAAAGTGCATCATGCAGCAAGACAACGAGCCTAAGCACACAAGTCGTTCTACCAAAGAATGGTTAAAGAAAAGTAAAGTAAAAGTGCTTTGGAATGGCCAAGTCAAAGTCCTGACCCTAATCCAATAGAAATGTTGTGGAAGGACTTGAAGCAAGCAGTTCATGTGAGGAAACCCACCAACATGCCACAGTTGAAGCTGTTCTGTACTGAGGAATGGGCTAAAATTCCTCCAAGCCGATGTGCAGGACTGATCAACAGTTACCAGAAATGTTTAGTTACAGTTATTGCTGCACAAGGGGGTCACACCAGATACTGAAAGCAGTTCACAGGTTCACATACTTTTGCCACTCACAGATATTGGCTCATTTTCCTCAATAAATAAATGAGCAAGTATAATATTTTTGTCTCATTTGTTTAATTGGTTCTCTTTATCTTTATCTTCTTTTAGGACGTGAAAATCTGATGATGTTTTAGGTCATATTTATGCAGAAATATAGAATTCTAAAGGGTTCACAAACTTTCAAGCACCACTGTAGTTACCTGTTATGTTCATTTCCAAAACCTAATGCTTATTATCCAGTATGTACACAGACAATAATGCAAACTGATATTAGATTGTTAAATAATATTATACGCCTGAGAAGTGGAACTTACAGCATGTCCAAACTGCACTAAACTAGAAAAATGTGAGCTTTGTTTAATTTATAATGTGAAAAAATAAAAGAATGTATCACAAATAGTTTACAAAAGCAAGTTACTAAGTTTTTTAATTTTAAGACGTACATAATTTTTATATTGTTTTACTAGTCTTGCAATAAACAAGATGATCTTACCAACCAAAACAAGAGCAGCTTGTATATCAGTAATACGATATGAAAGTGAAAGAACACTCACCACTACTCCACCACTTCTTGCCATTGATGACATAGTGGTCTTTATCCTTGTGCAGGGTACACTCCATGTTAGTCGCATCACTTGAGGCAATATCTGGCTCTAAAAGAGAAACAGAAAGATACAGACAGTAAATGAAGATGACAGAAGAGAGTAAGACAGTGACAACACAGCTACTGAACTCATCACTTTAAAGATTTATATTTCAGATATACACTCACTGTCCGCTTTATTAGGAACACCTGTACAACTGCACATTCATGCAGTTGTCTAATCACAATGTGGCAGCAGCATAATGCAAAAAATGCAGATACAGCTCAAGAGCCTCAGGTAATGTTCACATCAAACATCAAAATGAAGAGAAAGTGTGATCTCTGTTACTTTGACCAGGTGTTTAATAATAATTACCAGTACATTCATTTTTACAGACCCAAGAGACCACAGACTGGACTAGTTTTCTATTGGCCAAGGCTATAGTCCAAGGTTCACAAATTTAAAGGTCATAGTTCACCTAGATGAAATCAGCGCAAACGTAAGTGTGTTGCTCATATCCCACCCATAGCAAGGGTTCACCTTAGATGTTGGCACCACTGTTTAAACAACCTGCTAATGTTCAACGATTGCAGTGACTCATAGCTTGGTGGAAATTGAATAAAAATCACAAATTCTCCACGTTTACTAAGCAAACACACTCCCATATGGCACAATTCTGATCTATTAACCACTGCAAAAATACTACAGTTCTCCAGATGGGTAGAAAAAAGCATTACAAATGCTTCACACCTCTTCACCACATCTGTCATAACACCTCTATATGATTCCCATATCTAATCCAGAATTATGAACTGGAAAATAAACATTTCAGTGAATTCCTAAAACCATCAAATCCATCATATGTTCTAAAATCAATCTAAAAGAAAATACATTTGAACTCCCCCAATTAGTATCAGAACTCCTCAATATTTCTTCCTCAAAAAAAAGTTGTATCCTAAATATACCTATAGGATAAACTCCAACCCTACTATTCCCATACCATTCAAAAAATGGCAACAAGACATTTCAATCCCACCCAGTGCTGAAGTTTGGCAACACATTTTAAAGAACATAACTAATAAAATCAGTCTACACCTTATACATTAAAAAAAAAAATCCAATTCAATACACATGGCAAAAGATACTTGAAATGGGTTTTATAGAATCCAAAATACACAATGCAAACCAAATACACCAGACAAGTACACACATGCCATATGGGACTGCACACCAATTAAGCACGTCTGGCAACAAATCACTAAGGAATTATACTGTGTTCTGAGCAACACCATCCCACTCTCCATATCACTCTGCTTACTCAAAGACACATCAAACTCACTAAGAAAAACACATCAGTTCTTGTTGCTGTGCCAGTCATTGCCAAGAAAACCATACTAGTAAACTGGAAATCACAGAACAACATTAATCTCACACATTGGAAAATTTTAATAATCAAGTACATAACAATGGAAAAACACTCAAAGAAAAAAAAAAAAAAAACTATAGTTTCAACTCTATTTGGATAAAACTCATCACCTACTTATACTAGTGAATTACTTCACAATAACTAACAACAGATCTCTTACAGCCACACCACATAACCAAAGCCATATCACATAGCTCTAGACTCAGTACATTATGTACATTATAAATAATATACATTTTTATTACTACTACTATACCAGTTATCCTTTTATATCCAATATTATTTTCATCTTTATAATTAGTTCTTCCTCTAGTCGGGGCCCAAAAAAAACTTGACTTGCCAAACCAATCTGTTTGAGCCCTTCAGCCTGTTTGAACCATTAGACACCTGTGATCCAATGAGGCATGTCAGCGGGGACAGAAACACATTGAACTTACTAATATAGATTATTGTTGACTTACACTGCCATAATATCTAAACAAATAATAGATTAATATTATTCATATATATTATTTATTATTATCCTATTATTATATGATAAATTATAATATATTTTTGCCTGGCAAAAAAGCCAATTTACTTGAAAGGGCAAGGACACGGGACAAAAAAGGAGTCAATTGAAAAAAGGCTGCCCAATTTGAAAACAACATAAAAATAAACCAATACAAAATTCTATTTAGTATATAAACTGTAAAATAAATAAATAAACAACTCAATAAATAGGTGCAATTTTCCACCCAGAAAATAAGGAGTATATCTCAAAGGTATGCCCACACTCCTGGCAGGCAGCAGGAGGGAGAAGAAATGACTCATAGCCACTTTCCCTGTGCCTTTGGGTACTTCTCTTCCTTGCCATTAGTTCAGTATGACTCACTGCTTCTAAATACTCAGTCTGTCCTAAACACAAAGCCCTCAACTTTAGGAAAATGTGAATGTGCTAATGTACACATCTGGTTACAATCAGGGGTACTTAACAAATCAATGCACTTCAATGTTAAATATTTGCTTGACATTGTAGAGTACTGTGCAAACTTTTTAGGCACCATATTTTTTTGTACAAACTTTGTTATAGATTTTTTATTTTTTGACTTCTACATTATCAAGTCAGTACAAAAAACATTTTGGATTCCCAAAAAAATTTAGTTTTCTAGCACAAAATTAAATGTTGCAGAAAAATGTTTGTATGTCATTAAAAAAAAAGCAGCATATTATGTAGGAGACCACTTTTCAGACAAAAACACAATGAAGACTGCTGGGATTTGCTGCAAAAATAAGTAGCAAGTGTGACAGTCAAAGTCTTCAGAAGAACTGTGGCTGTTTCTGCAAGATGCTCAAAAAACCTTACCAGCTAATATCCTTATAAAACTGCACAAATTGTACCGGAGATTGCTATTTTTATTTTTTTGTCACACCAAATGTTGACTTTGTTTCATTTACTACTGTTTACTGCTCTTTGTGGTATTTTTTATGTAGAAACATTTAATTTCATTATTTTGAAGGCATCTTTGCTCTACAGCATTTCTTTGCATGTGCCTAAAGCTTTTGCACAGTACTGTACTTTGAGCAATATCAGTTCATCGATAGATGCTCTTTTGCCAGTGATCTTGAAATTAGTATAGCAACACCGAAATCCTAAAGCTCTCTGCCCTGTAGACTTTCAGCCTTAACCTAAAACATCTGGCTTCATTATTCAGCTACTGTAAACCCTGATTAGTAAGAACAGATGTGTTGAATGAGTGCTAGATCTATCAACAGGACCCAGACAGTACTGAAGAGAATGTTATTAAACAGTGATCTTCTCTAAATGTTAATGAGGTTCATTTTAAAGTCTCATATTAATGATATGAAGCAAGACATGGCAAGAGAAAGAAATTAAATATATGAGAAATTAATGCATTAGATTTTCACAAAGAGCTGTCTGCATGTCTACATTTATTTAATAATTTTTTTAAACATCTTAATTCATGCATATTACTGAAGAATGTGTAACGAGTTATAGTAAATACAATTTGAATGTAACACATTGCTTTTTCACTAAAATCCTTCTATTGAATTTTGTATTTATTTATTTTTGTTTTTCTTTGAGTAATATATGTTGATTCTACGGTTCACTGTTTAGAGACTTATTTTGACATTTTCTCCTGGCGCTCTACTGACGCCATTTTCAGGTGAGTGCGTGCCTCTCGCCAGTTCGCATTGTTTATGCTGGGAGAGGTAAGCGTTTTTCGGAGCTTTTCATTTTATGAGTGGAACAAGTTTACAAAGTTCATAAATCGACTAAATATATTATTGCAAACAGTAGTGAGACTGTTTGCAGCGTTCTGGTGTAAGTTTTGTGTGGGTGGATTGAGAATGTGAAGTTATATCGCGTGGGCCGTATGGTATGCTATTCGCACGGTTTTGAGCCATCAGTTAGCTAACAAATGTTATATCATACAGGATTGTCTCGTTATGGAATGCCCACGAGAGAGATATGAACTCTATTCATGTTAATCCACAGACAGAGTGAAGTAAATGCTGGGCGTGACTGTCAATAAATCCCCATTTGGTGAACAGCAGTGAAAGTGTCCTGGGTCTTCTTACACACAACGCAGATGATAGTAACGGCGGTCAGCAACGGACCGGTTACAAATGCACTTCCAATCAATCTTTAACTGTTTGAAAAATCCACCACCATATGGTTAATTTTTTCAGTTTATTAGTACACTGTATGTGTCTGTGTGTTATACAAATGTGTGGTGACCTGGGAATAGATTCAGTCTGTAAATGGTCGAACTATTGCTGGCACTGTATAGATGGCAACAAACAAAAGTGTTATGTTCAAATGCTAGAAGAAAATGAGAAATTTAGTCAGCAGAAGAAAACTCACTGAGTGAATCAGTGACTATATCAGTACAAAGTGGACGGAGATCAGTCACATTGTGAAATTGTTTTAATTTACTACTATATCAGGTTTTAAAAACTACAGGCAAAATGCACTCACAATGCGTCTGACTTTAGCTATCAATTTAGTAAGGCTGACTGTGCTTGGGGCACCACTGTGAAAAGGTGGAACCTGTTAACCATACAGACTAAAAGAGAAAATTCAAGTTAAGTGCAATTTGTCCACATCACAGATCTGGTATAAATTAGCCCCTTTTGTGTCCCTCTGAGCTGTGCATGTATTGTTGCCAGATGCACAGATTTCTTGCTACTTTTGACCTTGAACATTTCTCCATTAGGATGCTTATGTCATGCAGATTTGGTCATAGCACATAACCTACATTGCAAGCACTTACATTTCATATCTAGCAAATAAACTCAACAGTTTAAACAGGACCTTTGCGACATTGCATTTGCATATTTTTTACTAGCGTGACAAACCCTGAACAAATTAGACATCTGTTTTGAACTTTTTGTTTTGAAGCAGAGAATAAGCATATACTTGACAAAACATTCTGTTTTGGTCATCTACAGAAGATGCAATGGTTCATGTCTAAATAAAACTAGATTTGCTACACTACAGCCAGTTTTTATACTGGACAGTTCAGTGGTTTAATCCACTGAAATACTATGCAGAGTCCACATTTAAACCACAGTCTGCCAGTTGGTTTTTAGTGGGTCCCTCAGAGAGACAACTGAAGGACTTTTAATGGTTCTAAACTTAGTGTAGAGAGTGTATGATTATCAGCAGAGTTCATAACTGATTGGACCTGGTAATGGCACAAGTGGTCATATGGTGAATATTGTTGGCCAAGCTATGTAGTTTGTAACAAACACAGAATTCACTGTGAATTATGATTTAAATAAGGGTAATGTATGGTTACCATATTGAATGTATTCAATACTGACAACAACAACCAAAATGGAAGATGATACCGTTTGTTGTTGCTGTCATCATAGTCATCACAGTTGAGCAAGGTAAATCGTCTTTAAGACTGTGTAGTAAAATATAGAAGCATGTATGTGTGTGTGTGTGTGTGTGTGTGTGTGTGTGTGTGTGTGTACAAGCTTGTGTTGTTACCAGTCATGCAAAAGCAGGATCGTATATCTCCTCGCAGTAAGGGCTCTAGCCAGAGCTTTTTCTGCTCCTCAGAACCAAACAGATGCAGCACTTCCATGTTCCCCGAATCTGTCTCAAAGTTTAAAAAAAAAACAGTGGCTGTTTAATTGACTGAAGTGACATATCTCTCTCTCTCTCTCTCTCTCTCTCTCTCTCTCTCTCACAAACACACAGAAAACACACAACACAATACAGAAGAACCCGAGATCAAAGCACTACTTTTCTGATTTACAATATTAGTTCTACTTTCATCTGCATTAACAGAGATGCAGACCTGGAGCCTGGCAGTTGAAGACCTCAGGGGCGTAGAAGCATCGTCCAGTTTCCTCAGCAACGTAGGAGTAATCCAGCTGAGATAGTCCACTCACTGCAGGCAGAAACAGATTCCACAGCCCAGCAGCACAAGCTTTTGCCTAAACACACACAGTTTCTTACCATAGGACAGGCATACTCAGAGTATTAATGGAACAGAGCACTTAATGACATTTACTACATAGGATTTGCTTATAAACACTATAGCATGCATTTGCAATGTGTTTGTGTGTTTTTACCTTTAGTTCCTCCAGCACAGGAGGTGTTTTCCATCTCTCAGGGCCATCACAGTTTTTGAAATAGTACTCAGTAATTTCCTAAAACAAAGACAGTCTGCAGTTAAAGATGCTCTTTTACTGTAAAGAATTATCTGGCATGAGCTGTGCCAAGTGTACAAATTAAGATTCGAGCAACCATCTCTCCAGCATGGCTCCTGAATCTATTAATCTATCTGTGTACCTATATACAGTGCCCTACACTAATAATGGCACCCTTGGTAAATATGAGCAAAGAAGGCAGTGAAAATTGTCTTTATTGTTTAAACTTTTGATCTTTTGTTAGGAAAATTCACAAAAATACTCCGCTCTCATGGATATCAAACAATTGCAAACAAAACACAGGTTTATCAAAAAATATATATTTGTTAAATATAGGTGTGCAACAATTATTGGCACCCTTTTAGTCAATACTTTGTGCTACCTCCCTTTGCCAAGATAACAGCTCTGAGTCTTCTCCTATAATACCCGATGAGGTTGGAGAATACATGGCAAGGGATCTGAGACCATTCCCCCATACAGAATCTCTCCAGATCCTTCAAATTTCGAGGTCCATGCTGGTGGACTCTCCTCTTCAGTTCACCCTACAGGTTTTCTATGGGTTTCAAGTCGGGGGACTGGGATGGCCATGGCAGGACCTTGATTTTGTGGTCAGTAAACTATTTTTCTTTTGATTTTGATGTACGTTTTGGATCATTGTCCTGCTGGAAGATCTAACCATGGCCCATCTTAAGCTTTCTGCCAGAGGCAGTCAGGTTTTCATTTAATATCTGTTGATATTTGATAGAGTCCATGATGCCATGTATCCTAAGAAAAGGTCCAGGGCCTCTGGCAGAAAAACAGCCCCAAAGCATTAATTATTATTCATATCATATTTAACTGTGGTCATGAGGTACTTTTCCATATGGCTACCTCTCTGTGTGCACCAAAACCACTTCTGGTGTTTATTGTCAAAAAGCTCTATTTTGGTTTCATCTGACCATAGAACCTGATCCCATTTGAAGTTCCAGTAGTGTCTGGCAAACTGAAGATGTTTGAGTTTGTTTTTGAAACCCTTCCAAACAACTTGTAGATGTAGGTGACTTCAGATTGTAGTTTTGTAGACTTTCTGACCCCAATTAATCCAATTATCTATCTGTGATCCTTGGAGATTTGTTGGCCACTCGAACCATCCTCTTCACGGTGCTTTGAGACAATATAGACACGCGTCCAATTCCAGGTTGATTCATAACATTTCCAGTTGATTGGAACTTCTTAATTATTGCCCTGATGGTGGAAATGGGCATTTTCAATGCTTGTGCTATTTTCTTATAGCCACTTCCCATTTTGTGAAGCTCAACATCTTTTTGCTGCACATCACAGCTATATTCCTTGGTCTAACCCATTGTTATGAATGTCTAAGGGAATTTGTCATGGTTGAACAGTTTCCTGTTCCTAGTCACCCAGGTGAACTAAAAAAATGTTAAATATCACTGGGAATATACTTCAAATGTATTTTTCTCATATCAATTCTTTTTTTTTTTTTTACTTGATAAACCTGTGTTGTTTGATATCCATGAGAGCAGAGTATTTTTGTGAATTTTTTTGAACACAAGATCAAAATGTATTTTGTGTATGTGTGTGTGTGTGTGTGTGTGTATATATATATATATATATATATATATATATATATATATATATATATATATATATATATATATATATATATATATATATATATATATATGCACACACATGCGTGCACACACACACACACACACACATATATATATATATTTATATATATATATACACACACAGTGAGGGGAAAAAAGTATTTGATCCCCTGCTGATTTTGTACATTTGCGCACTGACAAAGAAATGATCAGTCTATAATTTTAATGGTAGGTGTATTTTAACAGTGAGAAACAGAATAACAACAAAAAAAATCCAGAAAAACGCATTTCAAAAAAGTTATAAATTGATTTGCATTTTAATGAGTGGAACAAATATTTGATCCCCTATCAATCAGCAAGATTTCTGGCTCCCAGGTGTCTTTTACACAGGTAATGAGCTGAGATTAGGAGCACTCTCTTAAAGGAAGTGCTCCTAATCTCAGCTCGTTACCTGTATAGAAGACACCTGTCCACAGAAGCAATCAAGCAATCAGATTCCAAACTCTCCACCATGGCCAAGACCAAAGAGCTGTCCAAGGATGTCAGGGACAAGATTGTAGACCTACACAAGGCTGGAATGGGCTACAAGACCATCGCCAAGCAGCTTGGTGAGAAGGTGACAACAGTTGGTGCGATTATTCGCAAATGGAAGAAACACAAAATAACTGTCAGTCTCCCTCGGTCTGGGGCTCCATGCCTCGTGGAGTTTCAGTGATCATGAGAACAGTGAGGAATCAGCCCAAAACTACATGGGAGGATCTTGTTAATGACCTCAAGGCAGCTGGGACCATAGTCACCAAGAAAACAATTGGTAACACACTACGCCATGAAGGACTGAAATCCTGCAGCACCCGCAAAGTCCCCCTACTCAAGAAAGCACATGTACCATCAAATCTTGGGTGAGAACCTCCTTCCCTCAGCCAGGGCATTGAAAATGGGTCGTGGATGGGTATTCCAGCATGACAATGACCCAAAACACATAGCCAAGGTAACAAAGGAGTGGCTCAAGAAGAAGCAAATTAAGGTCCTGGAGTGGCCTAGCCAATCTCCAGACCTTAATCCCATAGAAAATCTGTGGAGGGAGCTGAAGTTTCGAGTTGCCAAACGTCAGCCTCAAGACCTTAATGACTTGGAGAGGATCTGCAAAGAGGAGTGGGACAAAATCCCTCCCGAGATGTGTGCAAGAAACTCTGTGATTGCCAACAAGGGTTTTGCCACCAAGTACTAAGTCGAAGGGGTCAAATACTTATTTCAGTCAGTAAAATGCAAATCAATTTATAACTTTTTAGAAATGCATTTTTCTGGATTTTTTTGTTGTTATTCTGTCTCTCACTGTTAAGAACACCTACCATTAAAATTATAGACTGATCATTTCTTTGTCAGTGGGCAAATATACAAAATCAGCAGGGGATCAAATACTTTTTTCCCCCCTCACTGTATGTGTGTGTGTATATGTGTGTGTGTGTGTGTGTGTGTGTGTGTGTGTGTGTGTGTGTGTGGGTGTATACAATATCTCACAAAAGTGAGTACACCCCTCACATTTTTGTAAATATTTTATTATATCTTTTCATGGGACAACACTGACGAAATGACACTTTGCTACAATGTAAAGTAGTGAGTGTACAGCTTGTATAACAGTGTAAATTTGCTGTCCCCTCAAAATAACTCAACACACAGCCATTAATATCTAAACCGCTGGCAACAAAATTGAGTACACCCCTAAGTGAAAATGTCCAAATTGGGCCCAATTAGCCATTTTCCCTCCCCGGTGTCATGTGACTCGTTAGTGTTACAAGGTCTCAGGTGTGAATGGGGAGCAGGTGTGTTAAGTTTGGTGTTATCGCTCTCACACTCTCTCATACTGATCACTGGAAGTTCAACATGGCACCTCATGGCAAAGAACTCTGTGAGGATCTGAAAAAAATTATTGTTGCTCTACTAAAGATGGCCTAGGCTATAAGAAGATTGCCAACACCCTGAAACTGAGCTGCAGCATGGTGGCCAAGACCATACAGCGGTTTAACAGGACAGGTTCCACTCAGAACAGGCCTCGCCATGGTCGACCAAAGAAGTTGAGTGCACGTGCTCAGCATCATATCCAGAGGTTGGCTTTGCAGAATAGACGTATGAGTGCTGCCAGCACTGCTACAGAGATTGAAGGGATGGGGGGTCAGCCTGTCAGTGCTCAGACCATACGCCGCACACTACATCAAATTGGTCTGCATGGCTGTCATCCCAGAAGGAAGCCTCTTCTAAAGATGATGCACAAGAAAGCCCACAAACAGTTTGCTGAAGACAAGCAGACTAAGGACATGGATTACTGGAACCATGTCCTGTGGTCTGATGAGACCAAGATAAACTTATTTGGTTCAGATGGTGTCAAGCGTGTGTGGCGGCAACCAGGTGAGGAGTACAAAGACAAGTGTGTCTTGCCTACAGTCAAGCATGGTGGTGGGAGTGTCATGGTCTGGGGCTGCATGAGTGCTGCCGGCACTGGGGAGTGTACTGTGACATGTACTGTGACATACTGAAGCAGAGCATGATCCCCTCCCTTTGGAAACTGGGCCGCAGGGCAGTATTCCAACATGATAACGACCCCAAACACACCTCCAAGACGACCACTGCCTTGCTAAAGAAGCTGAGGGTAAAGGTGATGGACTGGCCAAGCATGTCTCCAGACCTAAACCCTATTGAGCATCTGTGGGGCATCCTCAAACGGAAGGTAGAGGAACGCAAGGTCTCTAACATCCACCAGCTCTGTGATGTCATCATGGAGGAGTGGAAGAGGACTCCAGTGGCAACCTCTGAAGCTCTGGTGAATTCCATGCCCAACAGGGTTTAGGCTGTGCTGGAAAATAATGGTGGCCACACAAAATATTGACACTTTGGGCCCAATTTGGACATTTTCACTTAGGGGTGTACTCACTTTTGTTGCCAGCATTTTAGACATTAATGGCTGTGTGTTGAGTTATTTTGAGGGGACAGCAAATTTACACTGTTATACAAGCTGTACACTCACTACTTTACATTGTAGTAAAGTGTCATTTCTTCAGTGTTGTCCCATGAAAAGATATAATAAAATATTTACAAAAATGTACTCACTTTTGTGAGATACTGTATATATATATATATATATATATATATATATATATATATATATATATATATATATATATATACATACACACACACACACACACACACACACACATACACACACACCGTATATACAGTACTTTGCAAAAGTTTTAGGCAGGTGTGAAAAAATGCTGTAAAGTAAGAATGCTTTCAAAAATAAGCATGTTAATAGTTTATATTTATAAATTAACAAAATGCAAAATAAGTGAACAGAAGATAAATCAAATCACCACCCTTTGCTTTCAAAACAGCATCAATTCTTCTAGGTACACTTGCACACAGTTTTTGAAGGAACTTGGCAGATAGGTTGGCCGAAATATCTTGGATAACTAACTACAGTTCTTCTGTAGATTTAGGCAACCTCATTTGCTTCACACTCTTCATGTAATCCCAGACAGACTCAATGATGTTGAGATCAGGGCTCTGTGGGGGCCATACCATCACTTCCAAGACTCCTTTTTCTTCTTTATGCTGAAGATAGTTCTTAATGACTTTCGCTGTATGTTTGGTGTCGTTGTCATGCTGCAGAATAAATCTGAGGTCAATCAGATGCCTCCCTTATGGTATTACATGATGAGTAAGTATCTGCCTGTACTTTTCAGCATTAAGGAGACCATTAATTCTGACCAAATCCCCAACTCCATTTGCAGAAATGCAGCCCCAAACTTGCAAGGAACCTCCTCCATGCTTCACTGTTGCCTGCAGACACTCATTCGTGTACCACTCTGAGGTTTCAGTGAGCACAGTATGGCGCGTACTAAACGCAGAAGGTTTCCATGCCAGAACTCCAAGATGTACACCACTACTGATCCAAAAGCACAAGAAAAGTTGGCTCAAAATCATATAAATAAGCCACAGAAGTTTGGGATTCTGTTCTGTGGAACAATGAAACAAACTTTTTGTTTTCTGTGGAACTTTTTGGCATGATGGATCAGCAGTATGTCTGGAGAAGGAAGAATGAAGAAAGAACACTCTGTCCACAGTCAAGCATGGTGGTGGCTTGGTGATGCTCTGGGGCTGCTTTGCATCCTCCGGCACTGGAAACCTGCAGCATGTGGAAAGCAAGATGGATTCATTGAACTATCAGGAAATCCTAGGAGAAAATGTCATGCCGTCTGTGAGGAAGCTGAAGCTTGGGCGTCATTGGACCTTCCAACAGGACAATGATCCCAAGCATACCTCAAATTCCACCAAGGCTTGGTTGCAGAAGAAGTCCTGGAAGATTCTACAGGGCCATCACAGTCACTTGACTTCAACCCCATAGAAAATCTCTGGTGGGATTTGAAGGCGGCGGCTGCAGCACGCAAACCCAAGAATATTACTGAACTGGAGGCCATTGCTCATGAGGAATGGGCTACGATTCCTCAGGAACGCTGCCAGAAGCTGGTGTCTGGCTATGCATCTCGTTTGCAGCAGGTCATTACAGCAAAAGGGTGCTCTACTAAGTACTAAAGATGCTTGCCATGAATGGGTTGAATAATTTTGAAACTGGAGAAGTCATTATAAGTTGCATTTTCAGTTGAATTTGGGGAAACCACTTGAAGCATTTGTGTTAAACTATTTCAACTCCTTTTGTTTGATTCGTTCATTGCAAACAGCTGAAAGTCTGTAAATTTTTACAATAAACCTGAGTTGCAATGGGGGTTGAATCATTTTGATTGCAACTGTAAATAAATACTGCATGGCTGCTTGACTGAAAATGGAATTAATGTACTGCACACTTTCCCATAATTATTGCTTGCCACCAAATAATTAACAAGAAGTACTGAATGGCCATTTGATTGAAGACAAAAGGGTGGTTTCTCACTTTTGCACAGTACTGTATTTTAAGGCTTGTGTTCACTTTAACATATGATATTTTATCCACATATCCGTGTCTGCCGTGGTGTCTGCCATTGCTAAGCAACCATGAGCTGCACTCTCCATGACGACGAGGAAGTTTTAGCACAGGATAGATTTACAGCACCGCAAATGCCTTGCAGTAGCTCTGTTACTAGATTTATTTATGGAGAAAAGGAAAAAAAAAAAAACGGCATGTTTGGGTGCACCCCATTCTTCAAGCACGTAGAAAACATGGAGAATTTCACCAACTAGAGCTCCGTCTGGATCACAGGAGATTCCAAGCCGGAAAGGGTGAAGCTGATTGGTTGGTTTTTGTCACATGACCTGTGGTGCACTTGCGGCATTCTGAAAAGTTGGGAAGCGCATAAAAAGGAGCTCGTGAGCGTGCTTTCCACGCGTCTACATTTAAAATAACGAATTTGAGCGTGCAAAAGACACAATATGTGAACGGCCCCTTATGCTCTACAAACAGTGTTTCAAATTGTACCATACACTCTAGTAAATAGTATGTTAGTACACCATAGTGTCATTGTTATTTAGGCATTGTACTAGGACACAGTATAACAGTCACAAACCTGTTATAGGATTGTTATCTTCCTCACCACTGGGAGCAGTAAGTGGCAACATGTTTTTGTATAAGTCAAGGTATATAGTAGAAGGAGAGAGGTGGCATGCAAAAGCTAAAGCTTGGCCTTGCCATATGCTTCTTGAGTCCTTGTTGAGAAACCTGTGTTTAATGCTCAATTGAAAGTAAGTGATGTTATATTGAGTATGAAATGTGTCTAACTTATTTTCTCTTTTGGTTTAGGAAATGTTTGAATTATATTTTTTGGACTGTTTGTTTATTATGGCTTCGTTGATTTGTGTAGAAGGACTTTTTGTGGGTTACCTGGAGGATTATGGTCTCTGACCCTACATAGTCGTCTCTTCAATTCATCAGGCAAATATTACCTTTGTACAGTTGTTCCATGACCTTTGAGGCTTGAGTACAACATGAAAATGGATTAAGATATCAAATTGGCTGGAGGATTTGGATGGAGGATACACTGGACATTGGGAGAACTTGGAATTCAGATAAGACTTTATTCACTCCATTACAGCTAATCAATCATCCATGGACATTCATGATCAGTCTTTAATTCTATTTACATTTTGATTTTCCTTGTGTGTTTTGATTTGGTGAGAATAATGTTGCTATGCTTACTTCATTTTTACTAAATATAAATATGATATTTCGCATTCAATGAGAGTTTCTGATTTGTTTTATGTTTTGTTAAATGGATTATGTTAGTGCAGTAGGTTACCTTTTACAAATAAGTTGTATAATAAGTTTTGGGTTTAGTTAAATCAGAAATGGTTATAACAGAATGCAGTTTTGCAAAGATACTACTCAAACATGCATACACAAAAAGTGCAGCTCCTTGTTTATCATATTTAAATACTGAATGTTTAACATGGACACTTTCGTAACAAATGCGGTTCTCTCAAAGTGTTCAGTTGCTACTGAATTGACCCCTGAGCTTACCTTCTGAGCAGGCAGTATGTGTTGTTTCATGAACTCTTTAACCTGCTGGAGGACAGCGTAACCTTTAGCAGACTGGAGAAATAACCTATCAGGAACTTGTACAGCCAATGAGGAGCTGCATACAAAACACACAAACGAAATGAATACTTCTTGGCACCCTTCATAAAAATGTGCAAAATTAAACTGAATCACAAAACGACGTGATATTTTGAGCTAACATCTACACAGACACTGCAGTTTTACTTAAACTTTTTAACACAAGTATTCTTAAGTAGTGAAAGTATGTTTGTCTGGTTTAAAGCTTTATAAACAAGTCTGAATTTCCTGGCAGAGGCAACCAGGTTTTGGGCTGAAATATCTAGGTACTTAGCAGAATTCATGATGCCAACGATTTTCACAAGGGCCCCTTGAACCACCAGTTACAAAGACAGTCTCAAAGCATCAATGATCCACCACTATATTTTATAGTGGGTATCTGATGCTTTTGTGTATTAAGTCCCCTTTTTTAACCAAACATGCTGGCGTTGTGCAATGACCAAAAAGTTTGAAAGAATGCAGATTGTAGCTCTAATGGCATTTTGTGAGGTTCAGGTGTTGAATTTTGCTATATTAGTTTTGTGATAAAATGGTTATCAAAAATATTTTTTTGTAGTGTCTGTCTTTACAGACTAATATAATACTAGTTAGCTAGATCTAGCATACCTGAAGACACTCCAACAAAGTCACTGAAATTAATCTACCATTATCAAGAGTCTGCAAAGTAAAAAAAATGTGCTCACTAGAGTTATTTTTACTAGAGTAATTATTTGGAGTAAAATTAAATGTAGCCATGTCCCTATAACCAAACTGCTGAAAATAATGAGAAATGCTTAGGGAAAGCAGTAATAGCAAAGTGCATTTGTAAAGTATGAATCTGGTGTTCCATGTAAAAAGAAATGAAAACATTGGAAATTAATCCATTTGAGTTTTGGAAATTAAAAAGAACACACTGCACTCGGGAACGATGAGGCACAAAATTGTTTACCTTAATTATAAAACTGTTAATTTGACTGATTGTTTTTGTCAAATAAACTTCTACTTTAACAGTAATCAAATGATTAAAAAATGATTAAACATTACATTAAAAAAAAAAAAACACTAAGACGAAAACTAAAATCCATATTAGCTATCAAAGTTAGCAGGGTTAATGATAAGAAATAACTACATATCATGACTGTGCAATATTTTTTCATGAAAAGACGATTGTCCAAATACACTGCAATGTAGCACTGGACGATCTGGATTTTGAGGTCACATTTTAATTAATAATTTTATGTTTAAATCCATGTGGACAGGAAAAAGAGGCCTACTTCAGGCAATTGTACTTTATTTTAGACCTCATGCCATGTGTAGCCCATCTACTATTCAATATTTTGATATATAAATACATGCAAAAATGCATAAACCTGTAAAACATGTCAAACGTACACTAAGCTAGGACCAAGAGCCAAATAATCAGTGGTCACTCAGTGGTTAAGGCATTGCACTACTGATGGGAAGGTCATGAGTACAAATCCCAGCACTGCCAAGCTGCCAGTGCTGGGCCCTTGAGCAAGGCTCAACTGCTCAGTTGAAAAAAAAATTAGGTAAATGTAAAATATAATGGCCTTTCACTTCTGAAAGTCACTCTAGATTCAAGGTGTAAATGATCAAATTTACCAAACCGTAAATGGGAAAAAAAGTTTGCTTTAATATCTTACATTTGAAATTAAGCATAGCCAATAATTGGGTAAACATTATACTCCAGTATTTTACAAGTATAGTATTATTATGGTGGACCTTTTATAAATTTGTTGCAGACAGTCATGTTTTCCTAGTTAGTAGTAGCTAGCTAGCACAGCAGTACCTCAGAGGCAGCATAGTGTTAGTCATATGGTGCCCTTTTTGCACTATGATCTGAATGTGATCTTAACTCTATTTAAAAAGCCAAGCTTTTTAAATCTGTATAAAGTTGTTTTTATCTAAGCTGAGAAGCTAGCCAACTATTGTGATTTAATAAATTCACAGCTAGAATTGATGCCATATGCTGAATTATAAGACCGAGATGCATCACTTTTTAATAGACTACTGTGAAAATATCATAATTTGTGATAAAATGTCAAGTAAATATTAGCCTAAATGAAACGATACCCAAATATAAAAGCAAAATATAATTACTATATGAAAAGCAAATATACAGGTGCATCTCAATAAATTAGAATGTCGTGGAAAAGTTTGTTTATTTCAGTAATTCAACTCAAATTGTGAAACTCGTGTATTAAATAAATTCAATGCCACAGACTGAAGTAGTTTAAGTCTTTGGTTCTTTTAATTGTGATGATTTTGGCTCACATTTAACAAAAACCCACCAATTCACTATCTCAACAAATTAGAATACTTCATAAGACCAATAAAAAAAAACATTTTTAGTGAATTGTTGGCCTTCTGGAAACTATGTTCATTTACTGTACATGTACTCAATACTTGGTAGGGGCTCCTTTTGCTTTAATTACTGCCTCAATTCGGCATGGCATGGAGGTGATCAGTTTGTGGCACTGCTGAGGTGGTATGGAAGCCCAGGTTTCTTTGACAGTGGCCTTCAGCTCATCTGCATTTTCTGGTCTCTTGTTTCTCATTTTCCTCTTGACAATACCCCATAGATTCTCTATGGGGTTCAGGTCTGGTGAGTTTGCTGGCCAGTCAAGCACACCAACACCATGGTCATTTAACCAACTTTTGGTGCTTTTGGCAGTGTGGGCAGGTGCCAAATTCTGCTGGAAAATGAAATCAGCATCTTCAAAATGCTGGTCAGCAGAAGGAAGCATGAAGTGCTCCAAAATTTCTTGGTAAACGGGTGCAGTGACTTTGGTTTTCAAAAAACACAATGGACCAACACCAGCAGATGACATTGCAACCCAAATCATCACAGACTGTGGAAACTGAACACTGGACTTCAAGCAACTTGGGCTATGAGCTTCTCCACCCTTCCTCCAGACTCTAGGACCTTGGTTTCCAAATGAAATACAAAACTTGCTCCCATCTGAAAAGAGGATATTGGACCACTGGTCAACAGTCCAGTTCTTCTTCTCCTTAGCCCAGGTAAGATGCCTCTGACGTTGTCTGTGGTTCAGGAGTGGCTTAACAAGAGGAATACGACAACTGTAGCCAAATTCCTTGACACGTCTGTGTGTGGTGGCTCTTGATGCCTTGACCCCAGCCTCAGTCCATTCCTTGTGAAGTTCACTCAAATTCTTGAATCGATTTTGCTTGACAATCCTCATAAGGCTGCGGTTCTCTCGGTTGGTTGTGCATCTTTTTCTTCAACAATTTTTCCTTCCGCTCAACTTTCTGTTAACATGCTTGGATACAGCACTCTGTGAACAGCCAGCTTCTTTGGAAATGAATGTTTGTGGCTTACCTAGTGAACCAAACTGAGAGACCATTTTGAAGGCTCAGGAAACCTTTGCAGGTGTTTTGAGTTGATTAGCTGATTGGCATGTCACCATATTCTAATTTGTTGAGATAGTGAATTGGTGGGTTTTTGTTAAATGTGAGCCAAAATCATCACAATTAAAAGAACCAAAGACTTAAACTACTTCAGTCTGTGTGCATTGAATTTATTTAATACACGAGTTTCACAATTTGAGTTGAATTACTGAAATAAACGAACTTTTCCATGACATTCTAATTTATTGAGATGCACCTGTAATTACTTTACAATAATAAGTTGTTTTAGTGAGTATGGAAATTACCTGTGGGCGATCTTCAGAGCCAGCTGAACTAAAGGTTCCACGCTCTCGCCAAACTGAGCCGCATTAGGAGCACTGGCATTCCCCAGCAAAGACCTTGCATAAATACCCTACCACACACACACAGCGGAGAGATAGATTTCAGTAATACATCAAAATATAATCTAGCCAAGATAAAGTAAAAGAAATTTGTTAAAAGATAAACATCACTGAGTTCTCTGTAAGACTATCTGCAATCACTTCTAGCATATGTGTGGATTTCACATATGCTAAGGTCTGGTTCATGTCACTCAATCATGTCACTCAATACACCTACAGGTCAACAGAAACTAAAACCTTAGCAGGCAATTAAAGATACCAACTGCTGCACACCTGTGCAATGCAGGCCATTTTAAACATTGCCAAGGCAATAAAGAAATTCTGATGTGGGAGTGAAGGAGGGATTCCACAGCACTGGCAGTAAATGGAGATCAAGTCTTCTGCAGGAGGGATGCCTGAAAGAAAAACAATAATAATAACAATTATGAAAATGAAAGAAAATGAATTGTCCATTGTCCAATTGAAAAAGAACTTTGCAAATGTCTATAACTGTGTATAAATGTCTTTTACAGTGGGTATAGAAAATAATCCCCCCCCCCCTTTAAAATAATCACATTTTGTTGCTTTTCAGCCTGAAATGAAGACGGACACAGTTTGTGTTTTATCCAGCTGTATTTACTCGCTGCAACTTATAACATCCAAGTGAAAGATATAACACCAACATGTCAGGAAAAAAAAAAAAAAAACAGCAATCACTGAGTTGGAAAAAGGATCACCCCCCCTCCTAAAAAATGACTTATAAACTCAATCAGGTGTAACTAGTCACCTTCTCAATGGCACACAAAGCCATTTGACTTTCAACTGTGATCAGCTGCGGTCATTTTGATTAGCTCAGCATGAAAAGAGCTTTCCTGGAGCATTTTGTAGTGCAACTGAAGCAAACAATCAACTATGGATGGCAAGGCACTGTCAAAAGATCTCTGGGATAAAGTTGTGGACAGGCACAAGTCAGGAGATGGATACAAAAAAAATTTCAAAGGCTTTATCAATGCCTAGAAGCACAGTGAAGTCTATTATTAAGAAGTGGAAGGTATTTGGTACAACACAGACCCTCCCTGGATCAGGACGTTGCTCCAAACTGGATGAAAGAGCCAGGAGGAAACTAGTCAGAGAGGCTACCAAGAGGCCTACAGCAACTCTGAAGCACTTGCAGGAATTTATGGCAAAGTGTGGTCATTGTGTGCATGTGACAACAATATCACAAATTCTCCACAAATGTGGCTTGTATGGGAGGGTTGCAAGAAAAAACCACCCACAACTGAGCTTTGCCACAACGCATCTTGAAGATTCTGAGGCCACATGGAAAAAGGTGTTATGGTCAGATGAATTATTTGGCCTCAACACCAAATGATATGTCTGGCGGAAATCCAATACAGCTCACCATCCAAATAACACCATGCCTACAGTAAAGCATGGAGGTGGTAATATCTTGTTATGGGGGTGTTTCTCTGCAGCAGGGACTAGAGCAGTTGTCAGAATAGAAGGAAAATGGATGGGGCAAAACACCGAAAATCTGCTTCCCCCTGCCAGAAAGTTGTCAATGGAAAGGTTTACCTTTCAACATGACAGTGACCCAAAGCACACAGCAATACTGACCACACAGTGGTTGAAGGAGAAAAAGGTGAATGTCCTTGCATGGCCTAGTCAGAGCCCAGACTTAAACCCCACTGAAAATCTGTGGAATGACTTGAAGACTGTAGTCCACAAACAGTCACCATAAATTTAATTCAACTTGAGCAGTTCTGCAAAGAAGAGTGGGCAAATATTGCAAAGTCTAGATGTGCAAAGTTAGTAGTGACATAACCCAACAGACTAAAGGCAAATTAAAGCAACTTTTTCCAATTCAGTGTTTCTGGTTTTTTATTTATTTATTTATTTTTTCTGACATGTTGGTGTTATATCTTTCACTTGGATGTTATAAGTTGCACTGAGTAAATACAGCTGCACAAAACAAAAACGGTGTCTGTTTTCATTTCAGGCTGAAAGCAACAAAATGTGATTATTTTAAAGGGGGGTGATTCTTTTCTATACCCACTGTATTTAACCCTGTTGTCTCTGATTCTCACAGACACTAGATACTAATACCACTTTCAACCAGCACCATGGTCTCTGAACAGATGAGGTAGATGGTTATGAACTTGAAGTGGGGAGAAATAAAATTTTTACTTCTCTGTTGAGTAATATTGAAACTTTCCTTTTATATATATATATATATATATATATATATATATATATATATATATATATATATATATACACACTAACAGAACAATTTATTAGGAACACAATACTAATGCTGGGTAGGGCCTCCTTTTGCTCTCAAAACAGCCTCAATTCTTTGGCTCAAAACATTCCTATGAAATTCATGTTGCCATGATGGCACGCAATTCCTGCAGATTTGTCAGGTGCACTTTCATGCTGCAAATCTCCCATTCTACCACATCCCAAAGGTGTTCTATTGGATTCAGATGTGGTGACTGGGAAGGCCACTGAAGAACACTGAACTCATTGTCATGTTCATGAAACCAGTTTGAGACAACATTTGCTTTGTGACATGGTGCATTATCATGCTAAAAGTAGCCATTAGAAGATGGGTAAATTGTGGCCATGAAGGGATGCACATGGTCAGCAACAATTAAGCTGTGGCATTCAAGCAATGACTGATTGGCATTAACGGGCACAAAGTGTGCCAAGAAAACATTCCCCACACCATTACCCCACCTCCACCACCCTGGACTGTTAACACAAGGCAGGTTGGGTACATGCATTCATGCTGTTGGCATCAAATTCTGGCCAGGCTACATTTTTCCAGTCTTCAACTGTCCAGTTTTGGTGATCCTGTGACCACTGCAGCCTCAGCTTTCCGTCTTAGCTAACAGAAGTGGAATCCGACGTGGTCTTCTGCTGTTGTAGCCTATCTGCCTCAAGGTTCGACATGTTGTGCATTCTGAGATGCTTTTCTGCTCATCACAATTGCTCCAAAATTACTGTAAACAATTACAAAATTATAGAGTTACTGTAGCCTTTCTGTCAACTCAAACCAGTCTGGCCATTCGCCGTTGACCTCTCTCATCAACAAGGCATTTCCGTCTGCAGAACTGCAGCTCACTAGATGTTTTTTCATTATTGCACCATTCTGAGTAAACTCTAGAGACTGTTGTGCATGAAAAACCCCAGGAGTCATAGAAATACTCAAACCAGCCCTTCTGGCACCAACAAATGTGTCACGGTCAAAACAACTGAGATCACATTCTTTCCCCATTCTGATGGTTGATGTGAACATTACCCAAAGCTGGTGGCCCATATCTGCATGATTTTATGCACTGTTGCCACGCAATAAGCTGATTAGATAATTGCATGAATGAGTAGGTATACAGGTGTTCCTAATAAAATTGCTTGGTGAGTGTGTGTGTATATATATATATATATATATATATATATATATATATATATATATATATATATATATATATATATATATATATATATATATATATATATATATATATATATATATATAGATATAGATATATATATATAGATATATATAGATATAGATAGATATATATATATAGATATATATATATATATATATATATATATATATATCTATATATATATATCTATCTATATCTATATATATATATATCTATATATATATATAGAGAGAGAGAGAGAGAGAGAGAGAGAGTCATTTCACTAATAAGAGAGGTTAAATGATTTTTTTTTATATATTTATTTATAATTAGTGAAATAAAGCTTATTACAGTTGTTTGCCTGAAAACCTCATCTTCCCAATTCATTCTTTTGTTCCAGTCATATCACCACACTGATTTCTTCAGAACAAAATATCAGAAACACGACATGAAAATGGGTGGATCTTAACTCTGAAGTGACGCTGAAGACTATTGAATATCCGGGACATTAAGCACCAATTTAAAGACCCACATAAAGGTGGGGGGCTTGTTGTTGTAGCTTACCTAGCTGGTTAAGGCAGTGAGCAGGAGTTACAGAATCAGTGGTCACATTTATCAATGACCACAAAAACTAAGTACTTATTTGTGCATAAGACCTGCCCATACAAACAAGTAAATTGATATTTATCATATCATATATGATAAATCACTATAAAAATATATACAGTCAGGTCCATAAATATTTGGACAGTGACAATTTTCACAATTTTTCCTGTACACCACCACAATGGATTTGAAATTAAGCAGTCAAGGTGTGATTGAAGTGTAGACTTTCAGCTTTATTTCAAGGGGTTTAACAAAAATATTGCATTAACCGTTTAGGAATTGCATCCATTCCCCCCCCCCCGGAGTCCCTCCATTTTCACAGGCTCAAAAGTAATTCGACAAACTAACAATCATAAATATTGGGATTATTTTTAACACTTGGATGCAAATCCTTTGCAGTCAATGACTGCCTGAAGTGTGGAACCCATGGACATTACCAAATCCTGAGTTTCCTCCCTTGAGATGCTTTACCAGGCCTTTACTGCAGCGGCCTTCAGTTGCTGTTTGTTTGTGGGTCTTTCTGCCTTCAGTTTTGTCTTCAGCAAGTGAAAAGCATGCTCAATTGGGTTGAGGTCATCAGACATTTAAGAACATTTAATTTCTTTGCCTTAAGAAGCCTTTGGGTTGCTTCGTGGTATGTTTTGGGTAATTATCCATCTGTACTGTGAAGTGCCATCCTACAAATTTGCAGCATTTGACTGAATTGGAGCATAAATTATAGCTCTATACACTTCAGAATTCATCCTCTACTTTTATTAGCAGTCACATCAACAATAAACACCAGCGACTCAGTTCCACTTGCCCATGTCATAACACTGCCTCCACATATTTGACAGATGATGTGGTTTGCTTTGGATCATGAGCCTCTCCATACTCTTTTCTTCCTGTCATTCTGGTAAGTTAATCTTGCATCAGAACTGGTCAGGCTTTTTTAAGAGGTTTTAAGCAAAATCTAATCTGGGCTTTCTGTTCTTGTGGTTTGCATCTTGAGGTAAACCGTCTGTCTTAACATTCATGAAGGCGTCTCTTGATTGTATTCCTTATTTATAAGAATGTACCAAATTGTTGATTTGGCCACTCCTAAACTTTCTGCTATCTCTCTGATAGGTCTGTTTTGTTTTTTCAGCCTAATGATGGCCTCCTTCACTTACATCGACACCTCTTTGGACCGCACATTGAAAGTTCCCATGAACAGCTACCAAATGCAAAAACACTTGGAATCAACTCCAGACCTTTTATCTCCTTAACTTGTCATGAAATAATGAGCAAACAGGCCAGACCTGGCAATGAAACTGCTTATCAGTCAACTGTCCGATTACTTTTGAGCCTGTGAAAAATGGAGGAAAAAATAGCTGTAATTTCTAAATGGTTAATGCAATATTTTTGTTAAATCCCTTGAAGTCTACAGTTAAAGCTGAAAGTCTACACTTCAATCACATCTTGATTGCTTAATTTTATATCCAATGTGGTGGTGTACAGAGGCAAAATTGTGAATATTGTGTCACTGTCCAAATACTTATGGACATTACTGTATTTTTATGAGTATGTGTGTGCACTGAATTTCCCCAATTACATTTAGAAACTCTCCAATGGCATAAAAGAATAGAGATCAACTAAAACTGTACTGGGCAAACAAAGTCAACTCAAGCTGAATAAGCCAAAACTTCCAAAAGGGTATAATCCCAGTTGATCTTTAAATGTTCTTTTTATACAACTTTACATTTTTTCTGTGCCATCTGTCTGCATCTTGTGAGCACCGAAATCAATTACTCTCTCAATTATAGTGATATGCAGAGGTGGGTAGTAATGCACTACATTTACTTTGTTACATTTACTTAAGTAACTTTTTGAAAAAAAAAAAAAACTTTTAAGAGTAGGTTTAACTGGCCATACATGGTATACTTATACTCCTGCTCAAGTTAATTTTTGATCACAGAAATGTACTTTTACTTCGCTACATTCGGTGGCGTTCCTCCATTACTGTTAAATGTTAATGAATATATGTAGTTTTAATAATTAGTTTTTATCACGTATAATGAGGTCACGAGTTTTGCGACACGATGCTCACTTTTTAAGCGGCTCAGTCCTGGAAGATAATGGCCGAAGAGGGGGAAGAAGCGAGTGTGTCGACAAGAGGTCAAGGAGAGGTGTGACTTACAGTTCTCCATGTAGTCTGAAATTCAGGATTTTCCCTTCATTTTAATCAGATCCGAAGTAACTAGTAACTTGCTACATTTTTGGCTACTCTACCCACCTCTGGTGATATGACAGTAAGTGATATAGAAACTCTGCAAAGTTAGTTTACCTGCTATTACACCTTTCTACCACTAGGGGTTATTGCATACGCATTGTCAGGAGTGTGTGGAAATATACGCACATCCTCATGCATAAGCAAAACTTGATAAATCCCATTCAATTCATAGAAACGTGCATATGCACAGTTTACACACAAAACTGTGTGTATGATAAATGAGGCCCCAGGTGAGTATTTTCTGTTCAGTCAATGCAACGAAGCATGAATTATTGCAATAGATAACTGACGCATGACCGCTGACCTCAGCCTAACAGTTAGCATTAGCCGGTATGATTGAACAAGCATTATTATTCATATGGCAGAAGGAAACCAAGAGTAGTGGAATGAGTCATCTCTATATCTGTTTTTGTTACAAAGAGAAAAGCAAAATCTCCGTTATTGTATACCCCGTACAATGCACATTTTGCTTTGTGCAATAAATTAACGAAAATGAAAATGTTGCAATTGATTTTTCTCAGTTTGAAAAAGTAGCTTCAGTGTAGTTAGCTACTTATTCTTAGCAACCTGTAGTGTAGCTACTGCAAAGTAGCTTTCCCAACACTGTTAATTATTAACTAACAGCATGTATCATGTCAGTTATAAAATAGATAAACTTGTAAAATTGTCTGACAAATAACACTAGATATGTGAGATTTCAAAGCAAAATGAGGCATTCTGAAAAATTCTAAAATAAATAAATAAAATAACTCCTTGCTATACCCTCCTCCCCTTGTGTTGCAAGTGGCCACTTGATATGCAATTTCAAGTTATGAGTGGATGTCAATAAGGAAAGGTTAAAATGTTGAAAGAAAAAAAATGTAGACAGAAGAGAAGAGAAGGCCCACCCTCTATCCCTGTAATTCCACCATGAACAGTTCTTATATTGAGATGGGAGGGGCAGTAATGGGGCATGAGGAAGTAAGTCAAGTCTGCAAATGGTTGCCCAGTTGTGGATAACTCCCAATCCAATACGGCTAGCACCCGGGCCTGTAAACAGAAAAAAGGATATAAACACATGATACTGAAAACAACCTATAAACAACTATCAATAACAAACATTTTCAGAATCTCTATTTTTAGATTTTTAAAAATATATGCATTGCATGTTCTCTCCATGCTTTAGGGTTTCCTCCAGGTACCACTGTTTCCTCACCCAGTCCAAATACATGACTGGCGTATCTAAATTGTCCATAGTGTGTGAATGTGTGTCCCCTGCCTTGTGCCTAAAGTGCCCTGGGAAACGCTCCATGCTCCCCGCAACCCTGTGTAAGATAAGCGGTACAGAAAATGGATGGATATGTATGGCAAATCCATGTTCTGGTCATGAGAGAGCTATTCATATTTTTTTCTTTACATAAAAGATTTTTATGAATATTTATGGCAATGTTATGACACCATAATAACAGAGCTATTACTGTGACCCTAAATTGATAATTGGGCGGTGATGTCACATCATCCAGTCTGCACTATGGCCAAAGGTTTGTGGACACCTGATCATCACACCCATATGAGCTTTTGCACATTCTTTTCCAGATTTACTTCGCCCTTTGCTGTTATAATAACCTCCACTCTTCTGGGAAGGCTTTGCCCTAAATTTTGGAATGTGGCTGTGGGGATTTGCCCACTAGAGCAGGTCAGGCACTGATGTTGAGCGAGAAGGCCTGGGGCATTTCTGCATTCCAATTCACCACAAAGGTGTTCAGTGGGGTTGAGGTCAGGGCACTGTGCAGGCCACTCGAGTTTTTCCACGCTGTAACGTCTGACGGTATCCAAACTGATTTCTGAATTAACCTGGGCTTAACATAAAAAGTTTCACCACTCAGGTGGCCGAGAATAACCCCGAGAGGTCTTCTGCTGCCAGATGCCATCGGAATGCTACGGGGGGGGGAGACACGACCCCCCTCTTCAGACACACACACACACAGAACTTACACCCACAATAGAGAAACCTTTCATGACCTTAACGGGTGTGAACATCTGAAAAACTTCCAAGATTAGGTTCATCAACAGGGGTCAACTAAAACTCGACCAAGGCCTGTAAATCTCTGATCTAATCTCTGTTTACGACCATATGGATTAACATCGGAGCCGAAAAGGCTGGAAGGAAAATGTCCTCCATAAAAGGTCACCCTTAGGTGACCAAAGACCAGTGGGACGTTAGAAGAACACCAGCCCCCTCTTCTGGACATACACACACTCACGCACACACAATGAAAATGTTTCTTGAATGTAACATGTAACCATACGTCTAGGATAGTTATACTGTATTCATATATGCATGTTTTATGTGTTTAGATAACCTAACTATAGTGATTTTAGATAGCTTGAGCGAGGATATAATTTTAAGTTGTCTGTAACCATGTCTAAAGATCTTTCACTGTCCAAGGTATCATAACCTCCTTGAGTTTGGTATCAAAATCATTGTCTCTTAATACGTCAATTAATGATGCATACTATAGGACGATGGGATGTATCATTCTACACTTTTCCATATTTTGCTCTAATCCAAACTTAATACAAACCCCGCCTTGACATGCGAACCCATTCCGGAACAGACAAAGAAAGTTCTTCCCCCAGAACTTTCTTCTCTTTCTGGATTCGCCAGCAGCTCAGAGAGGCGTGTACGTTTGCATTATCCATAAAAAAACAGCAACACACATTCCTCTTCACGTCACCTTTTGGCTTCACTCTTCTCTCTCTCTTTTACTTCACTTTCGCGGACTTGCTCTCTTCCGCCCTCTTTTTCCGGTGCTCCTCTGGACTCTTGTTTTGTCTCGTTAACCACGTGGCAGTTACCGCTTTCTTTCTTCTTTGGCGAGACCCAACTCCGTTTACCCCGATTTTACTGACATGGAAGATTCAGCAAACTCCTCGCAAAATCTACGAACCAAGGACCCTCGTGAACGACATAAAAATGATGCAAGTATAAATTCTAATTGATCTATAGTGGTGTCCCTTTTAAGCCAGTGCCCCTGTTGAAGGTGAATTCAATTCATTGCTGATTCTCGAGGTTAAACTGTTGTGTTCTGCCATTCTGTTATTTTCATCATTTTTCCTTTCGTTTCTTCCACTTTCCCTGTATATATGTATTATTTGTTTAGACCTAGTTGTGTATATCAGTAGTTTTTTACGTAGTTATTAAAATCCATTATTATCACTCTGGATCGTCTCCGTTTTTACTCATGACAAGGTTCACTTTTAACGTGCTCTTCGCTACGCGCTGTATTTCTTTTAACATAGAATAAACTATACTTCGTGGCCAGAAGAATAATTTATTCTTTTAGAGTAATACGAAGATTGCCCTGGTAAGTTTGGTGGACAAAGAGTCCGGAGGAGTACCGGAAAAAGAAGGCGGAAGAGAGCAAGTCCGCGAGATAGAGAGAGAAAAGTGAAGTCAAAGTAAAGAAAAAGGAGAGTAAAAGTAGGAAGTAAAGTGAAGGTAAAGTGTAGGTAAAGAGGAAGTGTAGAGGAACGCGTGTCGCGGTCTTTTATGGACAACGCCAACGTACACGCCTCTCTGAGCTGCTGGCGAATCCAGAGAGATGAGAAAGTTCTTGGGGGAGAACTTTCTTGGTCTGTCTCAGAGTGGGTCGCATGTCAAGGTGGGGTTTGTATTAAGTTTGGATTAGCATGAAATATGGAAAAGTATAGAATGATACATCCCATTGTCCTATAGTATGCATCATTAATTGGCATATTATGAGACAATGATTTTGGTACCAAACTCAAGGAGATTATGATATCTTGGACAGTGAAGGATCATTTGACATGGTTACAGACAACTTAAAATTAGCTTCTTGCTCAAACTATCTAAAATCACTATAGTTAGGTTATCTAGACACATAACATGCATATATGAATACATTATAACTATCTGGAAATATGATTATATGTTACATTCAAGAGACATTTTCACTGTGTGTGCGTGAGTGTGTGTATGTCCAGAAGAGGGGGCTGGTGTTCTTCTAATGTCCCACCGGTCCTTGGTCACCTCAGGGTGACCTTTAGGGAGGACGTTTTTCCTCCTAGCCTTGTCGGCTCTGATGCTAATCCATGTGGTCGTAAACAGAGATTAGATCAGAGATTTACAGGCCCTTGGTCGGAGTTTTGGTTGACCCCTGCTGATGAACCTAATTGTGAAGTCTTCCAGACGTTCACACCTGTTAGGTTCATGAAAGGTCTCTTTTATTGTAGGAGTCCTGTATGGGTTTGCAAGAGCCTTTTGCATTCCAAAGGGGCATCTGGCCGCAGAAGGCCTCTCGGGGTTACTCTCGGTCACCTGAGTGGTGAAACTTTTTTTTATGTTAAGTCTAGGTTAATTCAGAAATCAGTTTGGACACCGTCATACATTACAGGTGCATAAGGAGAGAGTGCGGGAGCTAGCATGGGTTGAGATTGAGAATGTGTGGTGCATTATGAAGCGCAAAATAAGCTGCGCAGCTGAAGAAATGCATAATGGATGAATGGGGGAAAATTCCGCTTGCTAAACTTAACCTACTGGTGTCTTCAGTCCCCAAACACTTAAGTGTTATGAAAAGAAAAGGTGATGTTACACAGTCGACTGTCCCAACTTTTTTGGAGTGTGTTGCAGTAATCAGATTTGAAATGCATATTTTCAAAAATAAATTAAATTCACAAAGTAAAACATCAAATAATGTGTTAATAATGTGTTTTCAATATAGTACAGGATGAATTGAATTTTCAAATGATCCCAACTTTTTCGGAATTGGGGTTGTATTTTGTTTCATACCAGAAGTACACTAAACTACAAAATCAGTTGTCATGAAGTTCGACAATCAGCCTGAAAAGTGTCAAAACATAATCTTGTCAGCAAGTGTCTGTCAGTTGACTCAGATATTATGTCAACTTGACAACAGAATTGACTAAACTAAACTTTGTTCAATTTATGACCATAAGGTTACACGTTCCTACTCATTCGGTTTATGTATCTTTACAGTCCCCTCCAAAAGTAAAGAATAAAACATATCAAATGTTTAAACTGAGGAAATGTACCATTTTAAGGAAAAAATAAGGTTATTTTGAATTTGATGGCCACAACACATCTCAAAAAAGTTGGGACAGGGGCAACAAAAGGCTGGAAAAGTAAGTGTTACTAAAAAGAAACAGCTGGAGGAACATTTTGCAACTAATTAGGTTAATTGGCAACAGGTCAGTAACATAATCGGGTATAAAAAGAGTATCTTAGAGAGGCAGAGTCTCTCAGAAGTAAGATGGAATGGAATCTGTATGGAAGCATATGTTGCTCTAAAACCTGTATATACCTTTCAGCATTGATGGTGCCTTTCCGGATGTGAAAGCTGCCCATTCCATAGGCACTAATGCACCCCCATACCATCAGAAATGCAGGCTTTTGAACTGAGCACTGATAAAAAGCTGGATGGTCCGTCTCCTCTTTAGTCCTCTTTAGTTTAGAGGACGCTGCGTCCATGGTTTCCAAAAAGAATTTCAAATTTCGATTCATGTGACCACAGAGCAGTTTTCCACTTTGCCTCACTCCATTTTAAATGAGCTTTGGCCCAGAGAAGACGGCAGCATTTATGGATCATGTTCACATATGGCTTCTTCTTTGCATGATAGAGCTTTGACCAGTATTTGTGGATGGCACGGCGAACTGTGTTCACAGACAATGAGTTCTGGAGGTGTTTCTGAGCCCATGCAGTGATTTCCATTACAGAATCATGTTGTTTTTAATGCAGTGCCGCCTGAGGGCCCAAAGATCACAGGCATGCAATATTGATTTTCACGCTTGTCCCTTGCACACAGAGATTTCTCCAGATTCTCGGGATCTTCTGATGATATTATGTACTGTAGATGATGAGATATTCATAGTCTTTGCAATTTTACATAGAGGAACAGTATTCTGAAATTGTTCCACAAATTGTAGACGCAGTTTTTCGCAAATTGGTGAACCACTGCCCATCTTTACTTCTGAAAGACTCTCTAAGATACTCTTTTTTATACCCAATCATGTTACTGACCTTTTGCCAATTAACTTCCAGCTGTTCCTTTTTAGTTACACTTACTTTTCCAGCCTTTTGTTGCCCCCGTCCCAACTTTTTTGAGACATGTTGCGGTATCAAATTCAAAATTACCTTGTTTTTTTCTTAAAATGGTACATTTACTCAGTTTAAATATTTCATATGTTTTCTATGTTCTATTGTGAATAACTTGTGGTTTATGAGATTTGCAAATCATTGCATTCTGTTTTTATTTACATTTTACACAGCATCCCAGCTTTTTTGGAATTGGAATCTAGATGTGTTAAGCAACTTAGTACATGGCACCTTTTGGTTGAACCCAGCCTTTTTTTCCAAATGATCAAAAATATTGGAATATGTGACAGATAGGTGTTTCTTGCTGCCAAGGTGTACCCTGTTAAATTGATTGTTTAAAGAATTAATAGCTCTGAATGTATACTCTAGGTTTGAGCCCTAGGTTTCACCTGTGAAGACTACATTTGATGTTAAACAGGATATACCAACAAAGACCAGAGAGCTGTCTATGGGAGAAAAGCAAGCCATTTTGAAGCTGAGAAAAGATGGAAAATAAATCAGAGCCATTGTAAAAGCATTGGACATAGCCAATACAACAATTTGGAATTTCTTGAAAAAGAAAGAAACCTTGAGAAAAAAAGAAAGAAAGTACTAACAACCAGACATGGAACAGATTGGTTACAGAAAACAACAGCAATTGATGACAAACCTTGTGAGAACTGTAAAGAAAAAACCCAAAACAACAATCAATAACCTTCAAAGGGCAGGGATGAAGGTATCACAATCCACCATCTGAAGAAGAGTTCAAGTGCAGAAATACAGAGGCCATACCATAAGATGCAAAGCACTCAAGAGCAGTAAGAATCAGAAGGCTAGATTGGAATTCACAAAGAAATACACAGATGAGCCACAAAAGTTCTGGAACCAAGATTAACCTCTACCAAAGTGATGGAAAGAATGGATCTGCTCATGATCCAAAACATAGAAGCTCATCTGTCAAGCATGGTGGAGGTAAGTATCATAGCTTGGGCATGCAGGGCTGCTTCTGGAATGGGCTCACTAATCTTTATTGATGATGTACCTCAGGATGGTAGCAGCAGAATGAATTCAGAAGTCTACAGAAGCAATCTGTGTTCCAAATTACAGAGAAATGCAGCCAATCTAATTGTGAGGAACCTTAGACTGGCCAAGTCAATCACCAGACCTTAACCCAGTTGAGCATGTATTTCATCTCCTGAAGAGGTGAAATACAGGAGACTGAAGGGAGAAACCCCCCCAAAACAAACAACTTAAACAAGCTTCAGTACAAGCCTGGAAAAGCAAAACAAAAGAAATGGCTTGATGCAGTTACTGCAGGCAAGGGATATGCAACCATATATTAAGTGTTATTTATTTTAATTTATTTTCAGACTATATATTCCTATACGTTTGCTCACCTGAAAATTGGGTGGTCTGCCAACAAAGGTTCAAAGTTTTAAGCTGTTTAAAACATCTAGATAGTAAATATATCTTCAATGTATACCGAAAAAAAAAATGGAACTGGCCTTGCTGTTTCAATACTTTCGAAGGAGACTGCATGTCAGTTATCATGAAAGGCTTATGTATGCCTTATGAATGCTGCAAGTGTTGAAAAAATAGCATACTGTGTCAGATTTGAGATCCATACAGCTCAGTTGCCAGTGCTTTTATAACTTTAATGATATTTAATGTAACAGGAAGTAACTGATCTATTTTTAAAATCTATTTTTGCCTCAATTGCTTTGTTTTCCTTTTTCTAATTAAACTGCTTCATTTTCATTTTTTCTAATTCAGTACTTTAATTTGTAAATATGGCACCACTAACTTTGGTATCAAAACCTGAGCAAAACTAAATAAAGTAATATGCAATATGATATTTGTGCTATATTGCTGACCCACATACACTTACCATATCCGGAACACCTGTACACCTGGAAGGAGTGGAATCTGATGAGGTCTTTTATTGTTGTAGCCCATCTGCCTCAAGGTTCAGCATGTTGTGCATTCTTAGGTGGTTTTCACACTGGGTTTGTTACAGTCCGAATCCGAGTGCGATTGTTCCCGACATTGATGGTCTGGTTTCAGACTCACTTGATTCTATCGAACCCTGGTGCATTTGCATTCATCTTACGTGATCACAAATGCACATGGAGAACACAACGTGACACATAAAAAACATAGTTTTTGTGCGCATGGTGCTATCATGCGCACAAAATATTATGCACAGCCGTGGACCTTTTCTGTGTCCCACAATGTTCCCCTGCCACTCATGGTACACGTGTTGTGGAAACTAATTATGTCGTCATCAGCTAAAACACATGTGCAGGTTACTTTCCTTCCTGAACAAGTTCGGAATCAGACACAGCAGAGCACCAGAGCTTTCAATAAAAGCACATTTCAGTCCAGTCACTTTTCTTTTCGCCAGCTCCACAAACTAGGTAGCTGCTTGAATCTGAGCATGAGAGGTTACCATAGAAACGTAAGTGGTTTGCCGTTGACTGGTGTTGTGACACTTGTGCACAGCACTGCATACGTGCACTGGCCAGAACAGCTTGAAATATATTATTGTAAACTGACTTTTCATTAACTTCGGTAGTCTGCACAACAAGGGAATTGTAATTAACTTTGCATTTTCTGCAGAAAACTGATCTCTAGTGATGTGTTTTTAACAATCATATGTTGGTGAAGGGTCAGACACCTAGCGAGCTACATGATTTTTGTCAAAGAGCCACATGTGGCTCGTGAGCCATAGGTTCCCAACCACTGCTGTAGTCTGTGAGACTGTAGTGTGTGTAAATGCCAGATGATCAGCAGTTTCTGAAATGTGCAAACCAGCCCGTTTGCCACCAACAACCATGCCATGGTCAAAGTCACGGAGATTAATTCCTTCCTCATGCTGATGTTTGATGTGAGTATTAACTGAAGCTCTTGACCTGTATCTGATATTATGATATTATTTATTGTATTACTGCAGGCTGATTGGATAATTGCATGAATGAGCAAGGGTACAGGTGTTCCTATTAAATTAGCTGATGAGTGTATACAACCATGTTTGATCATTTAGTAGTACCTCTGATGGATGGAATATCAAGTTGTCAATTCGAAAATCTCCATGTACAAGGGTCACTTGGTCATCAGTGGATGGCAAATTGTTGCTCAGCCAATCAGAAAGCTCATCTACAGCTGGAATGCTTCTGCTGACTGAGGCTCTATACTGCTTTGTCCATGTGGACACCTAAAAAAAAAAAAAAAAAAAGACATGTTTATTAAGGATCTACATTTACCCTTACGCTATTAAAATATTGTTTTCAGAATGCATACAGGTCAAATGTTTATTCCGTACAGTAATTATATCTCACTTCATAGCCCTCAGTCAATCTATGTCCCGTCCTCTCTATACGACAATCAACAACCTTTTGGTTTTAGTGTAGGTTTGAGCTCCAATTTATAAAAGATGTGCCATCAAACTCTTACCTGTCTCTTGGCATAACCCGCCCCTTTCCCATATCCCACTAGGCCGAGTGCAGTGAGGTTTACAGAGTGAAGTCTGGCTAACACCTCAACTGCAGCAACATACAGAGCACTGCGTTCTGCTGCACTGATGCCTGGTAGCCTTGGGTCCCGGAATATACGACCCTGTTTCTCACACAGACACACACACACACACAGATACGTAAAAATATGCATCAATGAGATTTTAACAATGGATTAAAAAGAAATGGTTCTTAATCAGACAAAAATTCTTAACCTCTGTCCTGTGGACTATAATTGTGTTTTCTCAATTCTAACACACCTGACTTAAATAATCAGAAACTCTCAAAAGTATCAGCAATGTCTCTTAGATAAGAACAATAAAAATTGTGCAGTGAATGGTGTTTCCAGACTGGAATCAAAAACCTATTTTGACAGGACACATGTATCAAGAGATTCAACCAAATAACAGAACATGCCTACTGACGTTACCCAGCATGTATCAGGCTACCTATTTTACTAGGTTATTATTTCTTTTTAATACATAACATTGTTTTCTTTTGTTTTCACGTAGTTAGTAACACAGACTGATAGAGGACTGAGGTCTGACCTGAACATGCTCCATGATGTAAAACTCTGTGCCAATAACATTTGTGTCCAAGCAGTAAAGCAGAGGCTGAGGAACAGGAAAGTCAATGGAGTGCAGGGCTTTCTGTACAACATACTCCCTATCCACCTGTTCACACACATGCACACACGCACACAAACACAAACAGAATAATAAAAAAACATTATTAGTATTTATGCATTGCACCAGAGATGAAAAGCATTTATGTAAAATGCACTTTATCACTATACTTAAATATTATTTTAGGGGACTGGACTTATTAATACCCATTATTAATATCTATATTCTTATTCAGTTACATTTCCATGAAAATAAACACTTTTTACTCTCCACATTTTCATTTAGGCCTTTTTTTGTCTATTAAAGTAAGTGATAACTGATTTGGATAACAGGATTGTACATTCAAAATGACCTCGTCTATCAATTTCACAGAATCATGTAAAATAAAGAAAAAAGACAGAGAGAACAATTTTCTTCTTCCCATAATTTTCAGGAAATTCAGATGATTCAAATTCCTGTTCAACACATGACTTATTTACACAATATTCCAGATATTTCATAGAGGCGAATGTGTTCATGGTTGAGGACACAAATGAAATGCACAAACAGTGTCCTCCATGAACATTGGCACCCTTGGTAAATATGAGCAAGGCTGTGAAAAATTGTCTTTATTGTTTAACCTTTCAATCTTTTGTTCAAAAAATTCACAAAAATTCTCTGCTCTCATGGATATCAAACAAAACACAGGTTTACCAAAAAAAAAGATCTTTGTTAAATATTAAGAAGTTTGTTAAAAATTAAGAAGTTCCAGTCAACTGGAAATGTTATGAATCAACCTGGAATTAGACATGTGTCTATATTGTCTCAGTGCACTGTGAAGAGGATGGTTCGAGTGGCCAAATAATCTCCAAGAATCAAAGCTGGAGAATTGCAGAAATTAGTTGCGTCTTGGGGTCAGAAAGTCTCCAAAACTACAATCTGAAGTCACCTATAACCACCACAAGATTTTTGGAAGGGTTTCAAGAAAAAAGCCTCTACTCTCATCCAAAAACAAACTCAAGCGTCTTCAGTTTGCCAGACACTACTGGAACTTCAAATGGCATCGGGTTCTATGGTCAGATGAAACCAAAATAGAGCTTTTTGGCAATAAACACCAGAGGTGGTTTTGGTGCACACAGAGAGGTAGCCATATGGAAAAGTACCTCATGTCAACTGTTAAATATGGTGTTGTCTCTTTAATGTTTTGGGGCGGTTTTTCTGCCAGAGGACCTAGACATTTTGTTAGGATATATGGCATCATGGACTATCAAATATCAACAGATATTAAATGAAAACCTGACTGCCTCTGGCAAAAAGCTTAAAATGGGCCAGGGTTAGATCTTCCAGCAGGACAATGATCCAAAACATACATCAAAATCAACACAAAAATGGTTTACTGACCACAAAATCAAGGTCATGCCATGGGCATCTAAGTCCCCTGACTTGAAACCCATAGAAAACCTGTAGGGTGAACTGAAGAGGAGATTCCACCAGCATGGACCTTGAAAATTGAAGGATCTGGAGAGATTCTGTATGGAGGAATGGTCTCAGATCCCTTGCCATGTATTCTCCAACCTCATCAGGCATTATATGAGAAGACTCAGAGCGGTTATCTTCGCAAAGGGAGGTACCACAAAGTATTGACTAAAAGGGTGTCAATACATTATTGCACACTTATATTTAACAAATATATATATATATATATAAAAACAGTTTGAGACAGAATAACAACAAAAAAATCCAGAAAAACGCATTTCAAAAAAGTTATAAATTGATTTGCATTTTAATGAGGGAAATAAGTATTTGACCCCTTCGACTTGGTACTTGGTGGCAATACCCTTGCTGGCAATCACAGAGGTCAGACGTTTCTTGTAGTTGGCCACCAGGTTTGCACACATCTCAGGAGGGATTTTGTCCCACTCCTCTTTGCAGATCCTCTCCAAGTCATTAAGGTCATTTTCAATGCCCTGGCTGAGGGAAGGAGGTTCTCACCCAAGATTTGACAGTACATGGCCCCGTCCATTGTCCCTTTGATGCAGTGCAGTTGTCCTGTCCCCTTAGCAGAAAAACACCCCCAAAGCATAATGTTCCCACCTCCATGTTTGACGGTGGGGATGGTGTTATGACTTGGGGTCATAGGCAGCATTCCTCCTCCTCCAAACACGGCGAGTTGAGTTGATGCCAGAGAGATCTGACCACACCTGACCACACCACTTTCACCCAGTTCTCTTCTGAATCATTCAGGAAAACTTCAGACGGGCCTGTGCATGTTCTTTCTTGAGCAGGGGGACCTTGCAGGCACTGCAGGATTTCAGTCCTTCACAGCGTAGTGTGTTACCAATTGTTTTCTTGGTGACTATGGTCCCAGCTGCCTTGAGATCATTAACAAGATCCTCCCGTGCGGTTTTGGGCTGATTCCTCACCATTCTCATCATCATTGAAACTCCAAGAGATGAGATCTTGCATGGAGCCCCAGACCGAGACTGACCGTTTCTTCCATTTGCGAATAATCACACCAACTGTTGTCACCTTCTGAACAAGCTGCTTGGCGATGGTCTTGTAGCCCATTCCAGCCTTGTGTAGGTCTACAATCTTGTCCCTGACATCCTTGGACAGCTCTTTGGTCTTGGCCATGGTGGAGAGTTTGGAATCTGACTGATTGCTTCTATGGACAGGTGTCTTTTTTACAGGTAACAAGCAGAGATTAGGAGCACTCCCTTTAAGAGAGTGCTCCTAATCTCAGCTCATTACCTGTGTAAAAGATACCTGGGAGCCAGAAATCTTCCTGTCTGATAGGGGATCAAATACTTTTCCCCCCCCACTGTGTGTGTGTGTAATATATATATATATATATATATATATATATATATATATATATATATATATATATATATATATATAATAAACCTGTGTTTTGTTTGCAGTTGATATCCATGAGAGCAGGGTATTTTGTGATTTTTTTAACAAAAAATCAAAAGGTTAAACAATAAAGACAATTTCACAGCCTTCTTTACTCATATTTACCAAGGGTGCCAATATCAGTGGAGGGCACTGTATTTCCTAACCTATGTGTCATGAGGGACAGTCCAGGGAAAACAGACTCAAGGAATAGGAAACACTAGGGAACCAGGACAACCGGAAACTCAGAAAACTAGGGGGGAAAAAAAACAGAAAATACTAAATATAAACAAAGAGTACATAAACCAAACAATAACAAATGTAAGAAACTCAGAAACACAAACATAACCTGACAATGCAATGCTCCAGCAACCAAGGTGAAAAACCAAGGAACTTAAATAATCTCAGCTGAGCCAGAGGAAGGAACGACATCCTCAGCCAAGCCAGGGGGCAGTGCAATGTCACCAGCCGGGATGGGTGGGAGGGTAGTCGAGCAGCGTCCTCAGCCGAGAAGGATGGGGGAGTGGCGATATCAGTGGGGCTGGGTGGGAGGGAAACAAAGGGTCTCCAACTCTGGGCCTGTTCTCTCTCCTAATCCAGTCTATCCCACTGCCCCAAATGTCCCTCCAGATGGTGAGCAGCCTCTTAAGGTGAACTTGTCTCATCTCAAGAGCCAGAACCCACTTCTGCCACTGCGCTGGAAGTTCTGCTGCATCCTTTTGTTGGCGGAAACATTCGGTCATGAGGGAGAGTCCAAGGAGACGGATGCACATGCAGAACTTCTTTATTACAGACAAAACACAGTAAAAACAGACTCAGGGAACAGACTCACGGAATAGGAAACACCTGGGAACCAGGACAACCAGAAACTCAGAAAACTAGAAAAAAAAAAACTAGAAAATACTAGATATAAACAAAGAGTGCATAAACCAAACAATAACAAATGTAAGAAAGTCAGAAACACAAACATAACCTGACTTGATGCAATGGTCCAGCAACTAAGGAGAAAAACCAAGGAACTTAAATAGAGCACTGATCAAGCAGAAAATAAAGCCCAAATGGGCCCCCCTGTGGGTTAGCCCATGTGGGGCCCACAGCAATTTTGCCCTTTGGGACCACCATGATGGTTTCCTGTGGGCAACCCCCTGTGTCAACAGCACAGGACAGTTAAAATATTGTTTTAAGATTAGATGCTCTATGGCCAGACATACTCAAACTTTTTTTTATTTTTGGTCCATATGCGAATGTTGCATAAAGTCAGAGGTCTGCAACAATGACAATAAAATATAAACAATAAGTTGTCCATGGCATAACAAAAACATCATACATTCAACAGCCCCTCACACTTCAATTCATATAGTAACCATCAAGCAAAGAGGGCCTATTGTGGGTCTGCTCATCTAGGCAGGTGAGCCACTTGTGAATTGTTCAGTCAGTAAGGCTATAAATAAGTCACACACAAAAAAAACTAAATTATTGATGTAATAAATGACCAATTCACACTGCAATTTTACGTAGGCTAATACATTTCAGTGATTATTGATAGAAGAAGTATATTGTAAGGAGACAGAAATTATTTGTTGTATGGGTAAATAATTCTACAATGAGCTGTATGAAAAATAAAGACTAATAATTTATGTTCGTGATAATAAAAAGTGACAAAACCCCAAAATATGATAAAACATACACTGTATATTGTTCCAACAGTATTACTCATGTACAGTGGGGGGGGGGGGGGAGTATTTGATCCCCTGCTGATTTTGTACGTTTGCCCACTGACAAAGAAATGATCAGTCTATAATTTTAATGGTAGGTGTATTTTAACAGTTAGAGACAGAATAACAACAAAAAATTTTCAACTGTCATTTATCTCTGGTTCTGAATTAATTAATTGCTTTTATTAATTCCAAAGTTACAGCCTGTTTAGTATGAAATTCCCTCTTTTTGTTTCACTGGCTGATCCAGGGGTAAGGCCAGAGGGGCACTGATCCCAGCCGAAATCTAATTGGCCCCTGAAGTTCCCCTGTCCTGTCAATTATCGCTGATCTACATCAGAGTATTCCATCAGCTAAGCCAGTTCATTTGAAATTCAGCCTGCATAAGCGTTTTTTCTACTGTATCGAACTGTGCATTTTCATCATCCTTGTCCACTTAAGCTTCAATGGTAAGTACCTATTCAACACTTCAAGTAACGTCTCAAAGGACATTCATGTTACTGTCACTTAACTTCTCTTTGTCTAATGTTAGGAAGCTAGTTAGCTACAACACCACACTAGTTAGTTTATTAGCTACGTTGGATGGTAATTAGTTAGCTGGCTAATTAGTTAGGTTTCACACATTAGGTCACAGTTGCACAGTTCAGGGAAATAACATAAAATGGCTGACACATAAAACCTATAATGTTTGGTCATGCCACACAGCCACAGTCATCAAATGTTGTTAATAAAACCAATCCCGTATTAGTCACAGCTGGGAAGTGCACAGAGTCCTTGACACAGAGTCCTGACTTGAATGGAACACAGCAAAGCGCTAATGTTAGTCAGTGAAGCTAATTTTTAAAATTAGCATTTTGTGTTAACTACAATTTTTGCCAGCAGTAGAAAACATGAAGAGTGGCTAAAAGAGACATTCTATGGTTTCTGACCAAAAAGAAGCCCAGCCTGACTGTTGCTGACAGTGACAGCAGTCATTGTGAGAACAGGGAGAGAATGAGTGTGAGAGGAGGGAGAGAATGAGGGACAGAATGAGTGTGAGAAGAGGCAGAGAATGAGGGACAGAATGAGTGTGAGAAGAGGGAGAGAATGAGGGCGAGTCAAGCTGCCAGCAGTGGCAAAGAGCAGTGCAGCTCCCAGCCCTTTTCAGCAGGTTAGCAAAACTTAGGCACAGCAAGATAAGGACAACAGGTAAAATAATTGCATATTCTGTATGTAACACTCAGGTTTACAATTTAAAACATCGATGAGTGAGATATGAAAAGAAAATATTCCTTGTCATTAGTTTTTGTCCCCATACAGTTGCAATAAAAATTATTCAACCCCCACTGCAAATCAGGTTTATTGTCAAAATTTACAGAATTTCAGCTGTTTGCAATGAACAAATCAAATAAAAGTATTTGAAATAGTTCAACACAACAAATGCTTCAAGTGGTTTCCCCAAATTCAACTGAAAATGCAACTTATAATGACCTCTCCAGTTTCAAAATTATTCAACCCCTTCATGGCAAGCATCTTTAGTACTTAGTAGAGTACCCTTTGCTGTTATGACCTGCTGCAAACGAGATGCATAGCCAGAGACCAGGCTTTTCACAACCTGCCTTCTCAGAAATATGGCTGCAGCCATTGATAGCTTCCTTTTTCTGCATTTTCTCCAGGTTTTTCATGTACTTTCTGCCCCTAGCCAGTTCAGGTATTTCATGTGTTCCAGCTCAAGCACACTGGTGCATCTAATGAAGACCTTGATTAGTTGCATCAAGTGTGCTTGAGGCAACACCTGTTTTGCATATTTGTGCTGTTGTGAGGGATTATATTCAGGGGTTTCAGTTGAATTTGGGGAAACCACTTTAAGCATTTATTGTGTTGAACTATTTCAATTGTTTTTGTTTGATTTGTTCATTGCAGATAGCTGAAAGTCTGTAAATATTGACAATAAACCTGATTTGCAATGGGGGTTGAATAATTTTGATTGCAACTGTACTGTGCAAAAGTTTTAGGCAGTTGTGAAAAAATGCTGTAAAGTAAAAATGCTTTCAAAAATAGACATGTTAATAGTTTAGAATTATCAATTAACAAAATGCAAAGTGAGTGAACAGAAGAAAAATCTACATCAAATCAATATTTGGTGTGAGCACCCTTTGCCTTCAAAACAGCATCAATTCTTCTAGGTACCCTTGCACAAAGTCAGGGATTTTGTAGGCATATAGTCAGGTGTATCATTAAACAATTATACCAAACAGGTGCTAATGATCATCAATTCAATATGTAGGTTGAAACACAATAATTAACTTAAACAGAAACAGCTGTGTAGGAGGAATAAAACTGGGTAAGGAACAGCCAAACTCAGCTAACAAGGTGAGGTTGCTGAAGACAGTTTACTGTCAAAAGTCATATCCACCATGGCAAGACTGAGCACAGCAACAAGACAGGAGGTAGTTACAGTGGATATAGAAAAGAATCACCCCCCTTTAAAATAATCACATTTTGTTGCTTTTCGGCCTGAAATGAAGACGGACACCGTTTTTGTTTTATCCAGCTGTATTTACTCACTGCAACTTATAACATCCAAGTGAAAGATATAACACCAACATGTCAGAAGAAAATAAATTAATAAAAAAACAGAATCACTGAGGATCACCCCCCTCCTAAAAATGACTTGTAAACCCAATCAGGTGTAGCTAATCACCTTCTCAATGGCACACAAAGCCATTTGACTTTCAACTGTGATCAGCTGTGGTCATTTTGATTAGCTCAGCATGAAAAGAGCTTTCCTGGATCATTTTTAAGTCCTTGGTAGTGCAACTGAAGCAAACAATCAACTATGGGTGGCAAGGCACTGTCAAAAGATCTCCGGGATAAAGTTGTGGACAGGCACAAGTCAGGAGATGGATACAAAAAATAAAAATTCAAAGGCTTTATCAATGCCTAGAAGCACAGTGAAGTCAATACAGCTCACCACCCAAATAACACCATTCCTACAGTAAAGCATGGACGTGGTAATATCCTGTTATGGGGGTGTTTCTCTGCAGCAGGGACTGGAGCACTTGTCAGGATAGAAGGAAAATGGATGGGTCAAAATACCATCAAATTCTTGAGGAAAATCTGCTGCCCTCTGCCAGAAAGTTGTCAATGGGAAGAAGGTTTACCTTCCACCATGACAATGACCAAAAGCACACAGCAAAACTGACCACACAGTGGTTGAAGGAGAAAAAGGTGAATGTCCTTGCATGGCCTAGTCAGAGCCCAGACTTAAACCCCATTGAAAATCTGTGGAATGACTTGAAGACTGTAGTCCACAAACGGTCAACATCAAATTTAACTGAACTTGAGCAGTTCTGCAAAGAAGAGTGGGCAAATATTACAAAGTCTAGATGTGCAAAGTTAGTAGAGACATATCCCAACAGACTAAAGGCTGTAATTAAAAAATTAAGGCAAATTAAAGCAAGGGGGTGATCCTTTTTCCAACTCGGTGATTCTGGTTTGTTATATCAGTGATGTTGGTGGTATATCTTTCACTTGGATGTTATAAGTCGCACTGAGAAAATACATCTGGATAAAACAAAAACTCATTTCAGGCTGAAGAGCAGCAAAATGTGATTATTTTAAAGGGGGTGATTCTTTTCTATACCCACTATACATACAGTTTTATATGGAAATTAGCTGTTAAGTTTTATTGAGCATCTTGCAGAACCAGCCACAGTTCTTCTAGGACATTGACTGTCGCACTTGCTTCTTATTTTTGCAGCAAAACCCGGCAGCCTTCATTGTGTTTTTTGTCTGAAAAGTGTTCTCTTACATAATATGCTGCTTTCTTTAATGACATACAAACATTTTTCTGTAACATTTAATTTTGTGCTAGAAAACTACTGTTTGGGAATCTAAAATGTTTTTTTTGTACTGACTTGATAATGTAGAAGTCATAAAATAAAAAATATATAACAAAAGTTTGTACTAAAAATAAAAAAAAATAGGGTGCCTAAAACTTTTGCACAGAACTGTACACACACACACACCTGTATATATATATATATATATATATATATATATATATATATATATATATATATATATATATATAGAGAGAGAGAGAGAGAGAGAGAGAGAGAGAGAATAGGATTCAAAGTCCACAAGTCCAAACTCTTTCTGAAACCACATGAATAGATAATGTTACTTAGCAAACACAACAAAACAGATTAACTAACCTTATGAGCACCAGGAAGCAAAGATCCATGAGGTTTCTTTCTTAGTACAAAGCTCTTATTTTGAGTTTGAATGAGAAATGTTGGGTTGGACTGACCAGACCTGTAATAAGCGTAAAGGTAAAGGGCATACAGATTTAAAATGCAGCTCCTCATTCAGGAGGTGACATAAACACTGTACATTTATAAAAGTGGGCACCTGTATTGCCGCACAGAAAACGTAGTGTTTTCAAAAACGCTGTGAAGTCTCCCTGTCAAATATCGATGCAATTTCTTTACGTTAAAAACATGCTGCTGGCGAACAGGGGTCGTCTGATCGTCCATAGTTCCTGCGCTGTGAAGCTAGAAACGACAGGGTACGTTCCAAATCAATGGCTGCGTCCGAATATCCCTTCTGCCCTACTACACAGGAGGCGAAAAGCAGTACGCCAAAGGAGTAGTATGTCCGAATTCTCAGTATTCATAAAACAGTCGGCGAGAAATACCCGGATGCCCTAATGCCTCTAGTCTGCAGTATGGAACCACTGAACACTGTGGATACTGCTCTGTCCCATAAGACAACGCGACTGGCGCGGATTGTATTCATGATTACCTATGGGAAGCCAAACAACTCAAAAGCTGGTCCAAACTGAGCTACTCAGAAGAACCGCGCAGCGCGGACCAAATACCTGCACGACCCACAGGGTAGCGCGGCGCGACCCACTCAACCGCGCAGCGCGGACCAATTGATATGCGCGACCCACTGGACAGCGCGGCGTGGGCGGGTTTTTATGGGAAGCCAAACAACTCAAAAGCTGGTCCAAACTGAGCTACTCAGAAGAACCGCGGACCATTTTGGACCTCCTAGCGCGAGTCACGAGACCTGCGCGACCCAGTGATCAGCGCAGTGCAAAATAAACTGGGAGAGACTAACTAGATAATCATTTGATTACTTACAGCTATGCAAATAGGCTTACAGTTACGTGTTCCTGCTCTTTAAAGAGAAACAATCTAAATATGAATACACTTTAGTGAGACTTCTGAAGTCTGAAGTTTTCTTATCTTCGTAAAATTTTTACTGTGTCTATTATTGTTTCTTTCAAGGGCTTTGTCAATTTCATTAAGGATTTTAGGACTATTTATAATAGTTTCAAATATTCTCCTAGCCCTGTGTTCCATCTGTTATAGGAACTGTTGATAGCAGTAGTATTTTAGAGTAGAATTTTGGGTAAGAATTCAAATGAATTTGCGCTGCGCTGCTCAGTGGCTCATGCAGGTCTTGTGACTCGCGCTAGGAGGTCCAAAATGGTCCGCGCAGTGCGTTTAAAACCTATGGGAAGCCAAACAACTCAAAAGCTGGTCCAAACTGAGCTACTCAGAAGAACCGCGCAGCGTGGACCAAATACCAGCGCGACCCACTCAACCGCGCAGCGCGGACCAATTGATTTGCGCGACCCACTGGACAGCGCGGCGTGGGCGGGTTTTAAACGCACCATTTTGGACCTCCTAGCGCGAGTCACAAGACCTGCATGACCCACTGAGCAGCGCAGCGTAAGCCTATTTGCATGGCTGTAAGTAATCAAATGATTATCTATTTAGTTTCTCCCAGTTTATTTTGCACTGCGCTGATCACTGGGTCGCGCAGGTCTCGTGACTCGCGCTAGGAGGTCCAAAATGGTCCGCGGTTCTTCTGAGTAGTTCTGTTTGGACCAGCTTTTGAGTTGTTTGGCTTCCCATAATTATCAGGGCTGGGGAAATGAAGCCTCAAAAAGCACTGAGGCTTTCCCCTGTCTGTTTCGGGGAAAGATCCAAAGCTTCGAGAGTGTCGAAAACAGCGCCATCTAGTGGTTATTAAAAAATAAAGCAGCCAAAAGCCTGTCAAAAAAGCTCCGTAAGATGAAGCAGCCACCACACATTCCATAGATAGTTTCAACGTTATGTGCACAAATAAAAGCCTAACACGTGTGTGTGTGTGTGTGTGTGTGTGTGTGTGTGTGTGTGTGTGTGTGTGTGTGTGTGTGTTGAATTTCTACCTCTGATAAATTCATTTACCCATTAAAGTGTGGCAATAAAATATGAACTAATATAATTCAATATGATGGAACAGAAGAATAATGTACTATAATATGACTAACACAGTTGCATATTGCAAGTATTTTGCCTGAAATTATTTGTACTCTTCATATTACATGTGCATCTCATAAAATTAGAATATCAAGGAAAAGTTCAATTTATTCCGCAATTTAATTCAAAAAGTGGAACTTTCATATATTCTAGATTCATTACACATAAAGTGAAATATTTCAAGCCAAATATTAAAATAAAGAATTTATAATACAGAAATGTCGACCCTCTGAAAAGTACAGTACTGTGCAAAAGTTTTAGGCACCCTGTTTTTTTTTAGTACAAACTTTGTTATAGATTTTTTTGTTTTATGACTTCTACATTATTAAGTCAGTACAAAAAACATTGTAGATTCCCAAACATCAGCACAAAATTAAATGTTACAGAAAAATGTTTGTATGTCATTAAAGAAAGTAGCATATTACATAAGAGACCACTTTTCAGACAAAAAACACAATTAAGTTTTGCTGCAAAAATAAGAAGCAAGTGCGAAAGTCAAAGTCTCCAGAAGAACTGTGGCTGGTTCTGCAAGAGGCTCAATAAAATTTACCAGCTAATTTCCTTATAAAACTGCACAAATTGTACCAGAGACTACTATTTTTATTTTATTTTTATTTTTTTCCACACTAAATATTGACTTTGTTTCATTTGCTACTGTTTACTGCTCTTTACGGTATTATTTTTTAAAGTATAAACATTTAATTTCATTATTTTTGAAAGCATCTTTGCTCTACAGCATTTCTGGGCATGTGCCTAAAACTTTTGCACAGTACTGTACGTTAATTTATGCACTCAATACTTGGTCAGGGCTCCTTTTGCATGAATTACTGCATCAGTGTGGTGTGGCATGGAGGCAATCAGCCTGTGGCACTGCTGAGGTGTAATGGAAGCCCAGGTTGCTTTGATAGTAGCCCTCAGCTCATCTTCCTCTTGACAAAATTCAGGTCAGGCGAGTTGGCTGGCTAATCAAGCACAGTAATACCATGGTCAGCAAACCAGTTACTAGAAGTTTTGGCAGGTGCCAAGTCCTGCTGGAAAAGGAAATCAGCATCTCCATAAAGCTTGTCAGCAGATGGAAGCATGAAGTGCTCTAAAATCTCCTGGTAGATGCTGCATTGACTCTCGACTTGAGAAAACACAGTGCACCAACACCAGCAGATGACACGGTACCCCAAATCATCACTGACTATGGAAACTTCACACTGGACTTCAAGCAACTAGGATTCTGTGCCTCTCCACTCTGGCACCTTGATTTCCAAATGAAATGCAAAATTTACTTTCATCTGAAAAGAGGACTTTGGACCACTGAGCAACGGTGTTTTGAGTAAAAGGTGTTTTGAGTTAATTATCTGATTAGAGCTCTTCTCAGGTCGACATCACTGTATTATAAATTCTTTATTCAAATATTTTTGATATTTTCCAGTATCTCATTTCCATGAGCTGTAAGCCATAATCATCAATATTAAAACAAAAAAATAGGCTTGAAATATTTCACTTTATGTGTAATGAATCTAGAATAAAATGTGAATAAGGACATTATTAAATGTGCTTATGAGACTTGGCAGTAATAGTGCTTGTGTAACTGTGGGAATGACAGGTGACAAAGAAGTTTTTAATTATTTTTATTAAGAAATAAGAGCTGTTTGGCAGTGTTGAGTTGAGTCTACTTCTCCTCTTTGACAGTACTTCTCCTGCCTTAGAGAACACTCTTCCACATGGTACAGAGGAGGCCGGTGTACAAAGAAACTGCAATGTCAATGTGTATAAATTAGCAAAACAAAACCAAAAGTGCAAAAATTCACAAAGAAAAAAACAAAACAACAAAGTCAAATAATTTGTGACAAATAATTAGTGATGATTTAAATGTAACATATTGATTATCCAACTTTCAAAGTACAGTACTCCTCACAAACCAACCAAACATACTGAGCCAACGAGGACTTGAACAGTTGTCCCAAAATGGTGCATTTGGGACCTTGTCCCAAATGGCACATTTCATGTGGACTTGCAGTCTCGTGGCCTTCAGGTGCACGTGCTCGCAAAGTCTACAAGTCCTTAGTTTGTCCCATGGTCTTCATCGAAGCCCACGCTGCTGCAGGCCCACGGCAGTCCACTACCCAACAGTCCTTGCGGCAGACCAATCAGAAAGCAGAGGAGGAGTTTCGTTGACGCTGGGAAGCGGTGGAGGAGTTTTGATTGCAGGTTTTAGCCAACATGACAGAGAAGAGGATTTTTAAGTGTAAGTTTTTGTTTTTATAATTAACAATGATTTACAGTGTAATTGAACTGTAGCTCTAGCTTTTAGTAATATTTCATTATATAGTTTGAAGATAAAAAACGTGAAATTATAGTAAACATCTTCCTCTTTCCGGCGTCACGATGTTGAGTCCGTCCCAAAAGCCGTCTATTAATACCCCCTTCGCCCTCGTGGACTTGTGCCTTAGCACCCTATAGGTCTGCATTAGCTGACGTCACCAAAGTGTGGACTCGCCATAAGGGCGGAGTGTGCCATTTGGGACAGGGGGTACGATCTGAGGTTCAAACATTCCGACACACAAAGCGAATCTTGCACGTGATTGGACACTTTGTCGTCGATCACATGACTCTCTGAAACCAATACACGCCCCCAATACGGGGCTTCACTGAAGATTGTGTTGCAAGCTCGATACATGCCTTGAAGTTTCAGTGTCATGCGTAACATCACTATCATGTAGCGAAATTACAAAAGGGGGGCATTATTATACGTTATTCTTTTCCACCAGAATAATGAAATGGATCAACTTTAAACATGAAACGAAACGGAAGCGCACGCTTGGATTCAACGCACCTTTTTAAAGGAGACGAGTTTTAAAGCATGCCCGCGTTATGTACCAGAATGTGTAGTAACTCGGATGAATCTGCAACGTTTAAAATAATATTCTCCACCAGTTACAATCTACGTAACAAATTAAAAGATGTTTAACACGTTTAAATGTATTCTCCAATTTATGTAAGGAATTAGCTCGACTGGCGTGAAATATGTCTATATATCTAATCAGTGCGTGTTGTGACCAGTTATAAATACATCAGCCATGAAAGGGAATTTATATAGGTGCACATATACATATAGATAATTAACTACAACAGATTATAATTAATTATTACTATGTATGTGGCCTAGATCAGCTTTATGAACTCTAAAGAGTGAGTTTATCCTTCTGGCCAGGACGAATTAACTCACGAAGTTTGTTATTAAAGATAGAGCGGATAATCGGATCTTATGCAGTATTTAATTGACTCATCCCTTCAACAAAACAGAGAAAATCAAGCATGGGATAATAGATTTTAATAGCTATATGTGACTATGGATACACACGACTAAATCTAAGCAAACATACATATATACACATCTATATACAGGGAGAGAAAAGGGATAGAGAGAAAGTAATGAAAGAAAGGGAAGCAGACAAAAACACAACTATTTAGCCTTTTTCAGAACCAGCACGAACTTAATTCTCCTGTAACACAGGGGTACAATCTTAACGCAGATATAGGTCATTAACTATACTTGCATAGCCTCAAGGTTGAGAGTTTGAGCGAGGTCGTGTAGAGTTCGCTGGTTCGTTGTTGTTTGAAAAGGCGTGAGCCTGGAGGTAGTTGCATCTTGTGTCTGGAGAGAGAGAGATCCTGGCTTCCTCTTCCCGGGGCACGTGGAACCGGGGGAGAGAAACCGGAAGAAGTGAAGTTGAGAAGTGAAGTCCAACTCTGAAGTCTGACTCTCAAATCTGAGTTGAAGTGAGCGTGGTGTTGTTTTAAAAACAACACCAATGCACACGCCTCTTTGGGCTATGGGCCAATCAGAAAGTTGGGTTTGCATGTCCGGATGACTCTCTTTGTCTGGTCTCGGACCCTAATTTAAATGTCCAGGGAGGGGCTGGTCTATACCGTGTTATAAATGAAATTAAGAGAAAACATGAAATGATGTATCCCATTGCAGTATGATATGCATAATCAATCTGGGTATCTCGAGACGATTAATTACATACCAAATTCAATGGATTTGTAAAGAATATTACAAGTAAAACCTGGTTACAAACATTTAAAATGATATGCTAGATTAAAACTATTTAAAGTCATTAAGGTTAGTTAAACACACAATATATGTAGACAAAATAACATCACACTATTTAGACATGGAATAATTACATATAATTACACGTTACATTGAAGAGAGAGGGATTTCTCCATTGTGTGTGTAAGGTAAGCGTGGGTGTGTGTGTGTGTGTGTGTGTGTGTGTGTGTGTGTGTGTGTCGTAAACCGAGATTAGATTAGAGATTTACAGGCCCCTTGGTCTGGTGGACCCCTGCTGATGAACTAATCATGAAGTTTCCCAGACGTTCAGTCATCAAAGGTTTCTTTGATTGCAGGGGTAAGTCCTGTGTGGGTTCCAAAGAGTCTTTTGCATCCCAAAGGTGCATCTGGTCAAAGGAGGCCTCTTGGGGTTACTCTGGGTCGCCTAAGTGGTGAAACTTTCTATGTTTCGTTTGGGTTAATCCAGAAATCAGTTTGAGCATAGTCATACGCTACAACCACTTATAGTGATAAGTACGTACTGTATCAACGGCTGAGCAGTAGGTACTGAATCGAATGCAGTAGGTACTGTCATACTATGCGTTTTTGGACGCAGCCAATGTTTCGTACCGAACCAAATTTTGATAGCGGCCATACGTGTCAAGATTCGTTGCAAGGCAGAGTAAGTCTATGGTGAGATGCGAGGCCATCCTGAAAGAATCGGGTGTAACTTGCCTTTGTTCAACCGATGTTTAAAAACTTGCTTTGTTGCAGACATTATAAATAGTAAGTGTAGATATACATGCACAGTCTTTTTTTATTGAGCATAAAGCTGCAGTACAGAACTTTTGCCTCTTATAGAAGAATTTCTTTGATCAGACTATGATTTAAATATGATTATTATATAATCCATCAGGTCCAATCAAAAGTTAAAATAATCAGTGATAAATGTTTTAATCCATCAAAAGCCTAATAATGACTTTGAAATGTATTTCAATCATGAAGAGAGAGTGACAATGTTAAATCAGCATTTAAACATGATCATGTTGTAATAGTTCATGGAATATTTTATTAATCAGAAAATAATAAGTGAATATTCATGTAGGTGAAATTAGGACAAATTGATGTAACTCCAGCTTATGGGCAATCACATTTCTCATTTCACATTTTTATATGCACACATTTCTCATTTATAGTTTGTATCTTTTTGAATACAGTTGAGCCTGTCCTCTGTATCTTTTTGATAGCTTGGAATTTGTTATTCCTTAGCATGTATCCACTATTATTGCCAAATTTTATGAGTGGTCTTTTGTTCAAACTGCAGAAGTTAGAAAAATACAGAATGTGCACGTACACAAAGCCTTTTGTAGGCAAATGTTCACATACTGATAAGGACACCTGTGTTAGAGAAGATGCACCAATGTTCAAGGACGTGTGTATGTTAGTTTGCTAAAAGACTTCCTTTATACTCTCATCACATAACAGAGAGATGAGCTATAGAGAGTCTTTGTTTTGAAAGTTTATAAAATAGTGTATCAAGATGGAGTCCGGCAGTCACTTTGCAAACTGACTCGACACTATTGCTTCTATTTTTGCCATCGAAAACCCTGAGACTCAGAAGTTTTTATTTTTGCTGCAGAGATTCCACGACAGCCTTGCAGAGTTGTTTTTTTAAACGTGGGTTGTGCTTCAGCACTGCTCCTCTGCGTAGATGAATCTGATGGTTTAAGGTATACTTATCAGAGTTGCCAAGTCTGCGTATAATACACAATTTTGGGCTTTTTTATTTCTGAAGTTGCTTGAAAAAAAATCATGGGGCACGGTTTCTTGGGCTTGTTCTAAAAAACATTGCTTGTTAGTAAAATCTGACAAGTGGCTTCATTTTTTTTTTTACATTTATGGTTGCTATTTTCTCCAATGCATTGACAATGTCTGGTCATAGCCTCACAATAATATCAGTGCTGTAGTGTATTTTACCCTCCCACAATTATTACAGGTTATAACAAAAAACCAAGCATAACATACTGTTAAGTTTAGTGTGAACACTCTGTTTAATATTAATCTTTTCCCTCTCTGCCCCCTTATTAAGACTTTCTCCTCCTTTCCTCTCTGTGAACACCCCCTCACTTCTCTGTTTCTTGGTTCCTGTGTTGGCACCTTTTCTCTTTGTTTCTGTGTTGACTCTGGTACAGACAGATGAAGCCCATTTCCTCTATCCCCCCCGAATACCATTTGCACGCATTTACATTCTTTCCCAAATAACATCTGCTCGTATTTCATGACTTCCTAGAAACCATATATGGTGTTGTTCCTGTCTTACATCAATAGGCTTCCTGTTTCATGCAAATACACCTTCCACCTAGCCAATCAATAGTTAACCCATTGTCTCTGTTGTGTGCCAAGCCAGATATATACGCTGCCTTTTCTTTGAATAAAGAGAGATCTTGCCATTTGAACTTTGTGTTTCATTTGGAAAACTCTCCCAAGGCCTTGGTGCAGGAAGCGTGTAGCGGGGTGAGGGCGCTGTCTTTCTTGTGTACTCTCACTTTCTCTCTTCTTAAGAATTGTAACCCAGAGATCAAGGGTGTAGGATTCATTTTGACATTGGTGGGAACATTAAAAAAAAGTCTGCAGAGACACCCCCCCCCCCAAAAAAAAAAAACCTGAGGATTTTGAAACCAGTGATATGTAAATATGTGCTTAATAGACCTCTTAGTATACCAGTGCAACCTCAATGTAATACAAAACACATATCTAGATTTACTCTTACAATCCCGTTGTAAAAGCCTAGGCCTGACCTGTCACCCTGCCTCTCCACCTGCCTCTCTTCCTGCTCTGTCTGAGTTACTACCTGGCAGCACTGCTTCTGTCACCTGACCTGACAAAATAACACATTGATCCATGCCATATGAACAGTGAGGAAAAACAATTATGGCTTAGTTAAGTATTATTACCATTATTGTTGACTACACATTAGCAACTGAAAAAATATTTTAAGTGATTTACACTTTTACTTATAAAGTAGCTCCTAATGTCCACTGTGTGTGTGTGTGTGTGTGTGTGTGTGTGTGTGTGTGTGTGTGTGTGTGTGTGTGTGCAGAACAGAACTGTTGGTATAAGGATGGTGTCTTCCTCACATACCAGTAGCTTGCATGATGCGCATCTAGTTGATGGAGCTTTGGCGCTCCGTATAACTAGATGTAGATACAACCTCTCATACATTAGCAAGAAGTGGCAAAGCCAATCCGATTAGCAACGTGGGTTAGGGAGGCGGGACTCATAGTAGAGAATGAGATCCGTTAACCGTTTGTGTACCACAAATTGTGTTACTGCCTGTCTTGGCCAGGACGCTCTTGTGAAAGAGATTCTTAATCTCAATGAGACTTTTCTTGGTTAAATAAAGGTTAAATAAAAAAATAAACAAATAAAAACCACAAGACACCGACGGACAACAGTGGTTATATATAAATATATTTTAATTGTTTGATCAAAATTATTGCTAGGGATGATTCAGTAGTCGCTGGATATTGGTAGGGACATGCCCCTGCCAGAGATTCTATATTTTTAAAACCTAACACATACTCATACAGTGGGGAAAAAAAGTATTTGATCCCCTGCTGATTTTGTACGTTTGCCCACTGACAAAGAAATGATCAGTCTATAATTTTAATGGTAGATGTATTTTAACAGTGAGAGACAGAATAACAACAAAAAAAATCCAGAAAAACGCATTTCAAAAAAGTTATAAATTGATTCGCATTTTAATGAGGGAAATAAATATTTGATCCCCTATCAATCAGCAAGATTTATGGCTCCCAGGTGTCTTTTACACAGGTAATGAGCTGAGATTAGGAGCACTCTCTTAAAGGGAGTGCTCCTAATCTCTGTTTGTTACCTGTAAAAAGACACCTGTCCACAGAAGCAATCAATCAATCAGATTCCAAACTCTCCACCATGGCCAAGACCAAAGAGCTGTCCAAGGATGTCAAGGACAAGATTGTAGACCTACACAAGGCTGGAATGGGCTACAAGACCATCGCCAAGCAGCTTGGTGAGAAGGTGACAACAGTTGGTGCGATTATTCGCAAATGGAAGAAACTGTCAGACTCCCTCGGTCTGGGGCTCCATGCAAGATCTCACTTCGTGGAGTTTCAATGATCTTGAGAACAGTGAGGAATCAGCCCAGAACTACATGGGAGGATCTTGTTAATGATCTCAAGGCAGCTGGGACCATAGTCACCAAGAAAACAATTGGTAACACACTATGCCGTGAAGGACTGAAATCCTGCAGCGCCCGCAAGGTCCCCCTGCTCAAGAAAGCACATGTACAGGCCCATCTGAAGTTTGCCTGAATGATTCAGAGGAGAACTGGGTGAAAGTGTTGTGGTCATGTGTGGTCAGATCTCTTTGGCATCAACTCAACTCGCCGTGTTTGGAGGAGGAGGAATGCTGCCTATGACCCCAAGTCATAACACCATCCCCACCGTCAAACATGGAGGTGGGAACATTATGCTTTGGGGGTGTTTTTCTGCTAAGGGGACAGGACAACTGCACCGCATCAAAGGGATGATGAACGGGGCCATGTACCATCAAATCTTGGGTGAGAACCTCCTTCCCTCGACCAGGGCATTGAAAATGACCTTAATAACTTGGAGAGGATCTGCAAAGAGGAGTGGGACAAAATCCCTCCTGAGATGTATGCAAACCTAGTGGCCAACTACAAGAATCTTCTGACCTCTGTGATTGCCAACAAGGGTTTTGCTACCGAGTACTAAGTCGAAGGGATCAAATACTTATTTCCCTCATTAAAATGCAAATCAATTTATAACTTTTTTGAAATGCGTTTTTCTGGATTTTTTTGTCGTTATTCTGTCTCTCACTGTTAAAATACACCTACCATTAAAATCATAGACTGATAATTTCTTTGTCAGTAGGCAAACAGTAGTACAAAATCAGCAGGGGATCAAATACTTTTTTCCCCCACTGTATATACTAATAGTAGTTCTAATGTAATCTCCTTTTCCATCTCTCCAGTCATATTCTGCTCACAGGTATTCAGAGATGAGTGGATAGTGCCTGTCCTCCCTATAAGCTTTGTTGCTGTTTGATGATTTCTTATTAAATAAATTCTGTTTTTGCTTTTCAAACTGGGAGTGGTTTCAGTTTAATATTGTGCGGGCTCATTTATTGAGTCTGTTTACATTGAGGCTGTAACAGGCTGTTGGGTTTGTTTTTGAAGCTGCAGTTGCTTATTTGCCTCGCGAGAGTTGGCAACACTGAGGTAAACATATGAGTTGTATATTAGCTCCAATACTTGACAACGGAGGTGGTGGCGGATACGGTTTTCTTGGAGTAGAGGTGAGTTGCTCTGTCTCAGAGGCAGCCGCTGCAATCTATCAGCATGGGCTACAAGCAGGAGAAGACCAGGCTAGTGTTGGAGCTGAGAGAGTCAAATTACCAGGCAGTACAGGGTACAAATATTCAGGTCCACACGGGCCACAAGTGGAAAGGCCATGCTGAAGGCGATCTGGCAATTAGCAGGCTGCAACACAAAGAGATCATTGGCAGATCATCAGTAATCCTATGGGCACCATAGGAGGTGTGACAGGCAGCAATGCCATATCAGGCCAACATCTACCAGTGCAATCAAGGAGACTTTAATATTCATTTTGATAACCCAGAAGACCCTCTGAGAACAGCAGTGTCCATTCTAAATTCAGTAGGGGTCAATCAGGTTCTGTTTTAGGCCCACTTCTCTTTTCTTTATATATGCTACCTCTGGGTCAAATTATTCGTAAACATGGTATTAGCTTCCACTGTTATGCTGATGACACACAGTTTTATGTTTCAGCAAGGCCAGACAGACAAACAGAAGCTTAATAAAGTTGAGGAATGTGTAAAGGACATTAGACACTGGATGCTTATTAACTTCCTTTTACTTAATTCTGACAAGACAGAAGTACTTGTACTAGGACCACATGCAGCTAGAATTAAGTTTTCTGATTACATAGTAACTCTGGATGGCCTTTCTGTTTTATCAAGTGCAGCAGTAAAAGACCTTGGTGTGATTATTGACTCCAGTCTTACTGTTTGGATGTTCCGGTCAGCACAAAAACAAACTCCAGTTAGTCCAGAATGCAGCCTCAAGAGTCCTTACTAGAACCAGAAGACATGACCACATCACCCCTATCTTATCCACAATGAAATGGCTCCCAGTAAAATTTCGCCTTGATTATAAAATACTACTGTTGACCTATAAAGCACTAAAAGGTCTCGTGCCACAGTACCTGAGAGAACTTTCGGTCTTTTATGATCTGCCACGCCTACTTCAATCAAAAGGTGCAGGCTATTTGGTGGTACCTCGAATAGTGAAGGCTACAGCAGGGGGAACAGCTTTCTCTTACAAAGCCCCCACAGTTATGGAACAGTCTTCCAATTAGTGTTCAGGAAACTGTCTCAGTGTTCAAGTCTAGGCTGAAAACATATTTGTCTAGTCAAGCCTTTTGTGAATAGTTTTTTTTCTTAGGTAAAGGTGTAGCTCTAGAAGGCTCATGAGCATAGAGTGTTTTGGTAAACTGGGATGTTTGGATGCTGTTGTCCCCCCCACTCTCATGCATTCACCCAGGTTTGTTGATGGTGGAGTGGGTGGCCGCCTTATGTCCCAGGGACACCCTCATGTCTGTGTTACCTTCTGGCTCTCCCTTTTAGTTATGCTGCCATAGCTAGACTTGCTGGAGTCCCTACTTGCACACACGCAAAGTACACTGTCCTTAACCATTATGGGACAATAAGCATAACTCATAATCTCTCCCTTTCTCTCTCTCTCTCTCTCTCTCTCTCTCTCTCTCTCTCTGTCGTGCTACACATTACTCCTGAGATACAAGTGATCCTGACCCCTTCTGATCTTCGGACCTGCCTGATCCATCATGATGTCCTACTTCTGGTTGGAGTTCTCATCAATTAGAAGTCACTTGCTGCTGCTGCGGATGACCCCCAGGGTGCAGCCTAAAGATCATTCAGATTACTGAGGATGGTACCACTTAAAAACCATAAAGATGGCTTTTGTTTGGGGATTTGTTTGAAGATGTTATTGCCAAGCTTGGTGATATTTGGAAAAAATCGTAGGAGGACTAGCAAAAAAACAGTTTTTAACAAAATCCAAGATGGCCAAAAATCTAATTAGGCGGAAATTGACGTCATGGGGTCTATTGCACTCAGCATGATCCATACAATTTGATGGCATTGAAATTTTGGCCACACAGTTCAAAAGTTATGGGCATAAATGTACTTTGAACTTTGACCAAATTTTTGTTGGTGGCGCTAGAGCTTTGCGAGCTTGGGCCCCAGATTTGGTGTATTTGTAGCTGAATGTGTCCTGAAGCTGTGTACCAAAATTCACAACTTTTTACCACCCGGAGAATCCAGAATCTGTAGAAAAACAATAGGTGCCTTGTACCATTGGTGCTCAGCCCCTAATAACACTACGGTGCCTATGTGCCTTCGGTGCCTGGCCCCTAATAACAGTAATTAATGTGTTTTGATGTTTTGGAAACGTCCCCCCTTTTTTTACTGTTGCTATGTAACAGTATTTCACTGTAAATTACACAGACATTTTTTACAGTGTACTTACACCCTTTGGGGGAATAAGATCCTTTAATTATCTAATGACCATCAAAGAGCCCATTTTGCTTACAGTGCACAAAATAGGCAGAAAGTTTAGCTACATTTTATGTAATTAAGGGTTCTTTGAAGAAAACTCCCTTAAATTATTTTTAAAAAGGAATCTGAGTGAAACAATTCCCTGAATATTGAATGAATTCTCTCTGCTCCCAGCCAGCTCCATCAAACCGCTTCAGATGATTCAAAATGCAGCAGCACACCTCGTCTTCAACCAGCCCAAAAGAACCCATGTCACACCCCTCTTCTTCCTGGCTTTCTGTAGCTGCCCGCATCAAATTCAAGGCCCTGATGCTCACATACAAGACCCTGTCTGGAACAGCAGCTCCAGACCTCAACACTCTCCTTGAGGTTTATGTTCCCTCATGTAATCTGCGATCGGTTAACAACCGACCCCTGGTAGTGCCTACTCAGCAAGGCACTAGGACTACAAATCTATGACTGAACCCTACTATAATGAACTAAACTAAAAAGAACTGTTCCTTTTGCTCACCCTAAACATCAATTTGTCATCAATTAGTATACCATAGGGTTTTATTTAACAAATGATGGGTTTATTTATGAAATTAGCAATTTGTCTGTTAGGAAATCTTTCAGTTATATAAAATATCTGGCAACAAGGGCAAACCTCCTAGCCCAAACAGTTGGTGTGGTGGACTTGTATCTAAGCCCCAGCAATGCCACAGAAGGAAAGTTTTGCACATTACTTGCCTTTTTGTGCCTTTTGATCTGATCACACACTGAATTCTAACTTTCAAAGAAACTGATTATGAAATTGTACATTAATTTAATAATGGTATGGAGCCTATAGCAGAAATACAAAGCAAACAAGCTTTAATGGCAGACTCAAAATGATCAACAATAAGAATTAATACAATTCAATGTGCATTAATACAATCAGTTGTATAAATCAAATTATTTTAGACATCCATTATATCCAAAAATAATTTTTCATTTTATTTCCTAATTGCATTGATATAACTGATTCATGCATAGAAAAACTAATTACACAAACTTTAAACACATTTCATGATTAGAAAAATAAATATCCTATGTCATGTTAAATAAAAACAGAATACAGATAAAGCCCTTTAAACACTTCCCTGTCTATGTGCATTACATAACTTTGGTAGTGTTGTATCAGTACTCTTTAAGATCACTGCAAGCAGGAAGGACTAGATGCATGAAAGCACAGCAGCCACTCAGAAAGGCTCCAGGGAGTGTTTAAATATATAATATTCAAATATAGAAAGTGTAAACTGAATACTGGATTGTCCAAAGTTCAGCACTGTACAGAAGTGTGTCCTCTGTGCCTTTGTTTCACATTATCTCAGCTAAAAGCAAGAGAAAATGCGGTTTAATTTGAACTCTTGTTTTTTTGGCTTCCCTATACAGTACTGTGCAAAAGTGTTAGCACCCTATTTTTTTAGTACAAACTTTGCTATAGATTTTTTATTTTATGACTTCTACATTATCAAGTCAGTACAAAAAACATTTTAGATTCCCAACCATTAGTTTTCTAGCACAAAATTAAATGTTACAGAAAAATGTTTGTATGTCATTAAAGAAAGCAGCATATTACATAAGAGACCACTTTTCAGACAAAAAACACAATGAAGGCTGCTGGGTTTTGCTGCAAAAATAAGAAGCAAGTGCGAAAGTCAAAGTCTCCAGAAGAACTGTGGCTGGTTCTGCAAGATGCTCAATAAAACTTACCAGCTCATTTCCTTATAAAACTGCACAAATTGTACCGGAGACTACTATTTTTTGTACCACCAAATATTGACTTTGTTTCATTTACTACTGTTTACTGCTCTTTCTGGTATTTTTTTTTAAATGTAGAAACATTTAATTTCATTATTTTGAAGGCATCTTTGCTCTACAGCATTTCTTTTCATTTACCTAAAACTTTTACACAGTACTGTACATCAAACTGCAATGTCAGCTCTGGGAGAAAAGCATAGAGCTCACTCTGGTTGAGTCTTGAAACCACACCCACGAGTCACATTGGAATGTTAGGCTCCTATCTAGAAAAGGTTAGTCTATACCTGAGCTGCTGAATAATAATATGAATAATAAACATAGAGCTCATTCATTACACAAGATCCAGCACTATTGGCTGTCCCTTTAATATTTCAGTTAATTTCCATTTAGCTGGTGCTTCCAGTTCCAGATCAAGCATGTAAACAGTTGTGTCAGGCTTGTACTTGCATGCAGAAAAAGAAAAGAAAACAAAGGCAGGAAAATAGTTTCTAGAAGTTGACTTCTTGTGAAAGAGCAGAATTTTTCTGACGGGTCTCAGAGGAAGCATGACTGCACTACAAAGTAAATTTGAGATTGCATGGGGTGTGTGTGTGTGTGTGTGTGTGTGTGTGTGTGTGTGTGTGCATGTGCATGCACGTGCAAACATGGTGTGTTATGCCAAGTAAATATTTAGAAGAAAAGTTCTGCTACTCTCCACAGTCACTCAGAGCACAGCAAATCCCAACTCAGCAAACACTGGATGGATTTTCTTCTAATATAAAAACTGTGAATTAACCTTAAAGTATTATCATTTGGCATTTAATGTGTTTCTTATTTGATGTTTTTAGGACTAAGATGAATTTTAACAATAAACTTTGCTGCATTATCTTCATAAATACATTTACATTACATAAACTGACCCTTGCTGAAAACTGGTTGGAAATCTACAGTTGTGCTTCCTTCCATTTGTTCTTTAAACACACTTTGGTTTGTGTGGTGCTAAAACAGTAATTGAGCCCTTCAATTAATTCAAACACAAAAATGACTGCACTGACTTGCAACAGTCTTACAGATTTGGTTCACATTGGCAGTCTAGGAAAAAAAACAAGCAAACACTTACAGTAGTCACAGTTTCTGTGATTTCTGTCAATCTGTAATCCTCTATAATTCTCAAATCCTCTCATCTACTCCTCAAAATTCATCAGTAATAAATTTAATAAACGACAATCTAAGCAAAGTAAACAGGAGAGTAAAAAGTAAACACCCATACACTTAATATGAGGTTGTTCCTGCTAGGCTCCAGAAAAAATACCTAAGAGCATCAACAAAGAAAACAAATATAAGATGTTTTTTTCTATGTTAAAAAAAAAAGAAAAGAAAAAAAAGAAGAAGTGAAAATACAGTAGGTGTGAGTCTGGTGAAATATTTTTCCATGTAGTCTGCATCCTATGACAATCAATACTAATAGTTCTGTGACATGAATGAACACTGTAAGGAAAACTCCACCCTGAAAAACATTAAATATATTTATATAGAAATATCTGTGATGTGATTAGCAATTCTGCTGTTAATTTGTTGGTTGATGCTTTATTTTTGATATTCCTGTGAGAACTTAGTAGTTGTGTGCTGCTCTGATGTCACGGGGGCCTCAATTGCAGCTATATGATACTGAGGTTTCTAACTAGCTCGGCTTTGGAAGCTGATCTGTTTGAGCAGAGGGTACAGGTGAGCAGGTGAGAGTTTTCAAGCTAATGACTAAATGTATGCCCTTTTTCTATTATTCCATTTCAGGTTTACTATATACAGTTGAGGTCATAAGTTTGCATACGCCTTGCAGAATCTGCAAAATGTTAATAATTTAAAAAAATAAGAGGGATCATAAAAAATTGCATTTTGTTTTTTTATTTAGTACTGCCCTGAATAAGCTGTTTCACATAACAGATGTTTACATATAGTCCACAAGACACAATAATAACTGAATTTACACAAATGAACCAGTTCAAAACATACACTTGATTCTTAATACTGTGTGTTGTTACCTGGATGATCAACGATTGTTTTTATGTTTTGTGATAGTTGCTAACGAGTCCTTTGTTTGTCCTGAGCAGTTAATCTGCCCACTGTTCGTAAGAAAAATCCTCCAGTTCGTTCACATTCTTTGTTTTTCCAGCATCTTCTGTATATTTGACCCCTTTCCAACAGTGGCTATATGATGTTGAGATCCAGCTTTTCACACTGAGGACAAAAATGAAGAAAAAAAAGATCTTTACACAAAATAATAATTTATACCGCTCATCTTGTTCAAAAGTTTACATCCCCTGGCTCTTAATGTAGTGTGTTGCCTTCTTGAGCATCAGTGAATGCTTGCACCTTTTGTAATAGTTGTGTGTCAGTCCCTCAATTGTGCACAGTGTGAAAAGATGTATCTCAAGATCATGTAGCCACTGTTGGAAAAGGGTCAAATATGCTTGAAAACCAAATAATATGCAGGACCTAGAGTTTTTTTCTGAAGAACAGTGGGCAGTTCTGAAGAACTGCTCAGGACAAACAAGGGACTCATGAACAACTATCACAAAACATAAAAACAGTCATTGATCATCCAGGTAACAGCACACTAGGGCTGCAACTAACGAACAATTTTCATAATCAATTAATCGGATCTAATGTTTCTAAAGTCAAATTTTCAATGCCATGTTTTTGTTTATTTAAAATATAATCCACAAACTGAGTGTTACAAATAAAACTTTACATTACCACAACTGTTTGTCCAATTCACACACACACACACACACACACACACACACACACACACACACACACACACACACAGAACTGTATATACACAGACCTGTGCAAAAGTTTTAGGCACATGCAAAGAAATGCTGTAGAGCAAAGATGACTTCAAAATAATGAAATTAAATGTTTCTACATTTAAAAAAATACAGTAAGGAACAGTAATGGTATGGTTTCTGTTACTCACTGCCTTTAAGCATAATGTTTTACTTGTGTTTACTTTGATCGTACCTTTTTAATTTGACATTACAGATCTTACTTGCGCTGTTCACTGTTTATCACCATGTCTACATTGTGAGTGAGGAGTAATCACTTACAGATTGCCCCTGTTATAATAAACAACGGAATTTACACTTCACGCACGCAAATACAGCATATAATGACAATAAACTTTAATTAAACAAAACCCTTTTAAGCACCAATTTCCCCAACCCCTTGCACACAGTGGAGCATTTTAGATATAAACATAAGTTTGTGCTCATGCATCACTGTTGTGCTTCCATGCCACACAAGCTCCACTCTGTTTGCAGGTCACAGATATATAAATTTATATGTCCCAAGTACTCTAAGGAGCATTTTATATTAAATGCTGCGAAGAAGATTGAACCTGCAACATAGACATATAAATTTATATGTCTATGTTGCAGATTACAGTCCCCAATTAAAATATAAAGAGCTCCCCTGCCTTAGAGGACTTGGGTTGCACACTTTTTTTCCTCTGTCACTTGACGATTACGTCTCCATCTGATGGTGACTGAGGTCATGTTGGGCATAAAAGGTAAACTGAATACTTTTATTTTTGGTGACTCTGGGTATTCTGCTAAAGCTAGCGGCATTGCATTACGTGCATTTGACGTCATGTGCCATCGAAAGGGAAACAGCTTATACTTCCGGTTAGTAAAAAAACGCTAGTGTTCCATTTGAGATAATACTACGCTTCAAAAATTCATACACTAGATGGTAGAGTGCATAGTGTAAGTGCATAGTGTATAGTACGTCATTTGGGACACAACTTTTTTCAGAACAGAAGTAACACAATGAGTAAATGTGCCCCGTGCAGTTCTCAGACTGACTAATCGATAATGAAATTCGTAGACAATGATTTTCATAATCGATTATTAATGATTTTATCGATTAGCTATTGCAGCTCTACAACACACAGCATTAAGAATCAAGAGCATGTACTGTATGTATTGAACTTTTGAACTGGTTCATTTGTGTAAATTCAATTATTATTGTGTCTTGTGGACTATATGTAAACATCTGTTATGTGAAATAGCTTATTCAGGGCAGTACTAAATAAAAACAAACATTAACATTTTGCAGATTCTGCAAGGTGTATGTAAACATATGACCTCAACTGTAGGATATGAGATCGCTACCCTAAGTGCTGAACAGTGTCAACTGATTTCAGCAATCATAAGTTCTGTAATCTTGAAATGCCTCAATTCCCCTCTGATACTGAGGAAAGTTAGTCTCATTAGCTAAATACAGTATAAGCAGTAAGTCAGACAGATAAACTTTGCCTTGTAGTTGGCTCATGAATGAAACTGTGCTTCCACAAATGAAAAGTCATCATCATTCTTGTCTTGTCTTGTCTACTCTTGTGATTTCTAATACTCACTATTTATCCTACAACAGGTCTCCTGTATTTGACTTCATGATTAATAACCATGACTGTCATAACCAGGAGCTTCCTCCAGGAACTCCAAATCCCAGAATCCTCTACCAACATCCATACCCACTGAGGTTGTCACCTGTAGCTCATATACAGTGCTGTGAAAAAGTATTTGTCCCATCCTGATTTCTTGTGTTTTTGTGTCTCATACTAAATAGTTTTAGATTTTTAAAAGACATACAACATAAAACAAAGGCAACCTGAATAAACACACAATACATTTTTTTTAATTTAAGTTATCCAACACCTATCATCCATGTGAAAAACTAATTGTCCCCTTAAACTTAAAATCTGGTTGTGCCACCATTAGCAGCAATAACTGCAACCAAATGCTTTCAATAACAGGAGATCAGTCTTTCACAGCACTGTGGTGGATTTTTGGCCCACTCTTCTTTGCAGAACTGCTTTAGTTCAGCCACATTGGAGGGTTTTCGAGCATGAACTGCCCATTTAAGGTCCTGCCACAGCATCTCAATTGGCTCAAGTCAGGACTTTGACTAAGCCACTCCAAAACTTTAATTTTGCTTTTTTTGAGCCACTCAGTGGTGGACTTACTCCTATGCTTTGGTTCATTGTCTTGCTGCATAATCCAGTTGCTGTGGAGTTTCAACTTATGAACTGAAGACCGGATATTCTCCTTTAGGATTTTCTGGTACAGAGCAGTGCTTGACTGTAGGTATGATGTTCTTTTCGTGAAATTCTGTGTTTGGTTTATGCCAGATGTAATGGGACCCCTGTTTTTTTTTTTTCCATTTGGAGATAATGGCTCTCGCTTTGGTTCTTTGGAGTCTCAGAGCCTTTGAAATAGCTTTGTAACCCTTCCCAGACTGATATATTTCAATCACCTCATCATTTCTGGAATTTCTTTCAACTTTGGCATAGTGTGATTGATGCTGTTGAAAAAGTTCTATTTAAGTGTTGAATTGATTGAACAGGGTTTGTAGTAATCAGGCCTGGTTGCATCTAAACCAGCTGAACCCCACTATGAATGCAGTTTCATAGATTTGGGGAACTACGGGGGAAAATACATTTTCACACAGGCCCAGTTGGTATTGATAACTTTTTTGCTTAAATAAATAACATTATCATTTAAAAACTGTATTTTGTGTTTACTCAGGTTGCCTTTGTTTTTATCCTAAATTTTGTTTTAATTTCTGAAACAATTTAGTATGATGCACACAAAAACAGAAGAAATCAGGATACACTGTACTTCATTTAGCTTCTATAAAGACCTCAGTTTCATTCAAGTCTAATTTATTCTTTTGCTGGGATTACTAAGCCCTATTTGTTAGCTCTCTGTATCCCTATTTTCTGTGTATGTCCCATTGTCTTGTATTCCCCAATCACAGTGATGCCACTTGCTTGATATGCTTTCTTTAAATTGGACTGAATTTCTAAACCACATGTGTGAGAACAGCATCATAGGCACAGGTCAGAATAGCAACAGTCACAGGTATGTACTGACTACCTAATGGACTGTCTGTATCCACACCCCCATCTCTATCAGCCATCTATAAACACCGCTAGCGAGCAGCCTGGACTATTAGCAGCCAGGAGGCATCCAGCAACAGCTTTCTGCACTGTTAGAATGGAGATTTAAGCATCAGCATCTGCGCACACAAAAAATGTTTCTTCACTCCAAGATGTCTGTCTCAAAGGGTACTAGGTGGTAGTAGGACAGGTTGGTGACATATGCTTCTGTGTCATCATCACTGAGGTCTTGTTCCACAGACTGAAACTCTTTCCCATTCTCATCATACCTGCATGGATAGAAATATTACAATCAAAATCAAGGTAGTGAAGTGCAGGCAATTTATGCATGCATAAAATTATGTATAGTCATGGCCAAAAGTATTGGCAGTGACATAAATTTTGTGTTTTGCAAAGTTTGCTGCTTCAGTATTTGTAGATTATTTTTTCACGTTTCTATGGTATACTGGAAAACAATGATAAGCATTTCACAAGTTTTAAAGGCTTTATTGGCAAAAACATTTAATATATGCAAAGAGTCAATATTTACAGTGTTGACCCTTGTTCTTCATAACCTCTGGAATTTGCTCTGGCATGCTGGATATTAGCTTCTGGGCCAAATCCTGACTGATGGCGATCCATTCTTGCCTTATTAGTGCTCGGAGTTGATCACAATTTGTGGGCTTCTCCTTGTCCACTCGCCTTTTGAGGATTGACCACAGGTTCTCTATGGGATTGAGATCTGGGGAGTTGCCTGGCCACGGATCCAAAATTTCAATGTAATGATCTCTGACACACTTGATCATCACTCTTGTCTTGTGACATGGTGCTCCATCATGCTGGAAAATGCACAGATCATCACCAAATTGCTCCTGGATTGTTGGGAGAAGTTGCTCTTTCAGGACGTTTTGATACCATTCTTTATTCATGGCAGTGTTTCGGGGCAGAATTATGAGAGAGCCCACTCCCTTGGTTGAAAAGCAACCCCACACATGGATGGTCTCAGGATGCGTCACTGTTGGCATGACACAGGACTCATGGTAACGTTCACCTTTTCTTCTTCGGACAATCGATTTTCCAGATGTCCCAAACAGTCGGAAGGGAGCTTCATCAGAGAAAATAACTTTGCACCCGTCTTCTGCTGTCCAATCCTTGTACTTCCTGCAGAATTTCAGTCTGTCCTTGATGTTTTTCTTGGAGAGAAGTGGCTTCTTTGCTGCCCTTCTTAACACCAGGCCATTGTCCAAAAGTCTTTGCCTCACTGTGCGTGCAGATGCACTCACACCCACCTGCTGCCAATACTGAGCAAGCTCTGCACTGGTGGTGACACGATTCCGTAGCTGACTCCTCAGGAGGAGACGGTCCTGGCGCTTGCTGGACATACTGGGACGTCCTGAAGCCTTCTTAACTGCAGTCGAACCTCACTCCTTGAAGTTCTTGATGATCCGGTAAATGGTTCTTTCAGGTGCAATATTCTTTGCAGCAATTTCCTTGCATGTGAGGCCATTTTGATGCAAAGCAATGATGGCTGCACATCTTTCTTTGGAGCTAACCATTGCTTAGAAGAACACAATGATTGGAAGCACTTCTGTTCTCCTTTTATAGCAATCAGTCTGCTCTTACAATCCAATCAGTATGATAGTGATTTCACTTGACTAGTACTCATTCACACTTTCACATGTGCTGATGATATGATTAGTGAAATGATGTTAGCTGGTCATTTTGTGCCAGGGCCAAAAAACAGTGAAATTTGGGTTTTTGTGAAAAGTGCATTTTTTTGGCCAATGAAGCTTTTTGCAATTATTTAAAATGCATCTGATCACTCTGCACAATAATCTAGAAACAATGTGAATGAACACCACAACAGCTTAAGCAGCAAACTTTGCAAAACACAAAATTTATGTCACTGCCAATACTTTTGGCCATGACTGTACTGCATGATACATTTAGATTTATTTATATGTTGCTCATTTTTAGCTAATAAAAGTAAAGCTATTCCATTCAGAAAAGCAACCATATAATTCAATTATGAGCAACCAATATAAATAAAGCAGTACAAACACTGTACTTGAAAGTACAACCCCAATTCCAAAAAAAGGTGGGACGCTGTGTAAAATGTAAATAAAAACAGAATGCAATGATTTGCAAATGTCATAATCCCATATTTTATTCACAATAGAACATAGAAAACATTTCAAATGTTTAAACTGAGGAAATGTACCATTTTAAGGAAAAAATAAGGTCATTTTGAATTTGATGGCAGCAACACATCTCAAAAAAGTTGGGACAGGGCCATGTTTACCACTTCTTTTAACAACAGTCTGTATACATCTGGGAACTGAGGAGACCAGTTGCTGGAGTTTTGGGAGAGGATCTTGTCCCATTCATGCCTGATACAGGATTCTAGCTGCTCAACAGTCCTGGGTCTTCTTTGTCGTATTTTTCGTTTCATGATGCGCCAAATGTTTTCAATTGGTGAAAGGTGTGGACTGTAGGCAGGCCAGTTCAGCACCTGGACTCTTCTACTATGAAGCCATGCTGTTGTAATAGATGCAGTACGTGGTTTAGCATTGTCTTGTTGAAATATGCAAGGCCTTCCCTGAAAAAGACATCGTCTGGATGGAAGCATATGTTGCTCTAAAACCTGTATATATCTTTCAGCATTGATGGTGCCTTTCCAGATGTGCAAGCTGCCCATTCCATAGGCACTAATGCATCCCCATCAGAGATGCAGGCTTTTGAACTGAGCGCTGATAACAAGCCTGATGGTCCCTCTCCTCTTTAGTCCAGAGGACGCGGCATCCACCATCCTTACTTGCAAAGGCTGAGCTTTTGGTGGATGCTCCTTTTATGCCCAATCCAGATACCCTCCCCTCTTACCAATTAACCTGATCCTCCAAAATGGTGTCACTTGAATATTCTATAAACTTTTCAGTCTTATTTTGCCTATGTAACAACTTTTTTTAGTGTGTTGAAGGCATCAAATTCTAAATTTCTTTATATTTACTAAATACAATTAAGTTCTTTGTACTTTTGTCAGTTAATTAAAGTTTCAAGAGACCTGACAAATCACAGATTTTTGTTTTTATTGCATTTTAGAAAAAATCCCAACTTTTATGGAAATGGGGTTAGTAATGAAACTTCTGATATTACATACATGGTACATCTCTACATATATTAGGTCCAGATTATTATTATTTATTTATTATGTTTTTATGTGAGCCAGATTTCATCCATTATACAGTATGCTGAGAATGCACTTTAATCAAGCATTTAAAATTTTACTTGGAGAAGTCTGCTTTTAGTCAAATTCATATTAAATAAATTTTACTGTGCAGCATTTATGCCAACTATTGTCTTTAAATGTACTATATAAATAAAGTTCACTTGACTCATAAAACTAACCAGTAAACAAAAGACAAATGAATTCATTTGCATATGGTGCAGTGGTAAATTGTTGGGCCTGTGGTTAAGAGATTAAATGCTCAACTCCAACTCCAGTGAGACTTGCAACGCTGCAGTAGTGGTTAGCAGCCTAATCCATAACAGTTTTACACAACTAGTATGGCTTTTTATGTTATCTTTGTAATTGGTAAATATTTTAAATAAATTGTAAATATAAAATTATGTTTGATTAATTGCATTCATTTTTTGTTTATATAAAGATCTAGATATCTAGTTTCCACTACTTTCTTCAGTGAAACTGAGCTAGCAACTTAGCTGCCTGTAACCATGATGTGGCAAACACTACTAATTTTGTCAAGCTGATTTTGGAGAGGTATTTTTATGCTTTTACTTGTGAGAAGAGACTAAGAATTAACTAACAGGAGGCCAGACCAAGATAAAACACACAGAACACACACAGATATATACATCAATATCAGGCACTTGTGCTTCCCCCCCTTCAAAAAACACCAGTTATCACTGGTGGAGAGTAAATAAGAGGCATGATTCTGATCCTGCACATTATTCTTACATGATATCAGCTCAAGCGAGGAGCAGTATTAAGTCCAGCTTACTGTCTGACAGTTTGATGTAACCACAAAATGCTCAGGCAGATTCAAACCGATTTTCTACAGGGCAGCACACTGAATTAACAAAACTATGGTCTGGCCACAATGTACTTTTAGAATTACTTGGAACAACAGTGTGACTGTACTGACTAATTGTATGGTGTTGAAATAGTGAAATGCAGATTCTTCCTCTTTTCTGTTCATTAAACAGTTTTATGTCTGTTTAACATATCATGTGTATTGGAGAGTTTTCGAGTTTTAGGGCAGAGTTTCATTCTGTGTCATTCCTGAGTTTCCTTTGCACACCCAATGAAGGGAGTGCTGGCAACAGCTACTTGCTGTGTGAGTTTTTTGTTTGTTTGTTTGTTTTAGTTAAGAAATGTCACACTAGCACATCCATAAAGAGTATATCTCACAATTTTCACAATGTTCAACATCTAATTCAGTGGTGTATGGAAAATAATTTGCTCCTGAACACCACACAAACCAAAGAGATCATATCCAGGAAGACCACCCACCTCCCTTTGCATATAAATGGAGAGGAGGTGAAGAGTCTTAATGACATCAGGCTCCTTGGAGTCTACATAACTAAAGATCTCACATGGTCTGTCAACACCTCCCATAGACTACCAGACTAGCCAGTCTACCTACACAGCTTTTTCACATAATCAAAGACTCCACCCACCTAGGACACAGAATGTTTGTCCCTTTGCCATCTGGGAAGAGGTACAGGGTCATCAAGTTCCACACAAACAGTCTAAAGTTCAGCTTCTTCCCCACATCTGTAGCTGCCATCACTCCCCCCATCCCTCCGAGTACCTCCCCAGTCCCCCATGTCTAAAAACACCTGTTGCTGTAAAAACATAAATGTACTACAGTACACTTATTATCAATGTGCAATATATATAGTCCCCACTGAAAGTATTGGAAAAGCAATATATAATATAATGTATAGTTTTCACTATACATTGGACATTTTTTGGGTTTGAGATCAAAAGATAAATATGTGACAATAGATCAGAATTTCAGCTTTCATGATATTTACATCTAGATGTGTATATTTACATCTAGATGTGAACTTAAAACATGGCACCTTTGGTGGCAGACCACCCAATTCTTAGGTGAGCAAAAGTATAGGAACAGACAGTCCTAAAGTAAATTAAAGTAAACAACACTTAATATTTGGTTGCATATCCCTTGCTTGCAATAACTACATCAAGCCGGTGACCCACTGACATCACCAAACTCGTGTTTTTTGTTTGTGTTGGTTTTCCAGGCTTGTGAGTTCATGCTTTGTTCAGTTGTTTGTTTTGGGGGGTTTCTCCCTTCAGTCTCCTCTTCAGGAGATGAAATGCATGCTCAACAGGGTTAAGGTCTTGTGATTGACTTGGTCAGTCTAAAACCTTCCACTTTCCACCCCTGATGAAGTCCTTTGTTGTGTTGGCAGTGCTTTATGGCTCATTGTCTTGCTGCATGATGAAGTTCCTCCCAATTAGATTGGATGCATTGCTCTGTAATTTGGATGACAGATTATTTCTTCAGACTTCCGAATTCATTCTGCTGCTACCATCACGAGTTACATCATCAATAAAGATTAGTGAGCCAATTCCAGAAGCACCCATGCAAGCCCAAGCCATGACACTACTTTCACCACGCTTGACTGATGAGCTTTTATGTTTTGGATCATGAGCAGATCCATTCTTTCTCCACACTTTGGCCTTTCCATCACATTGGTAGAGATTAATCTTGGTTCCAGAACATTTGTGACTCATCTCTGTATTTATTGGCAAATTCCAGTCTGGCCTTCTGATTCTTACTGCTCAAGAGTGGTTTGCATCCTGTGGTATGGCTTCTATATTTCTACATTTGCAGTCTTCTTTGAATGGTGGATTGGGATACCTTCACCCCTGCCCTGTGAAGGTTGTTGGTGATGTCACTAACTGTTGTTTTTGGGTTTATCTTCACAGCTCTCACAATGTTTGTGTCATCAACTGCTTTTGTTTTCCTTGGCTAACCTGTTCCATGTTTGGTTGTTAGTACACCAGTGATTTCTTTCTTTTTCAGGACATGCCCAATGCTTGTGCAATGGCTCTGATAGATTTTCCCTCTTTTCTCAGCGTCAAAATGGCTTGCTTTTCTCCCATAGACAGCTCTCTGGTCTTCATGTTGGTTTATCCTTTTTAACAACAAATGCAGTCTTCATAGGCAAAACATAGGGCTATGAGAGACGATATTCAGAGATATTAATTCTTTAAACAATCAATTTAACACGGCACACCTGGGCAGCAGGAGACACCTATCAGTCGTGTGTTCCAATATTTTTGATCACATGAAAAAATGGCTGGGTTCAAACAAAATGTGCCATGTTCTTTACATTTGTTCACCTAACAATTGGGTGGTCAGCCTCCAAAAGTGCCATGTTTTAAGTTGTTTAACACAACTAGATGTAAATATGAGGAAATGAAAGGTGATATTCTGATCTGTCGTCTAATATTCATATTTTGATCTCAAACCAAATGTCTTCAATGTATAAAGAAAACAATAGAATTGGCCTTGCTGTTCCAATACTTTCAAAGGGGACTGTACATTTCAATAATAAAGTGCAATATACTCGTCTAATATTTGTATACATTTTACAGTGTTCTTATTTTTTACTTATTCTTAATTCACTATTTTGTCCTTTGTTGCTCTCTGAGAGTTGCCACATTAAATTTTGATTGTATTGTATGCAATGACAATAAAGTATCTTACTCTTACTCTTTCACATGTGATATACTAGAAAAGACAAATCTTGAGTCATATATAAATATCTGGCTCAAACCTAAACTAGATTAACTGAATGTGAGTTCAACTTTGGGTATTGTGGTTTAGGAAGGAGAATGGGACACTTGCAAATGCTGGGCTGAGTCTGTAGAGGATGGTCTGTCCTTATCCTGAGGAACATTCTCATCAAATACAATGGTTTCTGTGTTTGCCAGGCAGAACCCATTTGACCTCATAATCTCTGAGAAAAAAACATGTAAACATATGTAATGAGCATAAAGAAATAAATCATTGCATCTTGCATAAATAAACATTTTCTAAATTATCATCTAAGTGGTTTCAGTTGATAATGGTAGTGCCTCATCTGATATGTAGTCCAAAGGAAACATTTTATATTATGGTTATTATGGCTGTAAACCTTTAAGGTTCGAAATCACAATACTGCTCTGATGGCTAGGTTTTTAAATAACCCACATACAGTGCTGTGAAAAAGTATTTCTTCTGTTTTTGTGTATATTGCATACTAAATTGTTTCAGAAATTAAAACAAAATCTAAGATAAAACAAAGACAACCTTTGTTATATAAACACAAAATACAGTTTTTAAATGATAATGTTATTTTTTGACACAAAAAAAGCTATCCAATTGCAACTGGGTGGGCCTGTGTGAAAAGGTATTTGTCCCCATAGGTACTAATTCCCCAAATCTATGAAACTGCATTCAGAATGGGGTTCAGCTGGACTAGGCGCATCCAGGCCTGATTACTGCCAGCCCTGCTCAATCAAATCAACACTTAAACAGAACTTTTTCAACATCATGAAGTTGTTTAAAAGGTCTTACCCAGTAACACAATATGCCAAAGTTGAAAGAAATTTCAGAAATGATGAGGAAGAAGGTGATTGAAATACATCCATTTGGGAAGGGTTACAAAGCTATTTCAAAGGCTCTGGGACTGTGTACCACAGTGAGAGCCATTATCTCCAAATGGAAAAATCAGTACAGCAGTAAACCTTCCCAGAAGTGGCCGACCTTCCAAAATTCCTCCAAGAGCACATCAATGATTAATCCAGGAAGTCACAAAGAGCCAAAGACATCAAAGGAACTACAGGCCTCTCTTGCATCAGAAAGACACTGGGCAAAAATGGCATCCATGGAAGAGTGGCAAGGTGAAAACCACTGCTAACCCAGAAGAACATTAAGGCTTGTCTGAATTTTGCCAAAAAACACAGAGTCGAAAGTGGAACTGTTTGTAAGACAGGGACCCCTTTATATCTGGTGTAAACCAAATACAGAATTCCACAAAAAGAATATCATACCTGCAGTCAAGCTTAGTGGTCGAAGTGTGATGGTGTGGGGATGCTTTACTGCTTCAGGGCCTGGGAACTTGCAATAATTGAGGGAAACATGAATTCTGCTCTCAACCAGAAAATCCTAAAGGAGAATGTCCAGTCTTCAGTCCGTAAGTAGTAACTCAAGAGCAACTGGATTATGCAGCAAGACAATGATCCAAAGCATAGGAGTAAATCCACCTCTGAATGGTTCAAAAAAAGCTAAATTAAAGTCAAAGTCTTGACTTGTACCAACTGAGATGCTGTGGCAGGACCTTAAACGGGCAGTTCATGCTCAAAAACCCTCCAATGTGGCTGAACTAAAGCAGTTCTGCAAAGAAGAGTGGGCCAAAAATCCACCACAGTGCTGTGAAAGACTGATCTTCAGTTATTAGAAGCGTTTGGTTGCAGTTATTGCTGCTAAAGGTGGCACAACCAGATTTTAACTTTAAGGGGGAAAATTATTTTTTCCCATGGGTGATAGGTGCTGGATCACTTTTTTTTTTGCTTCAAATAAAAAAATTAAAAAATTAAAACTTTATTGTGTGTAAACTGAGGTTGCCTTTGTTTTATGTTGTATTTTGTTTGAAGATCTAAAACTATTTAGTATGAGAAATACACAAAAACAGAAGAAATCAGGATACTTTTTCACAGCACTGTATTAAGTTAACATCTGAAAAGGCTTCTATACCTGATATCTTGATGGGGCTCTGGAAGCATGGCTGTATCTTGTGGATTTTGTCATTCCTCAGCACTTGATCTAGTGGTGAACGTTCAAAGAATGTTAAGACAACCTCTGACCTGGAAAACTGAAAAGCACAGAAGCATTAGCAATGCTTATAGGCAATCTTACCCTGTATCCATGTTAACCAAAATAGATAATTTCCTGCCTCTGACAATTCATACTTGAGACAGGTGTCTAAATAATAAGTAATAATTTGTGAATTCAGAGTAAGAAATGCTTTTTTATGAACAGGCAGCTCATATAATAAACAATGTGCATGTTGCAGCAGCATACTACCTTTTATATTAGGAAGTGTAAAAGGGTTTCACTCTTGCTAATATGACAGTGTTGCTAATAATAAGTGTCTTATTAATTGGTTGTGAATGACAATGTTCTGGCTTTTCATTTCCAGCTGTCTGGACCTACAGCCCTGCACAGTCCTTCCTACTCACAACACACTGATTGATTCTTGATAATTGAATAAGGAATGTATATGAGGTGTACACAATGACTATATATGTGTGTACATTGTAACAGGGGTTTAAAAGTGATGCCAAAATGTCTCTGAGGCCCTCTAGCAGCTGGCTGCAATACAATTCCCAGTGAATGGGAAATGATCCAAACTTACATTTTAAGTTACATCTCCACAAATAATTTTTGGGAATAGTGTTTTCATTTCAGCCATGACAACTCTCAGGATTGGATTATCGGCTTTTAATTGATAGAAATGGAGTGTGTAGGTAGGTTTGGTGTTGGCAGACTAGATCTGCTACAGTGATGCTTGAAAGTCCATTTAGATTTTTCCATATTTCTGCATATATATGACCTGAAATATAATCAGATTTTGACACAAGTTTTAAAAGTAGACAATGAGAACCCAATTAAACAGATGAGACAAAAATATTATACTTTGTCATTTATTTATTGAGGAAAATGATCCAATATTATATATCTGTGAGTGGCAAAAGTATATGAACCTCTAGGATTAGCAGTTAATTTGAAGGTGAAATTAGAGTCGTGTTTTTAATCAATGGGAAGACAATCAGGTGTGAGTGAGCACCCTGTTTAATTTAAAGAACATGGATCTATCAAAGTCTGATTTTCACAACACATGTTTGTGGAAGTGTGTCGGGATGAGCAGTGAAGATTTCTGAGGGCCTTAGAAAAAGAGTTGTTTATGCTCATCAAGTTGGAAAAGGTTACAAAACCATCTCTAAAGAGTATGGACTCCACCAATCCACAGTGAGACAGATTATGTACAAACTGAGGAAATTCAGGACCCGTGTTACCCTCCCAAGGAGTGGTCAACCAAGAAATTTCACTCCAAGAGCAAGACAAAGGAACACAAAGGAACCCAGGGTAACCTCTAAGCAACTAAAGGCCTCTCTCACATTGGCTAATGTTAATCTTCATGAGTCTACCAACAGAAGAACACTGAACAACAAATGGCATGCATGGTAGGGTTGCAAGAAGAGAGTCACTGCTCTCCAAAAAGAACATTGCTGCCTGTCTGCATTCGCTAAAGAACACGTGGACAAGCCAGAAGTCTATTGGAAAAATGTTTTGTGGATGGATGAGACCAAAATAGAAGTTTTTGGTTTAAATGAGAAGCATTATTTTTGGAGAAAGGAACACACTGCATTCCAGCATAAGAATCTTATCCCAACTGTGAAATAGGGGTGGGCGGTATGACCAAAAATCTATTTCACGGAATGAGTAATTTTATTTCATGGTAACGATATATATCACGTAAAAACATAGTCATTCTGGTAAATCAACTGTAAATCAATTGTATGCTTTGACATGCTTCATTTTAAGATGATAAAACAGGTTACTTGTGCTACCGCTGTTAGCGGAAACATTCGCACGACACAGTTTGCAAATAACATTTTTCTGCTCTTTGTCAGATTTTGTAAACCCGAACCACGTCCATACCACTGATGTCGCGTCTCTTTTCATAACAAGTTCCTCCTCCTGCTCAGGATTGGTTTGTGGGACTTCTTCACCAGCGTGCTTATCTTTCTCCATATTTTTCCTCTCACAACTACTCTTATGTACAGCTTCTCGATCGTTTTCACATGCAGGAGCGCTACGCACAAAGTTAACCATGCCCACTTATTTACATTTCGCGGTATACACGGAATACAAAAATCTGTAACGGTAGACATTTTATTCTGCGGTAACGGTATATACCGTCATACCGCCCAGCCCTACTATGAAATATGATGGCGTTAGTATTATAGTTTGGGCCTGTTTTGCTGCATCTGGGCCAGGACAGCTTGTCATCATTGATACAACAAAGAATTCTAAAGTATATCAGCAAATTCTAAAGGAAAATGTCAGGACATCTGTTCATGAAATGAATCTCAAGAGAAAGTGGGTCATGCAGCAAGACAATGACCCTAAGCACACAAATAGTTCTACCAAAGATTAATTAAAGAAGAAAAAAGTTAATGTTTTGGAATGACCAAGTCAAAGTTCTGACCTTAATCTAGTAGAAATGTTGTAGAAGGACCTGAAGCAAGCAGTTTATTGAGGAAACTCACCAATATTCTAGAGTTTAAGCTGTTCTGTACTTTAGAATGGGCTAAAATTCCTCCAAGCTGATGTGCAGTACTGATCAACAGTTACTGGAAACATTTAGTTGTTGCTGCACAAGGGGGGTCACACCAGATACTGAAAGCAAAGGTTCACATACTTTTGCCACTCAAAGATATGTAATATTGGATCATTTTCCTCAATAAATAAATGACAAAGTATAATATTTTTGTCTAATTTGTTTGAAACTTGTGAAAATCAGATTTAGGTTATATTTATGCAGAAATATACAAAATTCTAAAGGGTTCACAAACTTTCAAGCACCACTGTATGCTGTTGCTGCTGCTGAGCGAGTATGAATACTGCTCTGATAGACATGCACAGACATAGAGAAGTAGAGAAGCATGCTGCTGCTGCTGCAAAGGGTACAGAAGGAGGAACCACCAGGAGGAACCTGCCTGGACTGGGGAATCCAGAATTTAATTAACTGTGACTTAGAGGCTATGTGTATCCGGCTGACGCCTGGGTTTAGACTAAATAGTGGTGCGGTTGTTAAGGTGAGTGCATGTTGGGGTGAGTGCGTGGCAAGTGAGTTTTTTTCCCATTCTACCGCGAAAGGCGGTAATCAACTGGTGACTGTGGGATCACTATGCGGCAGTAGGGTTTCGTGCTGCTTGGGCATATAACGGGAGCGCTCATAATAAAACCCAACACTACCTGGCAGGTGTTTAATTAGCTGAATCGTTTGGAATTCATAAGGTTATATCGTATCGTTTGGAATTCATTTTTTGAGTGATTACCTCTATGTATTGGCATTGCAAAACAACCAGATTTTTTTTTTTTTATTTACTTGGTTTAACTGCAGCGGCCATCTTTGTGTCATGGCACACAACAAATTTCGGTTATACAGCTGTCTACACAAACCTCAATAACTTGGCTCAGGATGGGCCTAGCTCCTTGGAACAAAAACTGATCTCTAGAGCACACAAGGTACATGAACACACTTTTTTGATGGGGGTGAGAAAGTGCAATTTTTAAAATTTCCCTCACTTTCTGGATGAATATCTCTGGTGGGGGACCAGATACGAACCTGAAATATTCACAGAAATAAAAGTCCCCTATAGTAGCATTCTGCTGAAAAATTGTGAGTTGGAGAAACTCTGCAGGTCAGTGGACCTCGAGGGCCAGCTTTGAAGAACCAGACTGATGTATCATGTAGGTACAGGTGCACAGTTGGTATGTGTGAACAGATTTTATCTAAATATGGAAGTACAGTGTTCAGTTGGGTGTTTTACAAATGAACAGTGTCATAAACAGAGCTATGGTGGTGTTTCCCCTATGATAAAAACAGTAAGTAACTTCTGTGCTGTAGTCACTTTTATCCTGAGCTGTCCTGAGCCAAAATATTGAGGTTTCCGTAACCAGCTGTATAACAAAAAATTGTTGTGTGCCATGACACAAAGACGGGTGTTGTAGTAAAATAAAATTTTTAAAATAATAATAAAATTTTAAAAAACAGTGGTTTTGCAATGTCAATACATAGAGGTACAAAATTAGAAAAAATCAAAATGGTCAAGCAATCAACATTGCAATTACTGGACAACTTGAGATGGAATGACCCTTTGTTAAAGCAAGGCCCTTGAATTCTCATTTGTTTTCTATTTTGTTCAGTGAAATAGGCAGCGACCACGTCACACTGTTACTACATACTGATGTGCGATGGTTGTCCCGGGGAAAGATACTGACTAGAGCTGAAACAACTAATCAATAATAATCGATTATGAACATCGCTGTCAACGAATCTCATTATCAATTTGTCGATCTTTGCACGGCACGGTGTACATTTATTCACTGCGTTACTTCTGTCCCGAAAACACGCATCGGAGAGTACTGGAAGCAATTCAAATGGAATATCCTCGCTCTCTCAAGCGTCACTTCAAAGCGACGTCAATTAATGATGACTGTGCTCAGATAGATTACCTCATTACGCTTCAGGGATCTGCCGTTATGTTGTTGGACATTGGTTAATAACAACATTCATAATAAAGCAAAATGCAATGAAATGTCTGGGTTATTCAACAATGAGTTAATGAACTGAATGAATTAATGAATTAATGAATCTTTTATATATATATATATATATATATATATATATATATATATATATATATATATATATATATATATATATATATATATATATTGTAACGAATCAATCATTACTCGCATCATTCTTTTCCACCAGAATAATGTAATGAATCATTGCTTTAAACATGAAAAACGAAACAGAAGCACACACTTGGATTCAAAGCACCCTTTTAAAGGAGACGAGTTTTAAAGCGTGCCCGCATTATCTACCAGAGTATGTAGTAAATCGGATGAATCTGCAACGTTTAAAAATATTCTCCACCAGTTACAATTCATGTAACGAATTAAAAAATGTTTAACATGTTTAAATGTATTCTCCAATTTATGTAAGGAATTAGCTCGAATGGCGTGAAATATATCTATATATCTAATCAACGCGTGTTGTGACCAGTTATAAATATACATCAGCCATGAAAGGGAATTCATGTATGTGCACATATACATATAGATAATTAACCACAACGGATTATAATTAATTATGACTATGTATGTGGTCTATGTGATCAGCTTTAGGTTTAGCTGTAGTCTAGTTTAGAATTATGAACTCTAAAGAGGGAGTTCTGACCAGGAAGGATTAACAAAGGAAGTTTGTTATTAAAGATAGAGCGGGTAGCGAGGTTCTTATGCAGTGAAGAAGGGACTCTATCACGTGACCAAAAACAGAGACAATCAAGCGTGGGATAATAGATTTTAGTAACTAGGTGTAACTATGAATACACACGACTAACTCTAAGCAAACCATACATATGTACATCTATATATAAGAAGAGAGAGAGATTAGAGAGAAAGTAATGAAATGAAAAGGGTAGCAGACAAAAACAACAATTAATTAGCCTTTTTCAAAACCAGCAACAAACTGAAATCTCCTGTAAACAGGGGTACAATCTTAACGCAGATATACAGCCGTGGCCAAAAGTTTTGAGAATGACACAAATATTAATTTTCACAATGTCTACTGCTTCAGTGTTTTTAGATCTTTTTGTCAGATGTTACTAACTGTTACTGAAGTATAATCACAAGCATTTCATAAGTGTCAATGGCTTTTATTGACAATTACATGAAGTTTATGCAAAGAGTCAATATTTGCAGTGTTGACCCTTCTTTTTCAAGACCTCTGCAATTCACCATGGCATGCCGTCAATCAACTTCTGGGCCACATCCTGACTGATGGCAGCCCATTCTTGCATAATCAATGCTTGGAGTTTGTCAGAGTTTGTGGGTTTTTGTTTGTCCACCCGCCTCTTGAGGATTGACCACAAATTCTCAATGGGATTAAGGTCTGGGGAGTTTCCTGGCCATGGACCCAAAATGTCGATGTTTTGTTCCCCGAGCCACTTCGTTATCACTTTTGCCTTGTGGCAAGGTGCCCCATCATGCTGGAAAAGGCATTGTTCATCACCAAACTGTTCTTGGATGGTTGGGAGAAGTTGCTCTCTGATGATGTTTTTGTACCATTCTTTATTCATGGCTATGTTCTTAGGCAAAATTGTGAGTGAGCCCACTCCCTTGGCTGAGAAGCAACCACACACATGAGTGGTCTCAGGATGCTTTACTGTTGGCATGACACAGGACTGATGGTAGCGCTCACCTTTTCTTCTCCGGACAAGCTTTTTTCCAGATGCCCCAAACAATCGGAAAGGGGATTCATCAGAGAAAATGACATTACCCCAGTCCTCAGCAGTCCAATCCCTGTACTTTTTGCAGAATAGCAGTCTGTCCCTGATGTTTTTCCTGGAGAGAAGTGGCTTCTTTGCTGCCCTTCTTGACACCAGGCCATCCTCCAAAAGTCTTTGCCTTACTGTGCGTGCAGATGCACTCACACCTGCCTGCTGCCATTCCTGAGCAAGCTCTGCACTGGTGGTGCCCCGATCCCGCAGCTGAATCAACTTTAGGAGATGGTCCTGGCGCTTGCTGGACTTTCTTGGGCGCCCTGAAGCCTTCTTCACAACAGCTGAACCTCTCTCCTTGAAGGTCTTGATGATCCTATAAATGGTTGATTTAGGTGCAATCTTACTAGCAGCAATATCCTTGCCTGTGGATCCCTTTTTGTGCAAAGCAATGATGGCTGCATGTGTTTCCTTGCAGGTAACCGTAGTTAACAGAGGAAGAACAATAATTTCAAGCACCACCCTCCTTTTAAAGCTTCCAGTCTGTTATTCTAACTCAATCAGCATGACAGAGTGATCTCCAGCCTTGTCCTCGTTAACACTCTCACCTGTGTTAACGAGAGAATCACTGACATGATGTCAGCTGGTCCTTTTGTGGAAGGGCTGAAATGCAGTGGACATGTTTTTTTGGGATTAAGTTTTCATGGAAAAGAGGGACTTTGAAATGAATTGCAATTCATCTGATCACTCTTCATAACATTCTGGAGTATATGCAAATTGCCATCATAAAAACTGAGGCAGCAGACTTTGTAAAAATTAATATTTGTGTCATTCTCAAAACTTTTGGCCACGGCTGTAGATCCATTAACTATACTTGCATGGCTTCGGTTTGAAAGTTCGCGCGAGGTCGTGTCGAGTTCGCTGGTTCGTGGTGCTGTTTGAAAAGGCGTGGGCCGTGAGGCAGTTGCATCCTTTGTCCAGGAGAGAGAAAGAGATTCTGGCTTCCTCTTCCCGGGGCACGTGGCCCCGGGGAAGAGAAACCAGAAAGAGTGTAGAAGTTGCTAGCAGTGAAAGTTGAGAGTAAGTGAAGCTGAAGCGGTTTCACAGCGTGGTGTTGTTTTAAAGACACCAACGCACACGCCTCTTTGGGCTATGGGCCAATCAGGAAGTTGGGTTTGCTGGCGGGATGAACTCTCTTTGTCTGGTCTCAGACCCAAATTTGCATGTCCTGGGAGGAGCCGGTTTAAACCGTATTATATATGAAATTAAGAGAAGGCATGAAATAATGTATCCCATTGCAATATGATATGCATAATCAATCAGGGTATCTTGAGACGATTAACTACATACCAAATTCGATGGACTTATAAAGAATATTACAGGTAAAACATGGTTACAGACATTTAAAATAATATCCTAAATTAAACTATCTAAAATCATTATGGTTAGGTTACGTAAACACACAATATATGCAAATAAAATAGCATCACACTATTTGGACATCAAATAATTACACATAATTACATGTTACATTGAAAAGAGATTCTCCCATTGTGTGTGTGTGTGTGTGTGTGTGTGTGTGTGTGTGTGTGTGTGTGTGTGTCTGGCCTCTGGTCAAAGAGGTTAGATAAGGATTCACAGCTCAAGGAAACAGAGAAACTTCTTTGCTAAATCCAGGCTGATTCAGAAATCAGTTTGATACGTTCAGACGTTACAATATATATATATCTCCAAACATGCAAGGATCAGTTAATTATAATACTCATTGTAAGCATATTATTTAATCATATTTCACACAAAATTACATCACATAATCAGAGGACTTTTTGTTTGAGGTTGTGGCAGATGTAAAGGAGGAGGGGAATTTATACGTGTCAGGTTTTTGACAAAAAACACTTCCGCATAGGATACACCTGTGCTGGTATCCTATCTGGAAGCTTCTTCACTCTTTGTCCCTACCTCCTCGTGGTGCAATTAGAGAACTAATATGTCCTTCAAGATGGTTGACTTTGATCGATTTCCAGGTCACAGGCTGGAGGATGGAGGAGCGAGAAAACAAGGAAGCATCAATTTGAGTATTGAGAAGCACCCCCAGAGACGATGAAAATTCAGTTCTTCAGTTTACTGTTTGTCAACATTACCTTTTATGCCCAACATGACCCCAGTCACCATAAGATGGAGGCGTAATCATCAAGTGACAACGGAAAAAAGTGTGCAAACCAATTCCTCTAAGGCATAGGAGCATTTTATATTAAATGCCGCAAAAAAGACTGTAAGCTGCAAACTTTACAAAGTGGATTTTGTGTAGCACGGAAGCACAGCAGCACGAGCACAAACTTATGTTTATATCCAAAATGCTCCACTGTGTGCAAAGGGTTGGGCAAATTGGTGTGAATTGCTTAAACAGTTTAGATAATTCAAGTTTATTGTCATTATATGGTGTATTTGCATGCTTGCAGTGTAAATTCTGTCATTTCTTAAAACGGGTGATCTATTAGTAATGAGGCCACGTTGCTCCTCATAGTGTAGACGCGGTGATAAACAGTGGGAGGGCAAGTAAGATCTGTAATGTCAAATTAAAACAGTACGATCAAAGTAAACATATGTAAAACACTATACCTAAAGGCAGTGAGTAACAGAAACTATAAGGTGCAGTGAAAGTGAGATTTTATTATTAATTTAGGACTGTAATTTAATTATCAGTGCTTTTTTATGCATCCATAAAAATAATGCATAAATATTATTATATAATATAAACTAATATAATTGGACAAAGTTGTGCCAATGTAAAGTGTTGGTCTGAAGTTTATATTTGTAACACTCAGTTTGTGGATTTTATTTTAAATAAACAAAAAATGGTATTGAAAGTTTTTTTTTATCTGATTAAATAATCCGAAAAAATAATCTGCCAATTAATCGATTATGACAGTAATTGTTAGCTGCAGCCCTAGTACTGTTTGCATTGAGGGAAGAACTTAAAGCTTTTTTTCATCAACCATCCTTTTGAATTGTGTCACCGCTTGAACAATGAAGAGTAAGCACTCTTCATTGTTCAAGCGGTGACACAATACTGGCCTATCTAGATAAACTAAACCTCACATTACAAGGAATTTCCACAACTATATTCAACATGCAGGACAAAATTAAGGCCATGATTAGGAAGTTGACTCTCTGGTCTAACTTAATTAATGAGAAAAACAGAGGCCATTTCATCAGTTCATGATTATTTTTGTTAGCAAACGAGCTCAGTCTTACTGACAGAGTCAAGTGTGACATGATGAAACACTTTTCTGAGCTGCCCACGCAATTGCACAGATACTTCCCCGAGATGGACAATGCAAACAACTGGATTCGCCATCCATTCTCTGCCACCCCCACAGCACATTTGCTCATTTCTGAGTGAGACGTCTCTTGAAATCTCTACTGGCTCTTAGAAAAGTGACTTTACACAAAAGTGAAACTCTCTCTGATACAACCAAACATTGCAGTTATGCAAGTCATATCAAGCACACCCATCTCATTAATCGGTGAGTCATTTATTTAAGATTTTACATTTACATTTACATTTATGGCATTTGGCAGACGCCCTTATCCAGAGCGACTTACATTTATGTCATATATAAAATATATATGATTGGTTGTATACAAATGACATGTTTGATAAAAAGCAGTTATTTTACAAAGTTAAATGTGTTGTGTTTGTCAAAGTACTTTGTGTGACTGTGTTCTAAGTATGAGAGAGGGGGTACGCAGAAGGATGTTAAATACCTGGGGGTATGCCACTGTAAAAAGTTTGGAAACCACTGCTCTAGAGTTTACTCAGAATGGTTCAATAAAGAAAAAACATCCAGTGAGCAGCAGTTCTCAAACGGAAACGACTTGTTGATGAGAGAGATCAACGGAGAATGGCCAGACTGGTTCAAGCTGACAGAAAGGCTACAGTAACTCAGATAATCACTCTGTACAACTGTGGTGAGCAGTAAAGCATCATCAAACCTTGAGATAGATGGGCTAAAACAGCAAGAGACCATGTCGGATTCCACTTCTGTCAGCCAAGAACAGAAAGCTGAGGCTGCAGTGGGCACAGGCACGCCAAAACTGGACAGTTGAAGACTGGAAAAACATAGCCTGGTCTGATGAATCTCGATTTCTGCTGAGGCACACACATGGTAGAGCCAGAATCTGGTGCCAACAGCATCCATGGACCCAACTTGCCTTGTGTCAACAGTCCAGGCTGATGGAGGTGGTGTAGTGGTGTGGGGAATGTTTTCTTGGCAAATTTTGGGCCTGTCAATACCAATCAATCATCACTTGCATGGTGCAGCCTATTTGAGTATTGTTGCGGACTATGTGCATCCCTTCATGACCACAATTTACACATCTTCTAATGGCTACTTCCAGCATGATAATGCACCATGTCACAAAGCAAAAGTCGTCTCAAACCGGTTTTATGAACATGACAATGAGTTCAGTGTTCTTCAGTGGCCTTCCCAGTCACCAGATCTGAATCCAATAGAACACCTTTGGGATGTGACAGAACGGGAGATTCACAGCATGAAAGTGCACCTGATAACTCTACAAGAATTGCGTGATGCAACCATGTCAACAGGGACCAGAATCTCAAAGGTATGTTTCCAACATCTTGTGGAATCCATGCCATGAAGAATTGAGGCTGTTTTGAGAGCAAGGGGAGGCCATACCCAGTATTAGTATAGTGTTCCTAATAAAGTGCTCGTAAGTGTATCTTACGATATCAGAGATAAAAGGTTCTTACCTTCCAAGGCATATTGATGGCATTCTTCAGCAGCCTCTCCACCTCATTCAGCCTGACCTCAGTGTCCTTCGCCTCTTTAATCTTCATGAGACCTGGAGACATGAACACACAAAACACAACATCAATGGCACTGACAACAGCCCAAGGCAAAAAAAAACAAACAAACAAAAAAACATATCAGAGGATAACAACGGTCATTTCACACAGGAATGGGCTTGAGTTTATTAAAAGCTCATGAATAGGCTATGACCTCATATTACACACGGTGTATAGAAATTAGTCCCAGAATGCCCCAGGTGCAACAAGAACCTTTTTGCACATATGTCTGTGTTGTCTGAACATGATGGAAATTTTTCATTAATTTTCAATAAGCACATTGTCCAGTGAATACACCCTGCATGTGTCACATGGCACCGTGCACACACATTCAGAGAGAGGGGCAATTTCAAACAATCCAGTTCACCTAATGACATGTTTTTGGGATATGGGAGGAAACCAGTGAACCCAGAGAAAACCCACGCAAACACGGGAAAAACATGCAAAACTACAACCCCAATTCTGAAAAAGTTGGGACAGTATGCAAAATGCAAAAAAACAAACAAAAAGAGTCATTTGAAAATTCAGTTCACCCTGTACTATATAGAAAACACACTATTAACACATTATTTGATGTTTTGCTTTGTGAAATTAATTTATCTTTGAAAATATACACTCAGTATATACTCAGTTAAAATATGATGACTGCAACACACTCCGAAAAAGTTGGGACAGTCGACTGTTTACCACTGTGTAACATCACCTTTTTCATCACAATTTTCCCTCATTCATCCATTATGCATTTCTTCAGCTGCACAACTGTACGTGGCCTTCATTGCCTTATTTTGCGCTTCATAATGCACCACACATTCTCAATCGGAGACAGGTCAGGACTGCAGACAGGCCATGCTAGCACCCACACTCTTTGCTTACGCACCCATGCGCTTGTAATGTGAATGTGGTTTGACAGAATGTGGTTTGGCGTTGTCCTACTCTGGATGGCAGCATATGTTTCTCCAAAATGTGTACATATCTTTCTGCATTAATGGTGCCCTCACAGATGTGCAAGTTACCCATGCCACGGGCATTGACACACCTCCATACCATGACAGACGCTGGCTTTTGGACCTGACACTGATAACAGCTTGGATGGTCCTTTTCCTCTTTGGCCTGGAGAACACGATGGCTGTTTTGTCCAAAAATTATTTAAAATCTTGACTCATTGGACCACAAAACACGATTCCACTGTGCTACTGTCCATCTCAGATGAGACCGAGCCCAGAGAAGTCGGCGGTGCTTCTGGACAGTGTTGATATATGGCTTCTGCTTTGCATAGTAAAGCGTTAACTTGCATCTGTGGATGCAGAGGTGAATAGTGTTGACTGACAAAGGTTTACCAAAGTATTCCCAAGCCCATATCAGGATATCCATTACAGACTCATGACGGTTTTTAAGACAGTGAGGTCTGAGGGTTCGGAGATCACGTGCATTCAGAAGTGGTTTTCGGCCTTGCCCTTTACGCACAGAGATTTGACCAGATTCCTTGAATCTTTTAATTGTATTGTGCACTGTAGAAGGTGAAATGCCCAAAATCCTACTGATTTTGGGGAATGTTGTTCTCGAAGTGTTGGATTTTTCGCTGACGCATCTGTTGGCAGATTGGCGAGCCTCAACCCATCCTTGCTCTTGAAGGACTAGGCCTTTTTTGGAGGCTCCTTATGTACTATGATTATATGATTGCCTCACCGGTTTCGCATCACCTTCTTATTTCAACTTGTCACATCGCTATTAGTCCTAAATTACCCCTGTCCCAACTTTTTTGGAATGTGTTGCATGCATCAATTTAAAAATAAATGTTTATCTTCAATAAACTATGCAGTTGATTAGGTAAAACCTAATCCCTTGTCTTTATATGTTTTCTGTTTAAATACAAGTCAAAGTACATTTACAAATCACTCCTCTTTGTTTTTATTAGCATTTTCCATACTTTTTTGGAATTGGGGTTGTAAATACAAACAATAACCTTAGCTCAGGATCAAACAATGGATCCTGGAGCTGCGCCACTGTGTTGCCCACAATGGAAATATCAACAAAGTAAACCGAACTGGTCACAGCCTGAACCTTTGCTGGCTCAAACCTAGCTAGTCCACACTAACATGGGCAATTTTGAAAATACCGTTTTTATGTTGTGGCCCACTGGCATTTCCTACATATTTCCTGTCCATAACCACATTTACCTGTGTTAGTGTAGACTGCATAAAGGGGCAATTTTAGAGTAGCCAAGCCACCTGCAGGTAGGAGGAAAATGTAGAAGCCAGAGGAACCCGTACAAACACAGCAAAATGTAGAACCCAGAGGTAACCCACACATGAACAAAGTTAACTGAACTGGCCACAGCTCATCTTTTGTTGGCTCAAACTAGTCCTCTGTCCTGGACAGAGCCAGGTGGAAGAGCAACATCCTCAGTGAAGTAGCCTTCTTGGTGAACCCAAGGGGCGGAGAGACATCTGATTCACTGACTTAAATGCTGGTATACAAAGAGTGGGCATGTGGCTTACCAGACTTTTTACTTCTGCACGAGAGCTCAAGAAGATGTCAACAGTCTCAGGAGCGGGGAGCGGCACTGATTCTTTGCTGCAGTGAAACAACCACATCCCATTATTTCCCCATGATATCTCGTGCCTCACACACTGAATTGCTGCATCCTTTTTAGGCAGTGAAGTCTTCTGTAACATGTGTAACGGGGGCAGGAAACAAGTGCTTAAACTCAGAATGGTGTTTATTGAGGGCTTTCCAATAATTGTAGTCATAATCGAAAGTGGGGTTCAATACAGAAGTAGGCAATGTCCAATAGGGATAATCCATAACATGAAAAAACAAAAACAGGTGATACAGAACACGAGAAAAAGGCATAGAAATGCACATATACAATGAATGAGACTTTGCAAAGAAATAAAAACACAAGTGTGTACAAATAGAAACACTAATCAAAGGCTACACTGAAAACAGATAAACACAATGGAAAAACCAAACAATGACAAAACACAGTCAAAGGCAGCACTAGGAAGGGAAAACAAACACTCAGGTTACAATAAGAGCACGGCTGTGTACATCGGAAAGGGAAAAATACTGTACTCTGTCTGAAGGGTCATTCCATCTCAGGTGGTCCAATAATTGCAAAGTTGATTGCCGGACTGTTTTTAATTTCCTTAATTTGCTATGTATTGCCATTGCAAAATCACCAGTTTTTTTAATTTTATTTTATTTTGTTTAACTATGACGGCCATCTTTGGGTCATAGCACACAACATATTTAGACTATACAGCTGTTTACGGAAACATCAATATCTCGGCTCTGGATAGGCCTAGCTCCTTGGAACAAAAACTGATCTCTGATCTCTCTGTTCCTTGTACAGTGCCCTCCACTAATATTGGCACCCTTGGTAAATATGAGCAAAGAAGGCTGTGAACAATTGTCTTCATTGTTTAACCTTTTGATCTTTTGTTCAAAAAAATTCACAAAAATACTCTGCTCTCATAGATATCAAACAATTGCAAACACAACACATGTTTATCAAAAAAAAAAAAAACTTTGTTAAATATAGGTGTGCAACAATTATTGGCACCCCTATGAATTTATACAAGAAAAATATATTTGAAGTATATTCCCACTGATATTTTAACTTTTTTAGTACACCTGGGTGACTAGGAACAGGAAATCTACCTGTTTCACAGAGGTGTACAGTGGGGGAAAAAAGTATTTGATCCCCTGCTGATTTTGTACGTTTGCCCACTGACAAAGAAATGATCAGTCTATAATTTTAATGGTAGGTGTATTTTAACAGTGAGAGACAGAATAACAAAAAAAAAATCCAGAAAAATGCATTTCAAAAACGTTATAAATTGATTTGCATTTTAATGAGTGAAATAAGTATTTGATCCTCTATCAATCAGCAAGATTTCTGGCTCGCAGGTGTCTTTTACATAGGTAACGAGCTGAGATTAGGAGCACTCTCTTAAAGGGAGTGCTCCTAATCTCAGCTTGTTACCTGTATAAAAGACACCTGTCCACAGAAGCAATCAGTCAATCAGATTCCAAACTCTCCACCATGGCCAAGACCAAAGAGTTGTCCAAGGATGTCAGGGACAAGATTGTAGACCTACACAAGGCTGGAATGGGCTACAAGACCATCGCCAAGCAGCTTGGTGAGAAGGTGACAACAGTTGGTGCGATTATTCGCAAATGGAAGAAACTGTCAGTCTCCCTCGGTCTGGGGCTCCATGCAAGATCTCACCTCATGGAGTTTCAATGATCATGAGAACGGTGCGGAATCAGCCCAGAAATACACGGGAGGATCTTGTTAATGATCTCAAGGCAGCTGGGACCATAGTCACCAAGAAAACAATTGGTAACACACTACGCCATGAAGGACTGAAATCCTGCAGTGCCCGCAAGGTCCCCCTCCTCAAGAAAGCACATGTACAGGAATGATTCAGAGGACAACTGGGTGAAAGCGTTGTGGTCAGATGAGACCAAAATCGAGCACAACTCGCCGTGTTTGGAGGAGGAGGAATGCTGCCTATGACCCCAAGAACACCATCCCCACTGTCAAACACGGAGGTGGGAACATTATGCTTTGGGGGTGTTTTTCTGCTAAGGGGACAGGACAACTGCACCGCATCAAAGGGACGATGGACGGGGCCATGTACCGTAAAATCTTGGGTGAGAACCTCCTTCCCTTAGCCACGGCATTGAAAATGGGTTGTGGGTGGGTATTCCAGCATGACAATGACCCAAAACACACAGCCAAGGCAACAAAGGAGTGGCTCAAGAAGCACATTAAGGTCCTGGAGTGGCCTAGCCAGTCTCCAGACCTTAATCCCATAGAAAATCTGTGGAGGGAGCTGAAGGTTCGAGTTGTCAAACGTCAGCCTCGAGACTTTAATGATTTGGAGAGGATCTGCAAAGAGGAGTGGGACAAAATCCCTCCTGAGATGTGTGCAAATCTGGTGGCCAACTACAAGAAACGTCTGACCTCCGTGATTGCCAACAAGGGTTTTGCCACCAAGTACTAAGTCGAAGGGGTGAAATACTTATTTCCCTCATTAAGATGCAAATCAATTTATAACTTATTTGAAATGCGTTTTTCTGGATTTTTTTGTTGCTATTCTGTCTCTCACTGTTAAAATACACCTACCATTAAAATTATAGACTGATCATTTCTTTGTCAGTGGGCAAACGTACAAAATCAGCAAGGAGTCAAATACTTTTTTCCCCCTTGTAAATATGAGGCAACACTTAGGCCAAATTCCCTTAATCATTCATAACAATGGGTAAGACAAGGAATATAGCTGTGATGTGCAGCAAAAGGTTGCTGAGCTTCACAAAATGGTAAGTGGCTATACGACATAGCAAAAGCATTTCCACCATCAGGGCAATAATTAAGAAGTTCCAGTCAACTGGAAATGTTATGAATCAACCTGGAATTGGACGTGTCTATATTGTCTCAACGCACTGTGAAGAGGATGGTTCGAGTGGCCAAATAATCTCCAAGGATCATAGCTGGAGAATAGCAGAAGTTAGTTGTGTCTTGGGGTCAGAAAGTCTCCAAAACTACAATCTGAAGTCACCTAAATCACCACAAGATTTTTGGAAGGGTTTCAAGAAAAAAGCCACTACTCTCATCCAAAAACAAACTCAAGCGTCTTCAGTTTGCCAGACACTACTGGAACTTCAAATGGCATCGGGTTCTATGGTCAGATGAAACCAAAATAGAGCTTTTTGGCAATAAACACTAGAGGTGGTTTTGGTGCTGTTACGACTCTGGGGTAGAAGGAAGCAGGATGCACTTTCAGGGGAAAGAGGTCAGTTTAATTGGGAACAAAAAGGAAACAAAACCTTCAAACATAATCCATGAAAAACAAAGGTAACAGTAATCCAAAATGAAAATGTACTTCACAAAAGGCAGTTATCCAAAAACACAGGGGAAAAACACGCGAGGTTAGGAGGTGATCTGGGAACCACGAATTACGAGCTACAGGAAAAAGACGCGAGGCTAGAAAGGTGGTCTGGAAACCACGAATAATGAGCTACAGGAAAAATACGCTCAATCTAAACTAAGGCAAGATTCAACTCATCTAATCTAATATTCCACGCCAGAAGTAGGGTGGTGGAGATGGCATCATCTGTTGAGCGGTTGGGACAATATGCGAATTGCAGGGGATCCAGTGAAGGTGGTAGCAGGGTCTTGATGTCCCTCATGACGAGCCTCTCAAAGCACTTCATGATGATGGGTGTGAGTGCAACGGGATGGTAGTCATTGAGGCAGGACACTGAAGACTTCTTCGGCACGGGGAAGATGGTGGTGCCCTTGAAGCACGTTGGAACGATGGCGCTGCTCAGGGAGATGTTGAAGATGTCAGTGAGAACATCCACCAGCTGGTCTGCACATCCTCTGAGCACTCATCCAGGAATGTTGTCTGGTCCAGCAGCTTTCCGTGGGTTGACTCTGCGTAGAGTTTTCCTCACATCAGCCGTGGTTAGACACAGTGCCTGGTCGTTAGGAGGAGGGGTGGTCTTCCTCACCGTCACATCATTCTGCACCTCAAACCGAGCGTGGAAGTTGTTCAGCGCATCTGGAACGGAGGCATCACTGTCACAGGCTGGTGATGATGTCCGGTAGTTGCTGATGGCCTGGATGCCCTGCCACATGCGCTGCGTGTAGCCGCTGTCCTTGAAGTGCCTGTGGATTTTCTGGGCGTGTGCGTGCTTTGCCTCTCTGATGGCCCGGGACAGTTTGGCTTTCGCTGTTCTTAGGGCCGCCTTGTCACCTGCCCTGAAGGCGGAGTCTCGGGTCCTCAGCAGTGCGCGCACCTCCGCAGTCATCCACAGCTTCTGGTTGGAGCATGTAGTGATGGTCTTGGAGACAGTGACGTCATCAATGCACTTGCTGATGTAGCTGGTCACTGATGCCGTGTATTCCTCCAAGTTGGTGGAGTCGCTGTCAGTTGCAGCCTCCCTGAACATGTGCCAGTCAGTGTCCTCAAAACAGTCCTGAAGAGAAGAGATGGCTCCTGCTGGTCAGGTTTTCACCTGCTTCAAAACCGGTTTGGAGCGTCTGACGAGCAGTCTGTATGCTGGGAGATGTGGTCTGAGTAGCCGAGGTGGGGGCGGGGCTCCACCCGGTATGCGCCGGGGATGTTTGTTAAATGTTAGGTAGACTTTACCTAATTTCTTTTAGTGTGACATAGCTGCTAAATTTAGATAGTCTTTACTGAAAACATGGGATGAAATCTACCCAAACAAACTGAGTGCAAATTGTTATCTCACAGTTACTGTGAAGCCTTGCCAATTGTTACCTGTCGTGCAAGTTCTGAGCCGTTGTTAATTATCTGTTTATTGTGTATGACCCTTGCCTTGTCTCAATGTTTACATGTTTGGATTATCCCTTACTGTATAATTACCTGTATAATTCACAGAACAGCGGTTGACAAGTAGCAGTTGCCCAGCATTCACCTCTTGGTCTAGCCAGACTCAAATAATATATTTTATGTGTGATGCATGGAGTGAACACCATATCTCATAGCCAAAATTTTGGCTAACTACTTAGCCTGTATTAATGCAATTAACTAGCTAACTAGCTCATCATACATTATTATATTATGATAGCTAACACTTTTTAGTCCAGTCAATTGGGTTTCCAGGCAACTAAACCACTGGACTGGACAGCATACTGCAACTTCCATTTGCTAGCTAATTCCACCACTGCAGAAGATAAAGAGCTGAATAATAACTGGTATTTTAAGGGATTAATGTTCTGTGCTAGTGACTGGAAGATGGCCCCTAGTACTATATACATGGATTAGACTCTGCTTCCAATAAAAACATCTTCAAAATGAATTCATGGAAATGCTGTTCTAAAAGCTGTAGTAAAAAATACAAACTTTGGCAGATCAAGGAGCCCAGTGTTTGGCATAGACAGACCTAGCTAGACAACCAACAAGAGTAAAAAAAAAATCTATTAAAACAACATTCCAGAGACATATACCACTAATAAATAGAATGTGTTCCAACTGAAGACCAGGAAAAATATAACAAAGGATGGCAAAGGCAACATAGGTTCACATTTTAATGGGAGTATGTTCATCATTCAAATTTAAAGCAGTAAGTCACAAAATACCATCAGTCCCAAACTCAGTGTTCCCAAGGTGGAAAAACTGAGAAGATTTTCACAGGAAATGAGACAGAGAGAAAAAAAATCATAAGTCTGTGTTACAGTCTATTCATATCAGCCTCACCCACTCAGACAATACTTCATACTTCCGATGAAGATTACAACAACGATAATGACCACAGTGCTGATGTCTGACTCAGTAACACCACTCAAGTGACCAAACTGCAGCCTCCTTACCACTAAGCACTAAGCTGTGTGTCACAGCAACCGGGCTCAGCTCTTATGAGAAACTCATACATGCATTTGTAACATCTAGACTTGACTACTGCAACAGTGTTTTGGTTGGCTTACCAAAGAGCTCCATCAAACACCTACAAAGAGTTCAGAATGCAGCTGCAAGAATGCCGACACGTACTAGACTGAAGAATCATATCACTCCAGCACTTAAATCACTTCACTGGCTCCCTGTGTCTTACAGAACTGATTTTAAAATCCTGTTATTAATTTTCAAATTTGTAATATGATCACTAAATATACTCCTGCTAGATCACTTAGGTCAACCAACTGCAACCTGCTGGTTTTACCCAAAACACAGCTGAAAAGTCGGGAGTCGGCCTTTAGTCACTATGGACCTAAACTGTGGTACTCTCTCCCTGACAACCTGCATGCAGTTGATTCAATTAGCACTTTTAAAAAGTATCTTAAAGCACATTTGTTCACTGGGGCCTTTCCTCAAACCAGTTAATTTTCCAGACTTGATTTTATTTGTATTCTTTTATTTATTCTCATTGTCTTTTATTTCTTTTATTACTTTTATTGCTTACTGATTTTATTTTCTTGTATATGTCTTCTGTAAAGCACTTTGTAAACACTGTTTTGAAAGGTGCGATATAAATAAAGCTTTATTTACTTACTTACTTACGTACTTATGGAACAACTATTCATTAGTGCTGACCCAAACTGATGACATCAGACCTCAGTGACAAAGAAGGATTAGCTTCTATAATCACTGCTGATTCTTACGGACTTTTACACTCTTGACTATGTGTAATATATTCTAAAGCTCCCAAGTTCAATACTGTCCTCATAAGGAACATATTGTTTTTGTACAAAGGTTATACAAAGGATATTGCCCAGGTATTTTCCTGGTCTCATTACTGAGAAGACACATAACCTGATTCAGATAAAGATAATAAATAAAGAATATTACTTTGCATATAGTAGTGATTTACAAAGAATTTAGTAACTTGTGTTACATTGGGAGGAAACAGTGCTTAAATTAAGTTTTTGCATGTGGCATTTGTTGTCAATAAGCAACAAAGAGATTCCAGGAAAACTGAAACTTGTGTGTATGTGTAATTCCACATAATTATAATGGTGATTGAAAGAGGTGAGATGCATCGAAAAAATGTGAAACATAATATAAATGCAAAATAATAATGTGTAGGTACAGTGCCCTCCACTAATAATGGCACTCTTGGTAAATATGAGCAAAGAAGTCTGTGAAAAGTTGTCTTTATTGTTTAACCTTTTGATCTTTTGTTAAATTGAATTCACAAAAATACTCTGCCCTCATGGATATTGAACAATTGCAAACAAAACACAGATTTATCAAAAAATATATATCTTTGTTAAACATAGGTGTGCAACAATTATTGGCAACTTTTTAGTCAATACTTTGTGCTAGGAGTGGGCGGTATGACCAAAAATCTATTTCACGGAATGAGTAATTTTATTTTGTGGTAACGATATATATCACGTAAAAAAAAATAGTCATTCTGGTAAATCAACTGTAAATCAATAGTATGCTTTGACATGCTTCATTTTAAGATGATAAAACAGGTTACTTGTGCTACCGCTGCTAGCGGGAACATTCACACGACACAGTTTGCAAATAACATTTTTCTGCTCTTTGTCAGATGTTGTAAACCTGAACCACGTCCATACCACTGATGTCGCGTCTCTTTGCGAAACAAGTTCCTCCTCCTGCTCAGGATTGGTTTGTGGGACTTCTTCACCAGCATGCTTATCTTTCTCCATGTTTTTCCTCTCACAACTACTCTTATGTACAGCTTCTCGTTCGTTCTCACTTGCAGGAGCGCTACACACAAAGTTAACCACGCCCACTTATTTACATTTCGCGGTATACACGGAATAGAAAAATCTGTAACGGTAGACATTTTATTCCGTGGTAACAGTATATACCGTCATACCGCCCAGCCCTACTTTGTGCTACCTCTCTTTGCCAAGATAACAGCTCTGAGTCTTCTCCTATAATGCCTGATGAGGTTTTCCATTCCTCCCTACAGAATCTCTCCAGATCCTTCAAATTTCGAGGTCCACGCTGGTGGACTCTCCTCTTCAGTTCACCCCACAGGTTTTCTATGGGTTTCAAGTCAGGGGACTGGGATGGCCATGGCAGGACCTTGATTTTGTGGTCAGTAAACCATTTTTGTGTTGATTTTGATGTATGTTTTGGATCATTGTCCTGCTGGAAGATCCAACCACGGCCCATTTTAAGCTTTCTGCCAGAGGCAGTCAGGTTTTCATTTAATATCTGTTGACATTTGATAGAGTCCATGATGCCATGTATCCTTACAAAATGTCCAGGTACTTTTTCATATGGCTACCTCTCTGCTTGCACGAAAACCACCTCCGGTGTTTATTGCCAAAAAGCTCTACTTTGGTTTCATCTGACCATAGAACCCGATCCCATTTGAAGTTCCAGTAGTGTCTGGCAAACTGAAGATGCTTGAGTTTGTTTTTGGATGAGAGTAGAGGCTTTTTTCTTGAAACTCTTCCAAACAACTTGTGGTGATGTAGGTGACTTCGAATTGTAGTTTTGGAGATTTTCTGACCCCAAGACGCAACTAACTTCTGCAATTCTCCAGCTATGATGCTTGGAGACTTTCTGGCCATTCGAACCATCCTCTTCACAGTACGTTGAGACAATATAGACACACGTCCAATTCCAGGTTGATAATAACATTTCCAGTTGACTGGAATTTCTTAATAATTGCCCTGATGGTGGGAATGGGAATTTTCTGTGCTTTTGGGAATATACTTCAAATATATTTTTCTCATATGAATTCATAAGGGTGCCAATAATTGTTGCACACCTATATTTAACTTTTTTTTTTTTTTTTATAAACTTGTGTTGTGTTTGCAATTGTTTGATATCCATGAGAGTAGAGAATTTTTGTGATTTTTTAAACAAAAGATCAAAAGGTTAAACAATAAAGACAATTTTTCACAACCTTCTTTGCTCATATTTACCAAGGGTGCCAATAATAGTGGAGGGCATTGTAGGCCTTTCACGACTTATCGACTTATCGTACAATATGAACATGACCTGCAAATGCAGTTTAAGTGTTAATCCAAAATGCACAAACGAGAAAACAAAACTAGATCAACACACGCTGTGCGCTGAGGGCTTCTGCACACAGCACTCGGCACAAGGGGCAGATTCCTGACACGCCGACATTTTAGCCATTCGCGCTGCTTCTGTCCTCTCGTCTGCGCTAGGCAAGGTGAACTTAGATTATGTGGGGGCCCCAGGCAAATTAATGCGTGGGGCCCTTCTGATAGATTTATGTTGTTATTATGTATTCATGTTACCCAGAGATATTGTTGTAACCCTTTACGTCGAGTGTGAAGGTATGGCGCAGGAACATAAACAAGTCCTGAAATGAGACAGCGCCCCGCAAATGGGCCACCTTTAAGGGCATTACTGAGATGTTGCTGTACATTATTTTAAGATGAACATTTCCGACCATTTAAATGATCAGCCCTCAGGGGCCCTCTCAGTATGCGGGGCCCCAGGCAATTGCCTGCCTTGCCTGCCCTGTAGATCCACCTCTGACTCTAGGGCTGTTAAATTAAAATTCGAACTTTGAATATTTGTTGAATATATGATAAAAATGCACAAAAACTGTTTTTTTTTTTTTTATTTCACAAAGTTAAGATGTGTAGCAAGCACTAACAACAATTTTAATTAAAACATACTGTTAAAAAAATGACACACAGGAAATTAACAATGCACTAACAATGTTTTTTGAAGAAGAAAAATCTAGAAAGAATAGTTCTAGTGTTTCAAATAATCCAGTAATAGTCAATAATGTCAGGGATTGAGACACTTAAACTGCGTGAGCTGAAGCTAAACACTGAATGAACAGTGGTAAACTGAAGTGCTTTACTAGCGAGTTAATTAACTCACCCAAACACATCCTATACACATGAGATTAATCAGACATATACACAACACATAAAAAGACAAGACAAGACATATAAACGTAATATTACAGCTTGCTTCTGCACAAAATGACGTGAATGTGCAAGTGAACTTGAACTTAAGTAAGGCGCTAAGTAGAATGGTAAGTCACGTTGTAAATACGCTCTTTCCATAACAACGCACTAAAACACAGACAATGAATAACTAAAGCATAAAGAATTCACAATATTGCATTACAGTAGTGTACTCATTGTAATGTTATTATTTCAGGAGATCAGGTTTTCACAACAAAGGCAGTTTTCACAAGAATTTGTTGATACATGTTTAAGTTAATATATAAAATGTGTGAATATTTGGTTTAATTTTTGCATTTTCTCATCAACTCAAATGTCACTGACTAATATTCGATACCATTTTAGTCAGAGACAAATTGACTAAAATTAATAAATATGACATGAGAAATGTTGAATACATTTAAGGATATTTTCATCAGAAGACAAAAACTATGCTACAGTGGGTATAGAAAAGAATCACCCCCCTTTAAAAAATCACATTTTGTTGCTTTTCAGCCTGAAATGAAGACGGACACCATTTTTGTTTTATCCAGCTGTATTTACTCAGTACAACTTATAACATCCAAGTGAAAGATATAACACCAACATGTCAGAAAAAAAAGTCTAAAAAATGACTTGTAAACTCAATAAGGTGTAGCTAATCACCTTCTCAATGGCACACAAAGCCATTTGACTTTCAACTGTGATCAGCTGTGGTCACTTTGATTAGCTCAGCATGAAAAGAGCTTTCCTGGAGCATTTTGTAGTGCAACTGAAGCAAACAATCAACTATGGGTGGCAAGGCACTGTCAAAAGATCTCCGGGATAAAGTTGTGGAAAGGCACATGTCAGGAGATGGATACAAAAAAAATTCAAAGGCTTTATCAATGCCTAGAAGCACAGTGAAGTCTATTATTAAGAAGTAGAAGGTATTTGGTACAACACAGACCCTCCCTGGATCAGGACGTCGCTCCAAACTGATGAAAAAGCCAGGAGGAAACTGGTCAGAGAGGCTACCAAGAGGCCTACAGCAACTCTGAAGCAGTCGCAGGAATTTATGACAAAGAGTGGTCATTGTGTGCATGTGACAACAATATCACAAATTCTCCACAAATGTGGCTTGTATGGGAGGGTTGCAAGAAAAAAGCCACTCCTCAAGAAAGGCCATGCGTACCTTGAAGATTCTGAGGCCACATAGAAAAATGTGTTATGGTCAGATGAGACGAAAATTTCATTATTTGGCCTCACATCAAACGATATGTCTGGCAGAAATCCAATAAAGCTCACCATCCAAATAACACCATTCCTACAGTAAAGCATGGAGGTAGCAATATCCTGTTATGGGGGTGTTTCTCTGCAGCAGGGACTGGAGCACTTGTCAACATAGAAGGAAAATAGATGGGGCAAAATACCATCAAATTCTTGAGGAAAATCTGCTGCCCTCTGCCAGAAAGTTGTCAATGGGAAGAAGGTTTACCTTCCAACATGACAATGACCCAAAGCACACAGCAAAACTGACCACACAGTGGTTGAAGGAGAAAAAGGTGAATGTCCTTGCATGGCCTAGTCAGAGCCCAGACTTAAACCCCACTGAAAATCTGTGGAATGACTTGAAGACTGCAGTCCACAAACGGTCACCATCAAATTTAACTGAACCCGAGCAGTTCTGCAAAGAAGAGTGGGCAAATATTGCAATGTCTAGATGTGCAAAGTTAGTAGAGACATATCCCAACAGACTAAAGGCTGTAATTAAAAAATTAAGGCAAATTAAAGCAAGAGGGTGAACCTTTTTCCAACTCAGTGATTCTGGTTTTTATTTTTATTTTTTTCTGGCATGTTGGTGTTATATCTTTCACTTGGATGTTAAGTTGCACTGAGTAAATACAGCTGGATAAAACAAAAACTGTGTCCATCTTCATTTCAGGCTGCAGGGGGGTGATTCTTTTTCTATACCCACTGTATTATATTGTTATATCAATGGAATAAAATTATCTTAAAATGACAATAATATCGTTTATCGCAATTATTCCTGGGACAATATATTGTCCAACAAAAGTAGTTATCGTGACAAACTGTTCAGATCATAAGGTATAAGTATAGAAAACCTTTGCACAGACTCTTTGTGAATGTTGTTGGCATCGAAGTTGTGCATGTGTGGCAACTAGTGAACACAATCATTTTATTAAATATAATTTATAATTTCCAGAAACATTCAAAATTATTTTGAGATAATATATGATTTCAGAAAAAAACATTTTCTTCAAATGGCCAAAATACCATTAACTTTAAACTTTCTTTTAAAATGTTTTACAAAACATGTAATGCATGGAAAAAACAAACAAACAAACAAAAAAAACACTTTGTACATAACATGGGTGGGAGTGTAATGTCTAACACAGCCTTAGCCATCTTTTTTCTCTCCCCATAACTTGTGGATGAAGCCCGTCATTTATCTGTCTGTTTCTTCCTGTCTGTCTTTAGCATGTCCCTTGAAGGTAATCTTTCCCATCTCTTTTCTTTCATACAGTGTTATGAAATATATTACATTTTAAATAGCCAATTTTAAATGAATGATGCACAATAAATAAGAAAAGAAGGTTCAAGTGCCCATGTCATGGAAACCAGACATTTAATTATTCCTAGTTGTGTCTTACATATCAATGCTATTTAGTCCATAGCAGGTTTGATCTGTCCATTTACATTTAAAGGGGACCTATTATGCAAAATTCACTTTTACATGGTGTTTGAACATAAATGTGTGTTGGCAGTGTGCGTACAGAACCACCCTATAATGGTAAGAAGCCACCCACTCCTTTTTTTATTCCCCATAAATCATAAACAGTGTCTCAAAATGAGTCGTTCACGTTTTCTCTCCAACGTGACGTCACGTTGGAACAGGCTCTACCCACGATGGGTGACGGACTCTGCCCAATTAGCATAGATCCTCCCCTAAGTGAGCTACACACAGTCCGTCATGTTCTCCATGCTGGATCAGCTATAGTGATAAGAAGAATGTTTCAGCTTCGTAAGCTTTGTAAGTGTTCTGTTGTTGGCTGTAAGAATGAACTACAGGGTAACAGGAGCTACATTGGGATTTTGCTCAATTGCAAAAAAAGTGAGTGTTTCATTGTTTCTTTCTTTTTTTTTGCTTTAAACCCGCTAAGATCCTAAGCTAAGCTAAGCTAACTGGCTACTACCCCGATGGCGCTGCTTCTGCTAGTGAGCAGCAGAGCCGTTGAAACGGCTCTGGTGAGCAGGGGTGGCTACGGGTCACGTGAGCTCTACTGTCTTCACTCCCATTGGTAGTCACTGCACCAAGTCGCTCCAAATTTGCATAAAGTTAAACTTTTCTCAACTGTCAAAATCGCTAAACACACCCACATCTAGTCGCCAAGGGTCGCCAGCTCTCATTGAAAATGAACAGTCTCCTGTCTCTTTGTCGCTGCATGCATGAATGCACCTAAAGCCTTATTTGATCAATTATTGTGATTTATGAGTGATGTAGATGGCTGCTGCGCTTGTGATTGGGTGCATGTTAACTGAGAAAAAGAACGAGCAGAGAGCCCTTCCCCCGCGCACTCTCTCTGTCTTCAAACTAAGCACTGTCTTTGCCCTCTCTCCCTCGCACATATTAATCAAAATCCACTGACACGATGGTAAAAGGTCGGAAGACCGAATCCATGTTTCATGATGCGCATTCGGATAATTTTTTTTCCTGAATTACCGCTGGATTTGAATTGTGCTCAAAAAAACGTCGCCTTCTTCTCTGACAAGCTTCCGCGCATTCAGCTGACATAAACCACACTTTCAATAAACGAAAAAAAAAATCCTATCCAGTGATGAAGTGTTTTCTGTGTTGACACAAATCTTTTGCGATGTCCTAACAGCCGGGATTAGCACACAACGCGTCCACATACGCTAATGTCTGATTCGCAACCTAATGACTCCTTTGTACCGATTCATTTTAATGAATGGTTAAAACAACTGATCTGTTCCCCATTTAGCAAGAGTGGTTAGTAAGATTTAGTCTTAATAATCCACAGTATTTTCAGGTTATTTATATGACAATGTGTAGTAAATTACCTATAAAATCATTTAGTTTAGACTGGAGTGAGGTAAAACGAGAACAAAGCACAAAGCAAGTTGTTTTTGCTAGCTGCTAATTTTATTCAATTATATATGGTAGAAAATTAGATTATTAGTTAAAATAAACTTTTTAATGCTACTATTTTTAATGCTACTTTTTAATTTTGATATGATTATATACCAAAATAATTATCAGTTCTCGAAAATAAGGATCTTATCTTACAAAGCTATGAAAGCCAGTGGAAAAATCACAGATTTTTTTGCAAAGAGGGCAAGAAAGGATGACATTGAGAGTGATCGGTAATATCTGTGTCTGGTAATTACATAGCCTACATATAATTTGGAAGAGTTTGTAAAACTGAATAAGTCTCAGCCACAGTCCAGAAGAAAATGAGGGGCCAAAAAAAAAGAATGAGCAAGTGTAAACAATGAGGCACTAAAGAAACAAGCATCAAGGTAAGAGATCATACATAATATGAGATCATTTTTGCTGTGTGTGGGGATAACCATGTCTGTCAGCTACCACCAAAGACCATGTTTGACACAGGAAAAACCCTGGATATGAGATGAAAATTGAACCAGCGGAATGGAATGCCAGTGTACTGCGAGAAGGGGTTAATGTCCTGAGTGTGGGTCACAGAGATACAGTATGATACGGATAAAATTCCCTAGGGGGACATAATCTAGTTAAACTTTACTATACTTGCATAAAAACTATTTCTATTTCTTTAAAATGCAATTATATTGCATACATCACAGATGATCCCTTGTCTCATATATAGTTTTTGTGTTTGGGTGGTAGATCACTGCAGATTCTGACAGGAAGTTACACTTGACTTATGACCTGAGCTCCAGCTGACAAAAAAAAAGGGCACAGCACACATTTCTATGTTTGTGTCTAGGTTACGATTAAAAGTTGTACAGAGGATGGCACATATATAAAGATGGAAAAAGACACAGTCCAGCTGTGTTTTGTGTTTTTAGAGCTTCCTGACAGGATGTCCTAGGGAAACGCTGATTTCCTGTATCCACTTCCTGTGGCATTTGCCTTTGGTTGAATCACACATGCACCACATAGTACCAGAGTGTTAAAGGTTCACAGTCTGGATGACATTGCACACTGAGACACAATAATGTCAGCCTGGAGTTTATAAGAGAAGTTCATTCACTGATTTTCAGTAACTGCTTTATCCTGGTCAACATGTTATCCTGGGCACAAAGCAGGAATAAACAGTGGATGGGACACCAGTCCATCAGAGGGCACCTTGTGCACACACACATTTGCACACTCATTCACATCAATCCAGCTGTTTTTGGGAGGAGGGTGGAAACTGGAGAACTAATGCAGACACGCTAACCCATGCAAAATGTTGCACAGATCATAAATGAAGCTCTGGATGAAACCAGGGAACCTGGAGCTGTGAAGCAGCAATGCTACCTACTGAAACACCTAGTTGTATAATCAAAAGGTTGCATACAACTTAATTACAGAGGAGCTGACCATGTTTACCCCTTCTGCATAATAAACAGACTACTATGAAAAACCAATCCACATTTGAACCATAAACATAAAGATGGTCAGCTACCTACAGTCCTTCACAGACAGTCAGAGTTCATTCTGTTGTGAGTTTGTTAGGAAGCTAGGCCACTAACAAAATAATCTTATTGGTGTTAGCCTACTAGTAATTGCTGCTATGTTAAAAACATAATTATAGTATAATATAATAGAAATGGTTATTAATAGAAAATACAAAAACATTACTGGAAAAGTAAACACATACAACTACCACTAGCTAACACTCATAGCTGTTATGTTGTTGTGATGGCAATATCTCAGGCAGGTTAGGTAACTAGTCTTCTTTAATTAAAAATAAAACCTGAGAAGGCACTAAGACTTCATATTAGCACTTGTAGCACAGCGCTGTTGAATTCGTTAATCTGATTAGTAACAAGGTGTTGATTAATTTACTTTACCATTAGCTCTGACAGTAGTGCTGGCTGTAATAGAGTGCTGCAGGGATGACATATTTTTGTAGGCCAACCCAGAAGTTAGCATCACCCTGGTTCCGTCGACAAAAATCCAATAGGATTTTTCCATTGGCTTTTAGATTATTGCTGAAAATAAGCTCTGTGACCAAAGTTTATGATTCTTACATGTTTTGTTCATCAAGTGAGCACAACTTTAATGAATTTTGGAGCCTAAATACAATCGCCAGAAGTAAAAAGCTAAAGTTAGGCTATAAACGATCTACACCGCGGTCACATGAGTTCAACATCACCACCACTACGCTTCCGACAACGACTTTAGTCTTTATTTAAAAAACACTACAACTGTAACATACTACAAATGTACAAGTTTGAAAGTTTGAATTGTAATAGTTTTCAAGAGTGCGAGTATAAACACAATGAGGCTGTAGTAGATCAGTTTTCTTGTTTGGCGTGATGATGTTTAATGTCCCCGACAACCTCTGTAGTCCCATTTAGCCACTCGTTAGCAACCATCTTTTTCAAGACACGTAAAAGCTTTAAAAAATCATGAGTGGGTACGTTTGTGATTTCCGTTTTCTCAGGAACGTAACAGGCTTTTTTTGTCATATTAACTTCAAGAAAGAAAAAAATGAGTCTAATAAGACAAAAATAGTCTAATGAGAGATCAGCTGTTTATAGCTGTTATAAATGAAAACAAGAACTAACTTGTCTTGTGAACGTTACATTAGTTACATTAAATCTAACTATATACAGTTAAAAAGCATGACGTGTCCTTCAATAATAAACCAATTGCAATTTTTTACACACTGTTGTGTTATAAGAGGAATAAAATGCTCTTAATGGGAAATAATCCGTGATATCACACCACCCTGTCATGTGGTAACAGCATTGCCAGCTGTTTTGTAATGCTTATTTACAGTCATATGAAAATGCATGTACACTCTCCTTCAATTCAATGTTTTTATTTATCATGGCCAACAGTCAGTCATTTTTTCCCAAAAAGTAAACCAACATTCAGAAACCAGGTTGGAACAAAATAAGTACACCCTTCCTACTTCCACAATCATTAAGAGAGTATTTAGCAGCCAGGTGTTACTAATGAAATGAAGAAGAAAGGACATCATGCATGACTGAAGAGAAGCAACTGTTGCTGCTCATCAGTCTGGGAAGGGTTATAAGGCCATCTCCAACCAATTTGAAACTCACCATTCTACAGTCAGAAAGATTATAAATGGAGAGCTTTCAAGACAGTTGTGTCTTGAAGGCTCCCAGGAGTGGGTGTCCCAGCAAATTCAGTCCAAGGTCAGACTGTTTAATATTCAGGGATACAAATAAAAACCCAAGAGCTACATGTGACCTACATGCCTCTGTAAGCACATTAAATGTTTATGTTCATGAGAGCACAATCAGAAAATTCCAGAATACCAGAATATTCTTGAGACAAATGTAAGGCTATCTGTCCAGGAGCCTAAGCTGAGCTGACATTGGTCATGCAACAGGACAATGATCCCAAGCACACCAGCAACTCACCATCTATTCTTCATGGCTAAAAAAGAAATAAATCAAGGTGTTGGAATGACCGGTGCATAAACAAATGCCCTCAAGCAATGCTGTAAAGACGAGTGGGCCAAAATGGCTCCAAACTAATGTGAGACTGATAAACTCCCACAGAAAACATTTACATCAAGTTATTGTTGCTAATGGTGGTTAAACATGTTACTGAATTATAGCATGTAGTTACTTTTTCCCACCTGAATATTAGTTTACTTTTTGGAAAAAATGACTACATATTGAAATCTGTTGTTGTTGTTTTTTGTCACCTGATGTTATTTGTTTATTTGGTGAGGATCACACAATTATTTAGGCCCTGATAAATAAAGACATAGAATTGAAGGAGAGTGTACTTTCTTTTTCCCATGACTGTATACCTGGTTATTTATTCTATACTTACACATAATGCAAATGGAAGGAGGAAAGAAAGGGAAACGGCTTTATTTTGCATTTAGTGCTTTATCACTAATTCAGGCATTCAGTGAAACTATAACCATTATGATAAAGGATGCATTGATACAGATACTGGTATTGGTATTGGTCTGAAACCTTGCTCATTTACTTGTGATTACTGAGTTCACTCAGTTCCCCTAGTACTATGAAGGTATTATTGGGGCAAAATAACTGAGCACCTGTGACAGTGGAATTTGTACTTGTAGATTTTTTTCTCTCATACAAACACAACACAAAAATCCTATTCTACAAATCACAAATCCTATTCTATGAATCACAAATTAAGAAACTCATACACTCAGTGAATATGGTGCAAAACACATTCACACACCCGTATCAAAAAATGTGGTCATCGACAAATTTTGCACATCCGCAAATCAGTATGTGAATTCATGCAACAAGAGTTGCATACCTGTACAATATTTTCTCACAAATATTTTTTTTTCTTGGATATTTTTCTAGCACATGTCAGTAACTACACCTGCTTGAATCTGCCGCCACAAGTCTCAAATGCTGTTTTGTTTTTTTGTTTTTGCTGACAAATAAGTTCCACACGCTCTCACTTTTGCAGCAAATATTTCTGTGAAACGTGGAGCAAAAGTGATTTGTGCACCTGTAGAGCCGGGGAGAGGCACTGTTCAGAGAACTTTTGGCCAATCAAAGAAGCTTGTTTGGGTGCCTGACCCAAAGCGCAGGAACGAGAAAAAAAAACTGCAGGCAGCCTTGTCTTCCCAAACTGGCACCTGATGTTTTGTAGAATAGGATTTGTGCACCTACAAGGAAGAATTTGAGAAGGTGTAACTGTTGTATTGTGTTTGTGGGAGAGAGAAAAATTCTACAATTTACATTTTTTATATTGGTGTGTGTTTTGCACCATATTTACTGCAGCAACTGTAGCAAAAAAGTGAGCGTATGAGTTTCTTTCTTTGTTATTTGTAGATTAGGATTTGTAGAATAGGATTTGTGCACCTGCAACAAATAATTTGAGAAGGTGTAACTGTTGTGCTGTGTTTGTGGGACAGAAAAATAAAATCTACAAGTACAAATTCCACTGTCACAGGTGCTCAGTTGTTTTGCCCCAATAATACCTTCAGAAAATTGTGACAATTGTGGGGTGTATACAACATGCACATTTCAAATATACCTATACACCTACAAAGCCTACCAAAAAAAGACTCTGGTGTAGTCACTGGTGCACTAAATTTTACTTCCTCATTTCATGTTTATGAAGGTCTTCAATCATCCAGGTCATTTCAAATGTCTAGTACCAATAAATGCAACCTAAACGTGTGTTACAATCATTATGCTTTCATCATTATACTTCAACATACAGGTGCATCTCAATAAATTAGAATGTCGTGGAAAAGTTCATTTATTTCAGTAATTCAACTCAAATTGTGAAACTTGTGTATTAAATAAATTCAATGCACACAGACTGAAGTAGTTTAAGTCTTTGGTTCTTTTAATTGTGATGATTTTGGCTCACATTTAACAAAAACCCACCAATTCACTATCTCAACAAATTAGAATACTTCATAAGACCAATAAAAAAACATTTTTAGTGAATTGTTGGCCTTCTGGAAAGTATGTTCATTTACTGTACATGTACTCAATACTTGGTAGGGGCTCCTTTTGCTTTAATTGCTGCCCCAATTCGGCGTGGCATGGAGGTGATCAGTTTGTGGCACTGCTGAGGTGGTATGGAAGCCCAGGTTTCTTTGACAGTGGCCTTCAGCTCATCTGCATTTTTTGGTCTCTTGTTTCTCATTTTCCTCTTGACAATACCCCATAGAGAATCTATGGGGTTCAGGTGTGGTGAGTTTGCTGGCCAGTCAAGCACACCAACACCATGGTCATTTAACCAACTTTTGGTGCTTTTGGCAGTGTGGGCAGGTGCCAAGTCCTGCTGGAAAATGAAATCAGCATCTTCAAAAAGCTGGTCAGCAGAAGGAAGCATGAAGTGCTCCAAAATTTCTTGGTAAACGGGTGCAGTGACTTTGGTTTTCAAAAAACACAATGGACCAACACCAGCAGATGACATTGCACCCCAAATCATCACAGACTGTGGAAACTTAACACTGGACTTTAAGCAACTTGGGCTATGAGCTTCTCCACCCTTCCTCCAGACTCTAGAACCTTGGTTTCCAAATGAAATACAAAACTTGCTCTCATCTGAAAAGAGGACTTTGGACCACTGGGCAACAGTCCAGTTCTTCTTCTCCTTAGCCCAGGTAAGACGCCTCTGACGTTGTTTGTGGTTCAGGAGTGGCTTAACAAGAGGAATACGACAACTGTAGCCAAATTCCTTGACACGTCTGTGTGTGGTGGCTCTTGATGCCTTGACCCCAGCCTCAGTCCATTCCTTGTGAAGTTCACTCAAATTCTTGAATCGATTTTGCTTGACAATCCTCATAAGGCTGCGGTTCTCTCAGTTGGTTGTGCATCTTTTTCTTCCACACTTTTCCCTTCCACTCAACTTTCTGTTAACATGCTTGGATACAGCACTCTGTGAACAGCCAGCTTCATCACAATTGTGAGCCAAAATCATCACAATTAAAAGAACCAAAGACTTAAACTACTTCAGTCTGTGTGCATTGAACTTATTTAATACACGAGTTTCACAATTTGAGTTGAATTACTGAAATAAATGAACTTTTCCATGACATTCTAATTTATTGAGATGCACCTGTATTTCCAGAGCCATTGAAAAAGAGAGTTGCGACAATCTTTGATCTCGCCGCAACGCAGTCACGTGGTTCATGTAGCTCTCAATAGTTCCAAACAAATCCGTGCTGTCAATCTGTTTGAATGGGTTTAAGCGGGACAGACAGCAGCAGCGACAATATTTGCAGCAATTTTCGGTAAATATTAACATATAATGTGCTTTGATTACTACGGTGACTACATTTATAATAGCATTTTTGTTCTGGGGAGTTATAGAGATACAGCATTAATCAGTTTTTCGGTGTTTAATTTTGGAGGGAAAGGGGATTGCTCCCATAATGTAGAATACATTTACAGTATGTATGCATTAATATTTTTCTCTAGCTTCTATGGTCATAATTACTCACATCCTAATGTTATCTTACTGCCTAATGTCTTATTGTTAAGACACTCACATAAGCATACACAACAAGTGAATATCAATGAATGCTAGCAGCTGCTCAATTTAACTCAAGAAAGAAGTTCAATAGGTCAGTAGTGCAAAATAATTATAGGTGTCTTTTTACAGGTAACGAACTGAGATTAGGAGCACACTCTTTAAGAGAGTGCTCCTAATCTTAGCTCATTACCTGTGTAAAAGACACCTGGGAGCCAGAAATCTTGCTGATTGATAGGGGATCAAATACTTATTTCACTCATTAAAATGCAAATCAATTTATAGCTTTTTTGAAATGCGTTTTTCTGGATTTTTTTTATTGTTATTCTGTCTCTCACTGTTCATATACACCTACCATTAAAATTGTAGACTGATCATTTCTTTGTCAGTGGGCAAACGTACAAAATCAGCAGGGGATCAAATACTTTTTTCCCTCACTGTATGTCCTTTAGATGCCAAAAACCTATAAATATAATGTTTTATATATATATATATATATATATATATATATATATATATATATATATATATATATATATATATATATATAGATAGAAAGAAAAAATAAAATAGATGTGCAGCATTTGGATGCAAAAAAATAAAAAATAAATAAGAAAAAAGTAAAGTATTAATGAGCCCCGGGAATTTCAACATGCTTCATAAACAGAAGAATACCTGCTTATAATAACAGACCAGTCTGATGTGTGTAGATGTGTGTGTGGTATATTGTATTATTTGCATGAATTAAATAAATAATAAGAAGAAAATCCCATCTATTCAACAGCTGGAACTTGAGATTTACTGCATCAGTGACTATAGGGATATTTCTTGCTTTAGACATCTCTATCACCTCCTAAAAGAGAGAGAAAAAGGTGCTAACTTAAGATATTGTAAAATTAAATGTCATCCAATTGATGCTGGTCCAATAAGCACACTGTAATGTTCACTTTAGGCTGCACTCAAAATCTTTATGTACACATAAATGTTTTATCAGTCTAATCAAAGTTGGGCTGCAAATCCAACTGCCAGTTTATTAGGTACAACGAGCTAAAACTAATACAGTCTAACCTTAACAACAAATCTAATAACCGAATATAAACTCTGTATTTTAACAAACGCCAATAACTGCAATTAATTTGAGGTAAATGTAGGCCAACTGACATCTGGTTACGGTAGCTAGTGAAGTGTTGCTCATGCTAACTAACTGCAATTAGAATCTAACTAGCTATTATATAATGATAAACATTAACTAAGCATTAACTATTGACTAGATCCATGAGAGGTCAGCTAATGCGATAAAATGTCAAAAAATGTAATAATTTCGTCAACTTACCAGCGACTGTGTTTGGGAAAACACTGAAATGAATGGGGCTCATTGCTGGAACTATTCAGTGTTTGGAACTATTGGTTGCCCCATGACACGCGTCACTTCTGCATTCTCCGATTCCTATAGGAGTCTATGTGAGTGTCGCAACTCTCTTTTTCAACGGCTCTGCAGATTTCTAATCTGAAACAACTTAATGTATCTCCTTAACACTGTACAGATGCACTGTAACAACAGTGCTTAGGAGCAGCTTCAGTGAGTTACAAACCTGCTGATAATGATGAATCCCTTCATGATCCCAACAAGGAATAATGAAAAATAATCAATTCTTCAGTGCACCACATTTTAGAGATGTACCGATTGCAATTTTCTTGGCTGATTCCGATTTCCAATTTTGACCTGCCAACCTACCCTGCCTTTATGTTGAGTTCCTCCCCTGTTTTGTATATGTCCCAATAGTTTTGGTTACATTCCTAATAAAGTGACTTTTTCCCCAGCACTTGCATCCAGCCCTTCCGTACACTTCATAACAGCATCAGTAGCAAGGGTGAGTACAACCACTGTTACTAGCCTGGTTCACACCGATACTGACAGCGATGCATCCAAAGTTAAAACTCCACCTCACCTCAAGACCATCAAAGAGGCGTAAATATGATGACAAATATATTTCTTTGAGCTTTACATACATTGGCAGTGAAAAAAATCCCCAGCTACAGTGCGTTATATGTGTTAGCTCTCGCCAATCGCTGCTCCGGGAAGGAGCAGCATAAATCGCTGCTCCGGGAAGAAGCCACATATCTGCGCGCTTTCTAGCGCTATTAAAAAACTCTCCGCTGGACATTCCTTTCACAAAGACTCTGGTTTTGTTTACGTTGCCATGTGCTCCTTTGTTTTTGTTTACGTCATGTCTCTTCCCCCGCTTCCTTATTGGTCCATTGGGTTTATGTCACATTATGTTTCCTCCCATGTTTTGTCATTGGTTCAACCGTTATTGTCTGATTATTGTTTCCAGGTGTCGTGTGTTTCTTCTCGTTTGCGTTTGATTACCTTTGTTACTAAAACCCCTATTTTTGTCCACTTCATGGCGGAGTATTGATTTAGAATAACTGAAAGTAACTCGTGATAGCTAAACGTAACTATATGTTCCTAATGATAATGATCGGTAGCGAGGAAGCTAAAGCTTCGTAGTTTTTTCCTAGGTTTTTGTTTACCAGGTGTTCCCTGGTCCGTGCGCTAGATCTTAAGTTTTTGTTTACCCGGCGCTCCCGGGTTCCTGAACGTATGCCTCGCTACTTCCTGGATTTTTGCCCTGTAAGCCTTTGGATTAATGTTTCATGATTTTCTGGAATTTTGCCCTTTAATCCTTTGGATTCCTGTTTCATGACGTTCGGGATTTTTACCCTGTAAGCCTTTGAATTAATGTTTCATGATTTTCTGGAATTTTGCCCTGTAAGCCTTGGGATTCCTGTTTCATGATGTTCGGGATTTTTGCCCTGTAAGCCTTTGAATTAATGTTTCATGATTTTCTGGAATTTTGCCCTGTAAGCCTTGGGATTCCTGTTTCATGATGTTCTGGATTTTTGCCCTGTAAGCCTTCGGATTAATGTTTCATGATTTTCTGGAATTTTGCCCTGTAAGCCTTTGGATTCCTGTTTCATGATTTCCGGGATTTTTGCCCTGTAAGTCTTTGGATGACTGTTTCATGATTTCCTGGATTTTTGCCCTGAAAGCCTTTGGATTATTGTTTCATGATTTTCTGGGTTTTTGCCCTGTAAGTGTTTTCTTCTGTGGCTAACCCCTTTTTGGAAAAGTGATGTGCTTTCCTCTGTATTTATTGTGTTGATGTCCCGTCACTTTTGAATGTGCCCTTTGTTTGTACCTAATAAACTGACCACTTTCCCCTGCGAGTGCATCCTGTCTCACTCTTAACCCCAGTGTCGTAACAATATATATATATATATATATATATATATATATATATATATATATATATATATATATATATATATATTTACTCTCTCTGCAACTAACTGCATGAAAGCAGCATTTCTGTGTTTTGAAACAAAATATGCTACTTTGAAAAATAAACCTCAAGAATTTTTCGAAAGACAAGTAAGGCAACTCAGGAGTAGTAAGGCCCTTATAACAGCATGAGAAAACCTTAATAAGAAGGGACTGGAAGCATTATACATGGTGAGTTACAGAGGGCTAAGACAAATAAACCCCATACTAATGTGGAGAACTTATTTCTTCCTGCTGCGACTGATATAGCTGGTGTCCCCCAATGCTTGGGGGAAAGGCCAAAGAAACAATACAGAGAATGGCATCATTAGACAACACTGTTTCACGTTGCATCGCTGATATGAAGAAGACATTTTAAAACAACTATTGCTTTGCATAAAAGCCAGAGAATTCTATGCTTTACAGATTGATGAATCAACTGATTCAGCTGGCTTAGCTCAACTGCTGGTATATGTCTGGTACATTCATTTAAGGCTCAATTATGGAAGATGTACTTTTCTGCAGACTGTTGGAAGGCAGGGCAACTGGGGAAGAGATTTTTAAAGTCTTAGCTTTGTAACATCACATGGACTTTTGTGGACAAAATGTGTGGTCATCTGTACTGATGGTGCAAAAGCCATGACAGGGAATAATAACGGAGTCGTAACACGCATGCAAACAGTTGCGCCCTGTGCGGCTTGGGTACACTGCAGAATCCACATAGAGAGGCCCTTGAATTCTCATTTGTTTTCTACATTGTGCAGTGAAATGGGCAGTGACCACATCACACTGTTCCTCCATACTTATGTGCAGTAGTTGTCCAGGGGAAAAGTACTGATGCGACTGTTTGCATTAAGGGACAAACTTAAAGTTTTTTTTATCAACCATCCTTTTGAATTGTGTCACCGCTTGCACGATGAAGAGTGGCTCACAATACTGGCCTATCTGGATGATGTTTTTTTTTTCCCGTCTGAATGAGGTGAACCTCAGATTACAAGGAATCTCCACAACCATATTCAATGTGCAGGACCAAATTAAAGCCATGACTAGGAAGTTGACTCTCTGGTCTAACTGCATGAATGAGAACAACAGAGGACTTTTTGTCATTGCATGATTTTTTGTTATCAAACGAGCTCAGCCTTACTGACAGACTCAAGTTTAACATAATGAAACACTTTCCCCGAGATGGATAATGCAAACATCTGGATTCGCCATCCATTCTCTGCCACCCCCACAGCACACTAGCCCATTTCTGAGCAAGACAGTCTCACTGAAATCTCTACTGGCTCTTAGAAAAGTGACTTCACACAAATGTCACTGCCAGAATTCTGGATAGCCTTGCATGCAGAGTATACTGCCTTGGAAAAAGGACATTACTGGCCTTTTCGACAACATACTTTTGTGAAAGTGGGTTCAGCACTTACTAGCATGAAGAACAAATATAGACACAGACTGTGCATAGCGAATGATTTAAGACCCAAACTCTCTCTGATACAACCAAACATTGCAGAGTTATGCAAGTCATATCAAGCACGCCCATCTCATTAATCTGTGAGTCATTTATTTAAAATATATATGACTGGTTGTATACAAATTACATGTTTGATAAAAGGGAGTTATTTCACAAAGTTAACTGTGTTACATGTAAATGTTACACCTTTAACTGTTAAATGTGTTACATGTTTTCAAAATACTTTGTGTGAATGTATTCTAAGTGTGAGAGAGGGGGTACGCAGAAGGATGTTAAATACCTGGGGGGTATGCCACTGTAAAAACTTTGGGAACCACTGGCGTAAGTAATAATGGAGCAGGAACATAATGATACATGCAGCACTCTTAGAAATGCATCATAGCCATTTCACCCAGCCCTAACTTAGCCTACTGTTTTTTATATTACTTTTAAACTCTTTTAAAGCACCAAGCTGTTATACTACAAAAGCAGTTGTTAGTAATTAGTAGTTTAAAGCACCAAATAGTTGTACTACACCACTGGACAGTCTGTGAATTATTAAGCAGACCAATTGAATCTTGGTCAACAACAGGACAAAAATGTCTGTCACATCATCAATTTTCACAGATCACAGTACAATTTTTTAAACACCTTTAAAAAAAATCCTGCTGGAGCACCTGTATAAGAGATCAACACAAAGCAGTCAACAAACCGGTCATTTACTGTTACTCATCGCCAAGCCAGCCAAGACCATGTGAAGTGTATACACCTGTAGAATACATACACGGCTTTTTATGGTTTAACAAGCGCTCGTCAGTGTTTGTTCAAATGTATGCATGTTTCTTAGACACGAAAAGTTTACACGCATACTTTCTTATTAATTACTGTAACATTAATTAATGTAACATAATCACGTAACATGTTTCAAGAATAGTACATTTGTTTTGCATGTTTGTGGAACAAAATCAATATTTTTTCATGCAAATATACTAAACACTGAACATCACAATTCTTTAATTTACTATAACTACATAAAATATACGATGTTGTAACAGTGAGCTCTCTATTAATACGAAATTCGTTCACTGTGATAATTTGGGCGGAGGGGGTGTAAGGAAAAATAAAGAAAATGCTCTGTGGGAAATAGTCGTATGTCCCGTTTTGAGGCAGACAAAGAAGCTACATTTCAATATGTAGAAAATGTTATATCCTTGCAAATGACATCCTATTCTATATATTATGTTCTCATTTAATATGAAGTCAATTCACTGTCATTTATGTCGTAATATACCGGGTTTTCTGGCTGGCTAGCTTGACCATGGTCGTTATATAGTAACTGCACATAAAGTTTATACCGACCTTCTATTAAAGGTGACTTTGACAAATCTCGTCTGTCTTCCGGGAAACTTTCCAAAAGTCTTTTAAAAAGTCGTCCCAAATCCGCATAACTTCGGTGGAGGTACAAGACGTTTCTATCCGACCACTCGGTCCGTATGTCGAAGAACTCCTCTTCCTCGCCCCGTGGGTTTATAATCAGCTTGCGGGTGCCGTTAACCCAGCAGTCTTTCACGAACATGTTGACCAGGGAGGTTCCCTCAAACACCGCCGATGCCATTCCATACAGTCCGCAACTCTCTAAAAAGCACGTATTTTGAAGCTACAAGACCAAATATGGTCGTCTCAAATGACGTAAAGCTCGAAGTGACGAGGTCCTGAACGTCTGAATGATGAGACGAGACTGATGACCGCTGAGAGCGAGACTCCAGACACAGATCGAAACGTGGCAGGAGGATTAGACATACAGGCCTCATACTCACAAGATACTTTAAAAATGTGTGTCTCTAACACTCGCGAACGAACGAAAGACTTTAACCAATCAGTACTTAAAAGAAAAGTTACCAAGTCTTTCAAGCGTATCAGTCTGTGTGGAGGTGGACCGTTATATATTCCGGCCGCGTCCCAATACGCCGATCAGTCTCCTGTTAGTGCACTACGCGAGCCAAGACCCTCGCAGAAGGATGTGCCATATGCTGCGATGCCGCCTGCTTTGAGTCTAAGTGGAGCAATAGACAGTGTTTGGTTGATCGGATTTAGGGACAGATTTAGTTGACACTCCTTTCGTTTTCTCCCCTTCCTCCTTCCCTCCTTTCCCGTTTAGAGCTATATGAGGAATGTGAGAGGCCCCGAAGAGGAGGGCATAGTCAATGCGTAATCTTAACAGAGACTCACTCACATCCGGTACAAAATTAGCCAATACGTTGTGTATAAGCCGTTTTAACCTTTAATTGTACTACTAACAAGTCATAATATTTTTTTTACTAGTCAGAACTCGAATGCAAGATATCTTTAATTTAATTTTAACTAGTCAGAATTATATATATACATACACACACACACACACACACACACACACACACACACACACACACACACACAGGTGCATCTCAATAAATTAGAATGTCGTGGAAAAGTTCATTTATTTCAGTAATTCAACTCAAATTGTGAAACTCGTGTATTAAATAAATTCAGTGAACACAGACTGAAGTAGTTTAAGTCTTTGGTTCTTTTAATTGTGATGATTTTGGCTCACATTTAACAAAAACCCACCAATTCACTATCTCAACAAATTAGAATACTTCATAAGACCAATAAAAAAACATTTTTAGTGAATTGTTGGCCTTCTGGAAAGTATGTTCATTTACTGTACATGTACTCAATACTTGGTAGGGGCTCCTTTTGCTTTAATTACTGCTTCAATTTGGCGTGGCATGGAGGTGATCAGTTTGTGGCACTGCTGAGGTGGTATGGAAGCCCAAGTTTCTTTGACAGTGGCCTTCAGCTCATCTGCATTTTTTGGTCTCTTGTTTCTCATTTTCCTCTTGACAATACCCCATAGAGAATTTATGGGGTTCAGGTGTGGTGCGTTTGCTGGCCAGTCAAGCACACCAACACCATGGTCATTTAACCAACTTTTGGTGCTTTTGGCAGTGTGGGCAGGTGCCAAATCCTGCTGGAAAATGAAATCAGCATCTTCAAAAAGCTGGTCAGCAGAAGGAAGCATAAAGTGCTCCAAAATTTCTTGGTAAACGGGTGCAGTGACTTTGGTTTTCAAAAAACACAATGGACCAACACCAGCAGATGACATTGCACCCCAAATCTTCACAGACTGTGGAAACTTAACACTGGACTTCAAGCAACTTGGGCTATGAGCTTCTCCACCTTTCCTCCAGGCTCTAGGACCTTGGTTTCCAAATGAAATACAAAACTTGCTCTCATCTTAAAAGAGGACTTTGAACCACTGGGCAACAGTCCAGTTCTTCTTCTCCTTAGCCCAGGTAAGACACCTCTGACGTTGTCTGTGGTTCAGGAGTGGCTTAACAAGAGGAATACGACAACTGTAGCCAAATTCCTTGACACGTCTGTGTGTGGTGGCACTTGATGCCTTGACCCCAGCCTCAGTCCATTCCTTGTGAAGTTCACTCAAATTCTTGAATCGATTTTGCTTGACAATCCTCATAAGACTGCGGTTCTCTCGGTTGGTTGTGCATCTTTTTCTTCCACACTTTTTCCTTCCACTCAACTTTCTGTTAACATGCTTGGATACAGCACTCTGTGAACAGCCAGCTTCTTTGGCAATGAATGTTTGTGGCTTACCTAGTGAACCAAACTGAGAGACCATTTTGAAGGCTCAGGAAACCTTTGCAGGTGTTTTGAGTTGATTAGCTGATTGGCATGTCACCATATTCTAATTTGTTGAGATAGTGAATTGGTGGGTTTTTGTTAAATGTGAGCCAAAATCATCACAATTAAAAGAACCAAAGACTTAAACTACTTCAGTCTGAATGTATTTACTACACGAGTTTCACAATTTGAGTTGAATCACTGAAATAAATGAACTTTTCCACGACATTCTAATATATATATAAATAAATAAAAACTATTAGACCTATGTTGTTAAGGCACAGAGACAAGGAGGACCCAAGCACAGAACACTAACACAGGAGTTCAGTGTAACAGGTTTTATTTACAAATAGAGAGGGCAGGTGAAGTGTGGGGAAAGGTGAAGAGTGGCGTGGTCGGGATTCGAACTCTGGTCTGGAGCGTGAGAAGCGAGCATGCAAAGGTGCACCATGGGGAGGGGAGAGTGGGACTGAGCCACGGGGAGAAGTGAGGTGGGACTGGGCATAGCAGGAAGTGAGACAAGAGCAGGCAACGAGAGACTTGAGACATGGACCACGGAGAGAGAAAGCAGGGTGAGCACGGGGAAATACCACATGGGAAACAACGCGAAATACTGAGTGTAACCAAAATGCGAGGAGAGCCGGAAGTTACCGCACTGAGAGCCGGAACAATCTGGCGACGAGTGGATGAAAGACCGGGGTTTATATACTCTGCTGATGAGGTGAGTAGATGAGGAACAGGTGAGACCACTGATTCGATCATGGACCGCCACACCCAGGAACCCACACATACACAGAGAGAGAGAAAACACTGGAAGCATGGGAAAGGGGACGATGGGGAAAATACGAGGAGCTCGGCCCAGACCATAACAGTACCCCCCCTCTCAATGGGAGCCTCCAGGCGACCCACCTGGTTTGTCTGAGTGGGCCCTGTGGAGCTCACTGATGAGAGCGGGATCCAGGATAAAGGACCGGGGTACCCAGGTCCGCTCTTCAGGTCCATAACCCTCCCAGTCCACAAGATATTGTAGGCCCCGTCCTCTACGGCACACATCCAGCAGACTCCTGACCGTGTAGGCTGGGTGATTGTCTATGACCCGGGCGAGTGGTGGGGGGTCGGTCGGAGGGCATAGAGGACTGACGTGTACCGGTTTGAGCTAGGAGACATGGAAAATGGGATGTATGCACAGGGATTTGGGGAGTTTCAATTTTACTGCGGCAGGGTTGATGATGCTCTCAATGGTGAATGGCCCGATGTAGCGGGGGGAGAGTTTCTTGGCCTCTGTCTTGAGCTGGATGTCCTTGGCTGCCAGCCACACCTTTTAGCCTGGTTGGTACTTGGGGGCTGGGACCTGGTGGCGGTTGGCCAGGCGACAGTTGTGCTCAGAGGAGGGGAGTAGGGCAGAGCGGGCTTCTCTCCATACCTTGCGGCAGTGGCGGAGATGGGCTTGTACGGAGGGGACGGCAATGTCATCCTCCTGGGCCGGAAATAGTGGGGGCTGGTAGCCCAGGGAGCACTCGAAGGGGGATAGGCCGGTGGCGGTGCTGGTGAGGGAGTTGTGGGCGTATTCTACCCATGGCAGCTGGGAGCTCCAGGTGGTGGGGTTTTTAGTGGTTACGCATCACAGGGTAGCTTCCAGTTCCTGGTTAGCCAGCTCAGCCTGGCCATTGCTTTAGGGGTGGAACCCTGAGGATAAGCTGGCCATGGCCCCCAGGGCTTTACAAAAGGCTCTCCAGACTTGTGAGATGAACTGGGGACATTGAGTCTGAGACAATATCCTTGGGGATGCTGGGCAGTCGGAAAACATAGTTAACCATGAGGTTGGCGATTTCGCGGGCCATAGGGAGTTTGGGCAGGGCCACGAAATGGACCGCTTTGGGATGGGGGCAGACCGGTGACGAAATCTAGAGCTATGTGGGACCAAGGGTGACTGGGAACAGGGAGAGGTTGGAGTAACCCGGCCAGAGGTCAGTGTAGGGGCTTGCTACAGGCACAGACTGTACAGGCTGCAACGAATGCTCGGCTATCAGCATCCATGGTCGGCCACCAGAAGTGCCGTTTCAATAGGCCCAGGGTGCGACGGGAGCCGGGGTGACAGGCAAACCGGGAACAGTGGACCCACTGGAGGACCTGGCAACGCACGGTATATGGGACGAATAAGCGGCCCGGGGGTCCATTGCTGGGGTCAGGTTGGGTGCACTGAGCTCTCTGGATGGTGGACTCGATCTTCCACATAACAGCCCTGACCACACAGGTGGGAGAATGGTGTCAGGACCTGAAGTGTCCTCTTCTCTGGAGAACTGGTGGGAGAGGGCATTGGGCTTGCCGTTTTTCGAGCCTGGATGGTAGGTGATCGTAAAATTAAACCGTCCAAAGAATAGGGCCCAACAAGCTTGGCGGGAGTTAAGGTGCTTGGCGGTCTGGATGTACACCAGGTTCTTATGGTCAGTTCAGACGATGAAGGGCTGCTCAGCCCCCTCGAGCCAGTGTCTCCACTCCTCCAGGGCCAGTTTGACAGCCAGCAACTCACGATTCCCCACATTGTAGTTGCGTTCTGCGGGTGAGAGGCGACGTGAGAAGAAGGCGCATGGGTGAAGTTTCTGGATGGGGCCAGACCGTTGGGAGAGAACCGCACCCACACCTGACTCGGAGGCATCCACCTCCACAATAAATTGCCGCGAGGGGTCAGGTTGTACCAGCACTGGAGCCGAGGTGAAAATTTCCTTAAGTTTCCTAAAGGTGGCTTCAGCCTCAGGGTTCCACATGAAGGGGGTGGAGGTGGAGGTCAATCTGTTAAGGGGTGGTAGTGAGAGAGCCCAGTCCTTGCTAAAGACCTCTCCCAGGTCGTGATACTCGGGGGGCACAGATGAGAGGTCAGGCAGTTCAGAGGCCAAAGGAGGGGTAAATGCCGTTGCGGGAGGTAGTGCTGATTCCAGGCACGAGGAGTGGCATAAGGGGCTCCAGGTGATGATCCTCCCGGCCATCCAGTCGATCTGGGGGTTGTGATGCCTCAGCCAGGAGTGTCCCAAGACCACTGGTGTATCTGGAGAGGAGATGACATTGAGTCTCATGATGGTTGCCAGAGATAACCAAGAGCAGAGGGATGGTACGATGGGTAACTTGGGCCAGGAGTCTGCCATCCAGCGCGTTGATTGTCACGGGTGGCTCCAGCGGTTCCAGGGGGAAGCCGACCTGGGAGGCTAGCTCCTTATCAAGGAAGCTGTCTTCTGCACCAGAGTCGATCAGGGCCAACAAGGGGACAGGTGCTTGCTTGTGATGTAGGGTGGCCGGGATTTGGAGTCTGGACCGGGAGACGGACTGGGAGACTTGGAGGGTTTGGCTCGCCAGTAGCTCCCTACTTACTGGGAAGCCCCTCCTTTGATGAACAGGACAGGTGGCAATGAAGTGACCCTTAGCTCCACAGTAGAGGCACACCCTCTCTTGGAACCGACAATCGTGTTTGGCCATAGTAAGTGGGGCCCGCCCCACCTGCATGGGTTCTTCACCAGGGGGAAACACATAGGATGAGGCTGGAGAGCTGGATGGAGGTTCCCGGACTGGGTGGGCAAGCGAGCGGGGAGCTTGGGTCCGGCCAAACCTCTCTCGATGGCTCTCTCGCATGCTATTGTCTAGGCAGATGGTGAGAGAAATCAGTGCATCGAGGGAGTCGGGTTCATCCCTTGTGGTGAGTTCGTCCTTTAACGGCTCGCTGAGGCCATTAAGGAACACCCCCTGGAGGGCCTCCTGGTTCCATCCAGACTTGGCGGCCAGAACCCGGAACTCCACCGAATACTCGGCCACGCTACAGGGTCCCTGGCAGAGGGAGAGCAGGCGTTTGGTGGCCTCCTTCCCCTGGATGGGGTGTTCAAACACTTTCCGCAGCTCGTCGGTGAAGGCAGTGACCGAGATCCTCAACGCCGGCTGCATATCCCAAATAGCAGTGGCCCAGGCTAAGGCATCTCCCCTAAGGAGGCCCACGATGTAGGCCGCCTTGGACTCATCAGTGGCGTAGGTGAGGGAACGTTGCACAAATATGAGGGAGCACTGGAGGAGGAAGGACCTGCACCTCCCTAGATCGCCAGCATAGGGTTCGGGGTCGGGGACATGGGCCTCACGCAGTGGGAGACTTGAAGGGAAGGTGGGTGCTGGGATGGCTTGCCTCGATGGGGGTAGTGAGTGACGCCTGGGTCAACTGGTTGTACCGCTCCGTGAGAGCACTAATCTCCTGGGACATAGCGTGGAGCTGTTGCTCGTGCTGGCCCAGGAGTGAACCTTGCCAGGACAGGGCTGCCTGCGGAGGGGCTGGTTCTGCTGGGTCCATGGTGGCCAGATTGTTCTGTTAAGATGAGAAACAGGTGAGACCGCTGATTCGATCATGGAGCACCACGCCCAGGAACCCACACACACACCCATACACACACACACACACACACAGAGAGAGAGAGAGAGAAAACACTGGAAGCATGGGAAAGGGGATGAGGGAAAATACGAGGAGCTCGGCCCAGACCATGACAAATGTATTGTTTTAATAGTCTAAATTGATTTACAGATAGGCTATGTCGAACTGAATTACAAATATCAACAAACATCTTATATTATATGAATTAATGTTTGTGAAAATATATTTTTGACTAATCAAATATATATTGTTACTAGCCAAAATTTCAGCTGTAGATATCTGCAAGGTAATTCGTAATAAAAACTCACCACGTGCCTTTCTCCCAGTTCTAGGCTCTTCCAGGAGTTTTAACGTTTAAGAGTAATTATCTTCGAGGCTATACAGCACCGAATTCGAGGCTTGGTCTACTTTTTAATCAGCAACGTGCAACGAATAAGTCACGATAACAATGCCTTATACAGTGAATCAAAAAGCTTAACAGCTTGATCCGAGCCCTCGTCCTCTGAGCAGAGTTGCCATAATTCTTATCCAAAATGTCACAAAAACCACGCAGAAAGAGACTATAGCCCAGAAGTTTGGGCACTGGAAAAGGGCGACGCATTTGTCTTCTTTTTCTCGTGAGAAACAAGTATGCAGTGGTGTACAAGAATTATTCAGTTTGCAATATCACATGTTAAATTACATCAAGAGTGTCCAAAGTCTGGCCTGGTACCAAATGCAGCCTGCGTACAGATGTTAACTGGCCGTGTATGATAGGTAGCCAACCGGCCACCACGTTGCAATTTTTCCTTTCCCCTGACAGTGGCAGTAGACTGTGTTAACACAGCTAAATTGCAAGAACCAGCAGGATTTTCATTTTTCTGCAGGATGTTTGCTGGTATCCTGCAGGAATGATGAAATGGCGAAACAGTGTAATTTATAGAAAAATATAAACGGCTCTGTCGCACAGGTATTCGAATGCACAAATTCAACTGTCACCAACCGTTGTGTGTCTGTAGAGTAGGGGAGACCAGGGGCAATTGTAACATTTTTTACATTTTCCTTCATAATTCACAGACTACTTGAAATACACTAGTCATCTTTTTATACAAGAAATAAATATAGGTGCACTAATTAATAATACAATTTATATATTTTCACTTATAAGGACAAGACTATAACATTAAATTAAATGCAAGAAGTTAGAGTGTTACAATCGCCCCCTTGGTGGAGGCGATTGTAACAGTGTTTGGGGGCAATTGTAACACTGATTATAGCCATCCAAAGCTATCAATTTTTTTAACATTTATTAGGCTTCAAAAAATTTAACTTAATTTCAGTGAACTAAACAATCTTAATTCTTAATTCTGTTTTTTTTGTTTGTTTGTTTTTTAGGTGTGAATTGCACTCCGGCTTGGAAACTTTACAGATTGCATTAGTCATTGTGCAACAAAATAATTCATTTGTGAAAATACTTTGCTTTTGTTGTGAAGTTATTTCCCAGTATGTATCCTGCAGGACAGAAACACTCACCATGTGTCCTGCAGAATTTCAGATTTATCCTGCACAATAGTCTTGCAGGAAGTGTGTGTTTTAAATAGACCTGCAGGACATAATTCCTGGAGGATATAGCTAATTCCTGCATATAATTTTTTCCTTCATAGAATTTGTTTCAGCCTTTTCTCAAGGCCATGGAAGCATGGTATTGTTTTTTTTTTTTTTTATGCACTTCATTCCACACGGCGTTCTTTGTTTCTTCTTATTTATTTAAATCCAGATAATTGCTTATCAAAACATTGATTGAGATTAAGATACAAATGATACAAAAACGAAAATATTACAAACAAACTTATGAAGTCATCAAAAATCGTCCCTGACCCACCCCATTTCTCCCGACTCCTTCAATGCATTTCCACGCCCTTTATGACGTATCCAAATTATGCTAATTCCTTTCATAATTAACATAAATTAAATTAGACCAAAACATATACAAATAATATTATAATATTTAAACATAAACAAGAAACCAAAATAAATTTTCTATAATGGCTACAACAGAATTCCTACAGATATTTCTACAGGAAAATTAGCTGAAAATCCCGTAGGATATCTGCATAATCTTCCTGCAGGATTCCTGTAGGGTTTTTGTAAGTGCACATTTAACCTGTTGGTGGTGCTAGAGTGTTGGCAGCACTTGGCCCAAATTTGGTCAGAATGTTCCTTAGACTCTCCCCAATCAGTGTGCCAACTTTTTACCAGACGCAGGGGCATAGCCATCATGTCAGATGTGGGGGGGACAGAATGTCAAGGGTATTCTTTTTTTCTGACCTTTGTCTAATTGATGGATTTTATCTCTTCTTGCTCTTAATTGGCTTAATATGCAATTTCTGATTCTGTACTTGCATGTTATATTGTATATTTCACTGTATTATTTAAATATTGCAAATTGTGTTTGGTGTGCATTGTATTGCATATACATACAGTTGCAATCAAAATTATTCAACCCCCACTGCAAATCAGTTTATTGTCAAAATTTACAGACTTTCAGCTGTTTGCAATGAACAAATCAAACAAAAGCAATTGAAATAGTTCAACACGACACATGCTTCAAGTGGTTTCCTCAAATTCAACTGAAAATGCAACTTACAATGACTTCTCCAGTCTCAAAAATCCCTCACAACAGCACAAATATGCAAAACAGGTGTTGTCTCAAGCACACTTGATGCAACTAATCAAGGGCTTCATTAGTTGCACCAGGTGTGCTTTAGCTGGAACAAATGAAATACCTGGACGGGGCAGAAAAAGGAAGCCATCAACGGCTGCAACCAGATTTCTGAGAAGGCAGGTTATGAAAAACCCTTGAGTGACTGCAAAAGACCTGCAGCAAGACTTGGTGGCAACAGGCACTGAGGTTTCAGTGAGCACAGAATGGCGCATACTAAACGCAGAAGGTTTCCATGCCAGAACTCCAAGACATACACCGCTACTGACCCAAAAGCACAAGAAAAGTCGGATCAAAATCATATAAATAAGCCACAGAAGTTTTGGGATTCTGTTCTGTGGAGCGATGAAACAAAACTGGAACTTTTTGGCACAAAGGATCAGCGGTATGTCTGGAGAAAGAAGAATGAAGAAAGAACACTCTGTCCACAGTCAAGCATGGTGGTGGCTCGGTGATGCTCTGAGGCTGCTTTGCATCTTCTGGCACTGGAAACCTGCAGCATGTGGAAGGCAAGATGGATTCATTGAAGTATCAGGAAATCCTAGGAGAAAATGTCATGCGATCTGTGAGGAAGCTGAAGCTTTAGCACCATTGGACCTTGCAACAGGGCAATGATACCAAGCAGACCTCAAATTCCACCAAGGCTTGGTTGCAGGAGAAGTCCTGGAAGATTCTACAGTGGCCATTACAGTCACCTTACTTGAACCCCATAGAAAATCTCGGGTGGGATTTGAGGAAGATGGTTGCAGTATGCAAACCCAAGAATATTACTGAACTGGAGGCCATTGCTCATGAGGAATGGGCTAAGATTCCTCAGGAATGCTGCCAGAAGCTGGTGTCTGGCTATGCATCTCGTTTTCAGCAGGTCATAACAGCAAAAGGGTGCTCTACTAAGTACTAAAGATGCTTGCCATGAAGGGGTTGAATAATTTTGAGACTGGAGAAGTCATTATAAGTTGCATTTTCAGTTGAATTTGGGGAAACCACTTGAAGCATTCGTTGTGTTGAACTATTTCAATTGCTTCTGTTTGATTTGTTCATTGCAAACAGCTGAAAGTCTGTAAATTTTGACAATAAACCTGATTTGCAATGGGGGTTGAATAATTTTGATTGCAAGTGTAGCACACAGTATATAATATATACTTGTACATTATAGATGATTTTGTTTCAGTTCTCTCCCTTTTCTACTGAATTATATACAGTAATGTAAAAATGGCAGTGTTATACTTTTTTCCCTATACTACTAAATTACTACTGACTTAAACTGCTGCATAACGTTTTAAGTTATTATAACAGCCTGTTATGACTGTCATTGTATTTATAAAATGAGTTCTATTCTATAATATTTATATTAATATTTATCGTAAACATAGTAAAAGAAACCATTATGTAACATGCAACGCTGCCTGATCCAGACATACAGTAATCCATGCAACATTAACAATTCACCATCTTATTCTAATGTGAAGGACTCAGATAACAAAAAAAGGGTTTCAACCACTGATAGATAGATAGATATACACACACACACACACACACACACACACACACACACACACACACACACACACACACACACACACACACACATCTCAATAAATTAGAATGTCATTGAAAAGTTCATTTATTTCAGTAATTCAACTCAAATTGTGAAACTCGTGTATTAAATAAATTCAATGCACACAGACTGAAGTAGTTTAAGTCTTTGGTTCTTTTAATTGTGATGATTTTGGCTCACGTTTAACAAAAACCCACCAATTCACTATCTCAACAAATTAGAATACTTCATAAGACCAATAAAAAAAAAAAAACATTTTTAGTGAATTGTTGGCCTTCTGGAAACTATGTTCATTTACTGTACATGTACTCAATACTTGGTAGGGGCTCCTTTTGCTTTAATTACTGCTTCAATTTGGCGTGGCATGGAGGTGATCAGTTTGTGGCACTGCTGAGGTGGTATGGAAGCCCAGGTTTCTTTGACAGTGGCCTTCAGCTCATCTGCATTTTTTGGTCTCTTGTTTCTCATTCTCCTTTTGACAATACCCCATAGATTCTCTATGGGGTTCAGGTCTGGTGAGTTTGCTGGCCAGTCAAGCACACCAACACCATGGTCATTTAACCAACTTTTGGTGCTTTTGGCAGTATGGGCAGGTGCCAAATCCTGCTGGAAAATGAAATCAGCATCTTCAAAAAGCTGGTCAGCAGAAGGAAGCATGAAGTGCTCCAAAATTTCTTAGTAAACAGGTGCAGTGACTTTGGTTTTCAAAAAACACAATGGACCAACACCAGCAGATGATATTGCACCCCAAATCATCACAGACTGTGGAAACTTAACACTGGACTTCACGAAACTTGGGCTATGAGCTTCTCCACCCTTCCTCCAGACTCTAAGACCTTGGTTTCCAAATGAAATACAAAACTTGCTCTCATCTGAAAAGAGGACTTTGGACCACTGGGCAACAGTCCAGTTCTTCTTCTCCTTAACCCAGGTAATACGCCCCTGACGTTGTCTGTGGTTCAGGAGTGGCTTAACAAGAAGAATACGACAACTGTAGCCAAATTCCTTGACACGTCTGTGTGTGGTGGCTCTTGATGCCTTGACCCCAGCCTCAGTCCATTCCTTGTGAAGTTCACTCAAATTCTTGAATCGATTTTGCTTGACAATCCTCATAAGACTGCGGTTCTCTCGGTTGGTTGTGCATCTTTTTCTTCCACACTTTTTCCTTCCACTCAACTTTCTGTTAACATGCTTGGATACAGCACTCTATGAACAGCCAGCTTCTTTGGCAATGAATGTTTGTGGCTTACCTAGTGAACCAAACTGCGAGACCATTCTGAAGGCTCAGGAAACCTTTGCAGGTGTTTTGAGTTGATTGGCTGATTGGCGTGCCACCATATTCTAATCTGTTGAGATAGTGAATTGGTGGGTTTTTGTTAAATGTGAGCCAAAATCATCACAATTAAAAGAACCAAAGACTTAAACTACTTCAGTCTGTGTGCATTGAATTTATTTAATACACGAGTTTCACAATTTGAGTTGAATTACTGAAATAAATGAACTTTTCCACGACATTCTAATTTATTGAGATGCACCTGTATAATTGGATAGCTCATGGAATTCTAAACTGTCAGCAGTAAGTGAAGCCATCGGAAATGCTCTGGCGGCCATTTTACTATTCCCTTCTGATAGAGGGCACCGACCGACAACGAACGAAAACTGTTAAGATGACCCGATGTGCTGCTTTTAACTGAAAAACAACGTTCGCTAAAGGATGTGCAGAAGTGCCCACAGGTTGCAATTTATACAGACCATGTACTTATTAAGCACAAATGTGTCGTTATCCCCATGTAGAGTGGGAATAACGATAATAATCTTTAATAATAGTAACAATAACAGTAAAAGTACATCATAGTGCATGAATTACCCCCCTTTTAAAGCAAAAGTACCCAGTAGTGTAGAGATTTCACTCTGTGCTGTTTCAGCTTTGTGGTCAAAAGGTAAGAACAGAGAGCTTAGCAACAACCTGCGGCTAAACACTAAAGCACTAATACTTAAACACTTCTGTAATCTACTGAGGGGAAAGATGCAGAAAATAATGGATAAAAAGTGCGCGAGAATAGAATGAACCAGTCCTGGAAGGCACATCATCCCCGTTGCGAACGAGTTTATGTTTATTCAGTAGTGTTGAGTGGTTTGTGACTTTCCTTGGGCTGTTTTGGCTCTGAGAATCTGGCAACCCACAATCCCCTCCCCACACACACACACACACACACACACAGCTAATATACACTCTAACACACAGCTGTAATTAAACGCGCATTGGTATAATAAAGTCATTATTTTCTGTATCTTTTCCTTCAATAGATTACAGTAGTGTTGAAGTGTTGGTGTTTAAGTGTGTGTTTTAGTGCTTTAGTATTAGTGTTTAATGTCTAGCCGCTGGTTGTTGCTCTCTGTTCTTACCTTTTAACCACAAAGCTGATATTCCAAGTTGAAGCTGATAGAGTGAAAGCTCTACAAAAACACTAGAAACACACACCATCGCCGTTGCGAAAGAGTTTTTCTCTATGAATACAAAGATGGCGGCGCAGTAGCTTCACTGTTGGTGACGTCATGAGCTGTCCAGTTACATATATAGATCAGTGGTTTTAACACTTCGTTCTTGACTTGAGGTTCTTGACGTTCGTTTGCCCCTAATGACTCGTGCTTAGAATTTGTTTGCGTTCTCCCTCTGGAGTAATGTGTGCGCTAAGTTGCACTTAACATATGCCGACACTTGGGGGCAGAAACGCGTCAGTTTACCCTTTTCTCCATCATAATACAACCAAAGAAGAAGAACACAGCGGCCACTAGGTGAAGAAAATGGCCGACGTGGAAATGGACTTACAAAGAGAGAGGTTGAATAATGGGTAAGACACCGAGGTGATAAAGGAGTGCTTTAATTTGTTGCAGGAGTATTGTTTTTACGGGGTGATTTATGGATGAGTATTTTGTTTCGTCGTAAATATAACAGTTTTCCTATTAATGTTCTTGCAAGTTAACGTGCAGATGCAAGCTAGCTAGCTAGCTAGTTAGCTTATGTTGCTACATAACTAATGCTAGCCAATTTCATACGACCTCAATTAAGCGGCGGGTAGCTTACTAGCTGGATGGTGCAACATATGTAATATCTTGTGTGCTCGTTATTCATATAAGATGTGGTGTTCTGTTAAGTTTTACTTCCTAAGGATATTCTCCAAAACAAACTTTAGGTCCACGAATGGTATTTTTGTTTGACACGTTTCCGCGTTAGTTTGCGCGCTGTATAGCTAATGGCGCTCCCTAGCTCATGCTAATCTTTATAACGTTATACTCTATTGCTAAGGCTAGCTAACTATGTACATTCTTTATCATTTAATGAATTGAATGCCATTTGTTCTTTTTGTGAAGCAAAGAAACCTAATACATCTAATGTTTTGTTGATCTACATTTAATTGTCTGTGTCCTAAGAGTATTGAAATCAAGTGTATATACGTGCACGGTGGCGCAGCGGGTAGCGCTGCTGTCTCTAGGGTCTCAGGTCCGAGCTTGACATCGGGTTCAGTGTTGCCAACTCTCGCGAGACAAATAAGCAGCCGCAGCTTCAATAACAAGCCCAGTATAATTATAGCATATTACGGCCTCAGCAACATATTAAACTGAAACCAGTCGGAGTTTGAAAAGCGAAAACAAAATTTATTTAACAAAAAAAATCGTCAAACGGCAACTGATCACCTGCGAGCAGAATATGATTGGAGAGATGGAAAAGGAGATTACATTAGAACCATATGTAACTATTCTAATATAATAATAGTTTGATACATTATGAAAAAGAGATCTTTTAAAAAAATTAAATTATGTTTCACTTATAAAAGGTCATCCCTGTCCTCCCCTAATCTGTAAGTTGTTTATCCTTTTCCCAGCCGTTGTTGTACTTTTTTCCATACTTGGACTACTTTGTTGGTGGCATTGTTTGTGGAAATGTACATATGTCTATCTGTCTACTATACTAACTATCATCGCTTGGAATTACTGCTTATTTCCAAGCGATGCTTGTCGAAGGATGAACGAAGTTGCTTGTCAGATTTTTCTAACAAGCAACCCAATTTTTTAAAACAAGACCAAAAAACCGTGACCCGTGATATTTTTCAAGTGACTAAAAATAAAAAAGAAGCCCAAAGTCATGTATTATAAGTGGATTGGCAACTCTGGTTACTAGAGCTTCTGTGCATGTTCTCCTTCTGCTCGCATGGGTTTCCTCTCACCTCCCAAAACATGCCAGTAGGGGGATTGGCAAAGATGTATTGTCCCTGTGAAGGACTGGTGTCACATCCAGGGTGTATTTTAGTTTTACGCAGAGTGTTCCTGTTTTAGGCTGTTTCATCCAGGATGAATGGCTACTGAAAGAGAGTGCATGTACTATGTACGTAAAATCCGATACACATGCTCTATATTTTGTACATTAAAATTTTGTGTTTATTATAACAGGGAAGAAGATTTGGAGAGTCCACAGAAGAGTGGGAACGAGAAGAGTGAAATGTCTGAAGAGGATGAGGAGGAGGAGGGCACGGAGCAGGCTGAGGTAAACGGGGGGAACCGAGACGAAACTTCCAAACATCACAGCTGCAGCAAACACAAGAAAAAGAAACACAAGCACCGCAGCAAGCACAAAAAGCATAAACACGCATCTGAGGAGGAGAAGGAGCGCAAGCGCAAGCACAAACACAAACATAAGAAGCACAGGCGCAAAGAGGGGACACCACCCTCTTCAGGAGCCATTGACCGGAAGACTGATGATGCCTCCCCTTCTTCTGAGAACCCAAATGTGGATGACCGGGCTGTGCTAGAGGACTTGGAGAAGCAGAGAGCTTTAATTAAAGCTGAGCTGGATAGTCAGCTGATGGAAGGTAAGGTTCAGTCAGGAATGGGGCTTATCCTGCAGGGTTATAACTCAGGCTCTGAAGAGGATGGAGAGGGACAGAGGCCCCGAAATGGAGTGCAGTGCCAGAAAGGCAGTGGGGATAAAACACGCTCACCAAGGGACCGTAGCAGCAGGGGTGGCAAAGCCAGACAGGACTCGCCAGATAATAAAACCAGCACAAAGCGCCACAGCCGCTCTAGAGAGAGAGACAGAGCAGCAAGGGAGAGCAGAGGAAGCCGGCTGAGTAATAGTGGGATAGCCAAGGAGTGCAGCAGATCCAAAGACAGGAGGTGTTCACGGACCCAGAACCAATCTCGTGAGAGAGTAAAGAAATCACAATCTCCATCCAGCAAGAGGCGCTCAGCAGAAAGAAAAACTGAGCAAAAGGGGTGCTTGTCAGAGAGAAAGGAGGCTCGAACAGAAAGACACCCTTCTCCCCGTGCAGAGGAAAGAAGGGCTATTCAGGAGCAGGGCAGGCAGAGATCAGGTTCACCAGCGCACTCATACAATCAGAGGTCTCATTCCAAAGATGGCCGCTCAGAGGCAGACAGGGAGAAGAGGCCTGGCAAATCGCCTTCCAAGGATGCCTCATCAGGAAAGGAGAACCGCTCGCCATGCCACAGGCGTGCATCAAGTCCACGGCGGCGCCGTAGTTCCTCCACCCATCAGAGGGAGCGCCAATCTCATCAGGCAGCATCATCTGGATCGAAACAGAGCTACTCTCCTTCCAGGAACAGGTCCCCTGCAAGGAGGGGCCGCAGTCGATCGGCAGAACGCAGAAGAGACTCGCCATCTCGGTAGGAATTTTTTACATTATCTTAAACATTTTATTTGAATTTCAGTGAAAATGATTTTAAAATTTAAGTGCATTCAAACAGCTTTTATTTTTATACCGCCACAGACAAAGCAAATATAAATGTGTGTATATAAAAGTGCAAATATAAAAGTGCTACTCGATGAGTTTGAATTGTATAATCTAGCCACAGGAGGTCACAAGCCCGGTGTACTTTTTGTGCCGGTCCCAAGCCCGGATAAATAGAGAGGGTTGTGTCAGGAAGGGCATCCGACGTAAAACTTTTTTGCCAAAATCAATATGCGAATCACTAAAATGACTTCCATACCGGATTGGTCGGGGCCCGGGTTAACAACGACCGCCATCGGTGCCGTTGACCTACAGGGCACTGGTGGAAATTGGGCTACTGTTGGTCGAAGAAGGAGAGGAGGAAGAGGATGCAGGGGATAGGGCTAGATGGAGGCAGATGATTCGCTGTGGCGACCCCTGAAGGGAACAGCCAAAAGGAAAAGAAGATGAGTTTGAATTGTATAAGGCACAGAAGAAAATCAGGAGACAATATGGTTCAAATTTCATTTCATTTATTGCCCCTATTTTACATTTATTATGCTATTTTGGATCCACCATCCAGTCTTAATTTTGTTCACAATGACAAAAAATGTTTTTTGCATAATGAAAATTAAAGAAAAGAAATGTAATGACATTTTACTAAAATAAAAACAGACAAAAATTTTAGAAAGGGTCAACTGGCCACGAAAGTTAAACTTTTTATCTTTGCACACTCACATTTCAAATGAGATTACATAAAGGAATTAATTAAGAAATGCTACTTACTATGCTCTTTGTTGTAAGATGACCTTGGTAATAGTAACATTTTTAAAAATCCCAAATTTAATGCCATACTAAGTCACTGTTCATTTATTCATCTTTAGTAACTGCTTTATGCTGAGCAGGATCACACTTATAAATCCAAAAGAGGTTGTTCAGCTTAAATATTACAAGAAGAAATGCTGGTCCATCCTTTATAAAAGCAACTAGTGAAAACAGCCTTACAAGTACCATATCATTATAGGAGTAATGTGCGTGTTTGTTTGTTTGTTTAATGTGTCAAATGTGTTTTGGTAAATTATGAGCTCGGGTTGGAGCAGGTGAACACTGAACACTCCCCACAGGAAAGAAGTTTGACAGTGGGTGGATTGATGAAACCTGGCTGTAATGTTCAGTTGGTGTCATTTGGTTTTGGTGCACTGGAGCTGGGAACTCTACAGGGAGGATGATTTCCATGTACCGGCTTTAATGTAACAATAAAACCAAACAGATTTTGCTAGCCCTTCTTTCAGAGTGATGATGGAATATTTCTGCCTCCTTCAGGAAGCGCTCTCGTGTGGATGGGACTGGAAGGTCATATGAGACTAGCCCAGCACGACGAAGGGTCAGCCGTTCACCACTCAGACGAAGGTCTCTGTCCCCACGGCGACAGTCACGCCCCTCACCGAGAAGGCGGAGTCGATCTCCTTTTAGACGAAGGTCAGTGAGTGATAGTTTAGTAGTCTTGACTCTGTACCAGTCACTGTTGACTACAAACAGTATAAGCTTGGAGGACACTGTGCTTGCAGGACACTGTGACTATCATTGTTTTCTCAGGTCGGGTGAGAGGGATCGATTTGGCCACACCAGGGCTCGTCGCTCCACATCCAGAGAACGTGAGCGCAGGAGAAGGCGGAGCCGAGATGAGGACAAGTACAAGGGGAGTCTGTCAGAGGGCATGAAGGTTGATCAAGATTCCTCCTCGGATGACGTGTGAGTAAAAACTGCCTGTAGACTGCTATCATACAGTTGAGGTCATAAGTTTACATACGTCTTGCAGAATCTGCAAAATGTTAATAATTTAAAAATTTCATCATAAAAATTCATAAAATCATTAATTATATTGTTTTTTATTTAGTATTGCCCTGAATAAGCTATATTACATAACAGATGTTTACATATAGTCCATGAGACACAATAATAACCAGACGGAGAATCTCACCTGTGCATGCGTGTCTCCTTTACTCCTTGACTGCCTGTCAAGAACTTTCAGCTTGACACACACACACACACACACACACACACAGAGCAGAGAAAATTTCAGAGAGAAGTGAGGCTGATATCACCAATGTTCGTCCCCCACCAAAAAATAAATTAAAATCAGTAGCGTGGGATTACTTTGGATATCTCAAAAATGAAAGGGGGGTTGTTCTTGAGGATGGACATTCAGTTTGCAAAAAAATGTGGCTGCCAAATGAGGAAACACACAAAAAAAATGTTCGCCCATATTCGAGAACACCATTCCTTCTTGCAGATCAATGTATATGTCCTGTTTATAACTTTAATCCCTAACGAAAAAATGTATGAACGTTTAAACGTCAATCATAAAATGCGCCATGCATGGTATGTCCATTTGGTAACCTTGGACTTATAAACACACACTGACCCCGATCTGCGTGCATGTGTGTGAGATAAAAGATACAGATAGGAGCAGTCTGGCTGTGCTGTCGCACACCTACAGTATATGTTAATAATCATAGGACATTATTTTAAAAGCTCACACAGCTGATGTTATTTTTTTAATTTAGTAGTTAATTTAACATGCTATGCTAACATGTAAACAATAAGTTAATATTAAATGACTCACATTTTAGACTCAGAAGATCCTACACTTTTTCCCCTCTCCCATTTATTTTGTTCTAGAGGAAATACAATTTGATTTATTTTTTGTCTAAAGAGAGATTAAAGGTACTGCTCCTTTTTGAACAGTATGATTGGTGTAAATTGTTATTATCTTGTCTTCTGGGAAACATAATAAGATCTTTAAACAAAATAACAATTTACACCGATCATCCTGTTCAAAAGTTTACACCTTAATGTATTGTGTTGCCTTCTTGAGCATCATTGAACGTTTGCACCTTTTGTAATAGTTCTGCATGAGTCCCTCAGTTATCCTAAGTGTGAAAAGATGGTTCTTAAAATCATATAGCTACTTTGGCAAGGGGTCAAATATGCAGAAGATGCTGAAGGGCAGAATTAAATAAAAAAACAAAATGTAATTTTTATGATCCCTCTTATTGTTTTTTAAATTATTAACATTTTGCAGATTCTGCAAGGCATTTAAAACGTATGACCTCAACTGTAGTTATGCAGGAAAGCACAGATGTTTTACTTAAAGTTTTCCGTAGATAGAGCTTTACTCTGTGGTTACATTGCACTTTGCTGAAACTCTGTAGTAAGTGGTACCTAAAACACAATTTCAGTATCAACTCATCTTGTGTTCAGGATGGAAGATTTTGATGCCGAAGAGGAGGATGAGGAGGCTCTGATTGAAAAGCGACGGCAACAGCGACTGGCTATAATGCAGGTGGGAAACATCATACTTTCCATTCAAATAATACAGTGGTCATTTCCATTCTGCAATCAAACGTTAAAATTTTCAAACGTTGATTTGAATGCCAACACTGTTTCCATTGCATCATTAGAAATACAGGACAGTAAATGAGGACAGCAACATGGGCTCAATGGCATCAGAGCCGAGCAGTCCACAGAGCAGCACACGCAGTCGCTCTGCCTCACCAGACGACATCCTGGAGCGCGCTGCTGCCGATGTTAAACAGTATGAGCGTGAAAATGTGAACACCTTTGAGGCCAATGTGAAGGCCAAGCACAACCTCATTGCCCAGGAGAAAGAGGGTTAGTATGTGCTGCTTCACAGCTTGGAGGAGGTGTGTGGTCAGTTAATGTAGGATGTTCATTTTGTGCAGTGTTTCCGCTGATGATCATTGTAGTTCAAAAGTGTTTTGAACGTGCACTCTGACGTCCTGGTTGGTGTGAGGATATTAGGATGCAGACATTAATGAGAGTGGTGCTAGGGTTTATTTTGGCTTCTTTACTTCATCTGCAAGGTAGTGTTCTCAGTGAAAATACTTGTAACTTAAAGAAAAAAATGGAAAGCTTCCCACAAATTTTTTCCCTGGGTGATTCACATTACACGTGCTGGTAATCAAGAGTGTACAGCAGTACACTGAATGAGGAGATAGTGAGGAAAAAACAGATTTCCTGCCTTTTTGTTTTTTAGTTTTATCTGAGTGATGCAGTAAGTGAGTGCACGTCAAGCCAGCATGTCGTGAGGGTGTAACTACTGGACCTCTTAAGGTGGAACAAAAAAAATCCAAATAAGAAAGCAATGAATAAGAAGCCAACTTTATATTCCTGAAACAATTATAAAGAGATGGAACACTCTTAGAAAAAGGGTGTTAAACTGTACCATTCTCTTTTACTGGGGTGCTTCACTCAAGAGCATCTATTAAATCTCTTGGTATTTATCTTTTATGTGGTAACGGAATAGTAGAGTATTTTTACAATAATTAGGTACATAATTGGGTATGTACGTCAAATTAATTAACTACTATAACTAGTCGGTTTTTTTTTTTTTTTTTTTTTTTTTTTTTAATATTTACTGAAAAAGATATTTAAATATTGGTTTATTAAGTAATTGTATGGGGCAGAATAATTGCACCACATAGAGCTGTGTGTTAAACCATTTTCAGGCCCAACATTGCTGTTTTGAAGAACACAGATCAACTGATTTCACTAACAACATAAAGTCTTTGTTCTTAGATAACAAGAAACGAAATGGGGCCATCAGACTGAATGCAGAAAAAAAAGTTTTAATGTCATTTCACACCACTTTGAATGATGGCAGCAATAAGATAAGAGTCAAAAGAGCAGTACCTAAAATGCCAATAGTTTCACTAAAAAAAAACAAAAACCTCAGTACAATGCAATATGCACAAATCAGAAATGCCTTGCATGGCAATACATTGATGAGAGTATTTAAAAATGAAAGCACCTGACAACCTCACCTCATTTTCATAACCTCATATTACATTTCATGGAAGGGGCTTAATATATATATATATTTTTTTTTTTGATGTGGTTGTAATATATCTTTAGCAAAGTGTCATTTCATCAGTGTTGTCCCATGAAAAGATATAATAAAATATTTACAAAAATGTGAGAGGTGCACTCACTTTTGGCACCGTATCTCACAAAAGTAAGTACACCCCTCACATTTTTGTAAATATTTTATTATATCTTTTCATGGGACAACACTGACGAAATGACACTTTGCTATAATGTAAAGTAGTGAGTGTACAGCTTGTATAACAGTGTAAATTTGCTGTCTCCTCAAAATAACTCAGCACACAGCCATTAATGTCTAAACCGCTGGCAACAAAAGTGAGTACACCCCTAAGTGAAATGTCCAAATTGGGCCCAATTAGCCATTTTCCCTCCCCGGTGTCATGTGACTCGTTAGTGTTACAAGGTCTCAGGTGTGAATGGGGAGCAGGTGTGTTGAGTTTGGTGTTATCACTCTCACACTCTCTCATACTAGTCACTGGAAGTTCAACATGGCACCTCATGGCAAAGAACTCTCTGAGGATCTGAAAAAAGGAATTGGTGCTCTACATAAAGATGGCCTAGGCTATAAGAAGATTGCCAACACCCTGAAACTGAGCTGCAGCACGGTGGCCAAGACCACACAGCGGTGTAACAGGACAGGTTCCACTCAGAACAGGCCTCACCATGGCCGACCAAAGAAGTTGAGTGCACGTGCTCAGCATCATATCCAGAGGTTGGCTTTGCAGAATAGACATATGAGTGCTGCCAGCATTGCTGCAGAGGTTGAAGGGGTTGGGGGTCAGCCTGTCAGTGCTCAGACCATACGCCGCACACTGCATCAAATTGGTCTGCATGGCTATCGTCCCAGAAGGAAGCCTCTTCTAAAGATGATACACAAGAAAGCCCACAAACAGTTTGCTGAAGACAAGCAGACTAAGGACATGGATTACTGGAACCATGTCCTGTGGTCTGATGAGACCAAGATAAACTTATTTGGTTCAGATGGTGTCAAGCGTGTGTGGCGGCAACCAGATGAGGAGTACAAAAACAAGTGTGTCTTGCCTACAGTCAAGCATGGTGGTGGGAGTGTCATGGCCTGGGGCTGCATGAGTGCTGCCGGCACTGGGGAGCTAATGCCAACATGTACTGTGACATACTGAAGCAGAGCATGATCCCTTCCCTTCGAAAACTGGGCCGCAG
>CM042539.1:16441254-16753754 GCA_023630585.1 Cranoglanis bouderius
CGGAGTTGGCAAAGACTTTAAGGAAAATCCAAATCTCAGAGACAACTGGACTGATGCTGAAGGATACTATCGTAAGTGTTGTTCCTTGTTTAAGAATTTACATGATTAGTTTTTGCAGTGGTGGCAAATCCAAGTAAAAAATCTCAAATTTCTGGTGACAATAAAATCACACCAATATCAGTATGTTTGTAATTCTTTATGGTTGTGTGTGTCTCTCTCCATGGCTATACCCATCAAATCAAATGAAATATTATCAGAGTGTGATGTTGCTGTTATTACTGGTACTGATATATATCTGCTGACACCCCCCCCCCCCTTTTTATTTTTTATTTCCTCCCCTCTGTGTTCTTTATGTTTAAATGGAAATCAATTGAACTGAAAACATATATTACATTTTCCTCTTTGGTTCACCAGGTGTGAACATTGGTGAGATGCTGGATAAGCGCTACGATGTCTATGGCTACACAGGGCAGGGTGTATTCAGCAATGTCGTCCGAGCCAGAGACACTGCCCGTGCTGGCCAAGAGGTGGCAGTCAAGATCATCCGCAACAACGAGCTCATGTGAATGCACAGTAATTTAACATTAGTTATAAGTAGGTGTGGGTGATCTGGCAAAAACATATCAGGATGTTTTCAGGCTGGCACGATATAATCATGCTGGTTTTTAATTTACTAGTTACTGAACAGAGCAATCAAACTTTTTTCCCTATTGAAGGAAATCTGCAAGGAATCACCTTAAATAAAAGAATAACAGAGAAAACTTAGGCCAAAGTACTTTTTCAACCTAATTTTAATAAGTGCACTTCTCAACAAAATGTAAACAATCATTTCTCAAATGAAAATTGTCAGGCTTGCATAGCGTATAATGTTGAATAAGAAATATATTAAGAAGAAATTGCTGTGATCATAGACATGGCTAGTAACTTGGTTTGGGGTTCAGCAATAATGCATAAAATGAAATGAATGATGAGCACAGAATTACTATTGCTATTCTCTTGTTATTTTACACTGTATGCCAAGCTAAGGCATTTTGATCATGATGTTTCGAGTATATACAGTTATGGCCAAAAGTATTGGCAGTGACATAAATGTTGTGTTTTGCAAAATTTGCTGCTTAAGTTGTTGTGGTGTTGATTCACATTGTTTCTAGATGATTGTGCAGAGTGATCAGATGCATTTTAAATAATTGCAAAAAGCTTAATTGGCCAAAAAATTAACTTTATCACAAAAACCAAACTTTCACTGTTTTTTGGCCCTGGCACAAAATGACTAGTTAACATAATTTCACTAATCATATCATCAGCACATGGGAAAATGTGAACAAGTACTAGTCGGGTGAAATCATCACCCGACTAGTACTAATCACACTGTCATTCTGATTGGATTATAAGAGCAGACTGATTGCTATAAAAGGAGGGAACAAGTGCTTCCAATCATTGTGTTCTTGTTAACAATGGTTACCTCCAAAGAAAGACATGCAGCCATCATCGCTTTGCATGAAAATGGCCTCACATGCAAGGAAATTGCTGCAAAGAATATTGCGCCTGACAGAACCATTTACCGGATCATCAAGAACTTCAAGGAGAGAGGTTCAACTGCAGTGAAGAAGGCTTCAGGACGTCCCAATGTGTCCAGCAAGCGCCAGGACAATCTCCTCCTGAGGAGTCAACTATGGCATCCTGTCACCACCAGTGCAGAGCTTGCTCAGTATTGGCAGCAGGTGGGTGTGAGTGCATCTGCATGCACGGTGAGGCGAAGCCATTTGGACAACGTCCTGGTGTCAAGAAGGGCAGCAAAGAAGCCAGCTATCTCCAAGAAAAACACCAAGGACAGACTGAAATTCTGCAGGAAGTACAAGGATTGGACAGCAGAAGACTGGTGCAAAGTTATTTTCTCTGATGAAGCCCCCTTCCGATTGTTTGGGAAAGCTAGAAAATCGATTGTCCGGACAAGAAAAGGTGAACGCTACTATGAGTCCTGTGTCATGCCAACAGTGACGCATCCTGAGACCATCCATGTGTGGGGTTGTTTTTCATCCAAGGGAGTGGGCTCTCTCACAATTCTGCCCAAAAACACTGCCATGAATAAAGAATGGTATCAAAACGAGGAGCAATTTGGTGGTGATCCGTGCATTTTCCAGCATGATGGAGCACCATTTCACAAGGCAAGAGGTATAAAATTTTGGATCTGTGGCCAGGCAACTCCCCGGATCTTAATCCCATAGAGAACCTGTGGTCAATCCTCATAAGGCAAGAGGATAAGCAGAAGCCCACAAATTATCAACTCTGAGCACTAATAAGGCAAGAATGGATCGCCATCAATCAGAATTTGGCCCAGAAGCTGATATCCAGCATGCCAGAGCGAATTGCAGAGGTTGTGAAGAACAAGGGTCAACACTGTACATATTGACTCTTTGGATATATTGAATATTTTTTCCCAATAAAAGCCTTTAAAACTTATGAAATGCTTATCATTGTTTTCCAGTATACCATCGAAACAGGTGAAAAAATAATCTACAAATACTGAAGCAGCAAACTTTGCAAAACACAAAATTTATGGCACTGCCAATACTTTTGGCCATGGCTGTAGTATAGTCTAGCTCTTCAAACTCAAAGATGAATCGTACCCAGTTTAATTTTTTTTTCCTCAAGATCGAAGTACTCAGCAGATACAGCTTTCCACTAGATTTTGGAGTGTGGCTGTGGGGATTTACCCATTCAGCCGCAAGAACATTAGCGAGGTCAGGCACTGATGTCAAGTGAGGAGGCCTGGGTTCTAAAACAATATCCCAAACTTTGAACATCCAGCGGAGCACCATTAAATCCATTATAACAAAATAGAAAGAATATGGCACCACTACAAACCTGACGAGAAGGCTGCCCACCAAAACTCTCAGACCAGGTATTCATCAGGCTACAAGAAAACTTTTGGATATCTTAAAAGGGCATGTTTCTGAAGATCTCTTGAATTAGCATTCTGACTATTCGTAACAGCGTATCTAATATATATCTATCTTGAATTAGCTTTAGGCTTGTGAGATCGTGTACAAGGTGTTTTGCGAGTGAAGCCATTCATGGCTTTATCTGTTTTGTGCTGCAGATAAGGGAAACTAAGCTGCATCAGAGAAAAATGAACTTCATGGCAGAGCAATAAATTGATGATTCAATTGTCCCAAACATAAGGGATAATTGAAAATGTCCTGGAAAAGTCTTGGACAGTTATGTCTTAATGAGTGGGGACCCTGTGTAAGATCTAACAACGATCAAATATTTTTAGAATTTGCTTAAAACCCTCGTTTTTGACCTTTTGCAAATGCATTTGTTATTGTTATTTTCTTCAGCACTATTTTTGCCTGTGGTGCTGTTGCATTCACACGTGGTGCCTGTCATCATCTTTTTTTGGCACACACTTTGGGGTGTTGTATTGGTGGTTAAACAAGTTTGTCTTGTTTTTTTGACATGTCGATCTTGACTTTACAAATAACCACTGTTTGTGCTGTATCCGTTATGTAAAATCCAACAGTTCCATATAACTGGTGTTGACGTTTTTTTTGTCACCAATTCCCCCGTGTTATCCATTCTGCTGTTTTGCCAGACAAAACGAGGAGAAAAACGTATATAAGGAACTACATCTTGATTGTTATTGGTTTGTTCATGTCTCTGGCGGGGATAACATGAGCTGGATTAGTGAATAAAGTAAAGTCTCGTTCATAAAACAACTTTGGATGCCATGTCTGAGCATTTTCAGCACAACTGACAATGTGTTTAGCATATCTATATCTGAAGTACAGTGCTATGAAAAAGTATTTGCCCCCATCCTGATTTCTTCTGTTTTTGTGTATATCTCATACTAAATAGTTTTAGATCTTCAAACAAAATACAACATAAAACAAAGACAACCTGAGTAAACACACAATACAGTTTTTATTTTTTTTAAGAAAAAAAATTCACACCTATCACCAGAAAAACTAATTGCCCCCTTAAACTTAAAATCTGGTTGTGCCACATTTAGTAGCAATAACTGCAACCAAAGGCTTCTGATGACTGGAGATCAGTCTTTTACTTATTTCTAGGATTAGAACTTACACCTGTGCTTTGGATCAATGTCTTGCTGAATAATCCAGTTGCGCTTGAGTTCCAACTTACGGACTGAGGCCTGGACATTCTCCTTTAGGGTTTTCTGGTAGAGAGCAGAATTCATGTTTCCCTTAATTGCAAGTTGAGCAGGCCCTGAAGTAGCAAAGCATCCCCACACCATCACACTTCCACCACCATGCTTGACTCTAGATATGATGTTATTTTTGTGGAATTCTGTGCTTGGTTTACGCCAGATGTAACGGGACCCCTGTCTTCCAAAGGTCTCCACTTTTGACTCATCAGTCCACAGAAAATTCTCCCAAAAGATTTGAGGATTATCAAGGTGTGTTTTGGCAAAATTCAGACGAGCCTTAATGTTGTTCTGGGTTAGCAGTGGTTTTCACCTTGCCATTCTTCCATGGATGCCATTTTTGCCCAGTGTCTTTCTGATAGTGGAGTCATGAACAATGACCTTTATTGATACAAGAGAGGCCTATAGGTCCTTTGATGTTTTCTGTGACTTCCTGGATAAGTCGTTGCTGTGCTCTTGGAGGAATTTTGGAAGGTTGGCCACTTCTGGGAAGGTTCACTTCTGTCCAGTTTTTCCATTTGGAGGTAGTGGCTCACTGTGGTCCTTTGGAGTCCCAGAGCCTTTGAAATAGCTTTGTAACCAGACTGATGTATTTCGATCACCTTCGTCCTCATTATTTCTGAAATTTCTTTCAAGTTTGGCATAGTGTGTTAGTGGGTAAGACCTTTTAACCAACTTCATGCTGTTGAAAAAGTTCTATTTAAGTGTTGAGTTGATTGAACAGGGCTGGCAGTAATCAGGCCTGATTGCGTCTAGTCCAGCTGAACCCAATTTTGAATGCAGTTTCATAGATTTGGGGAATTAGTTACTACAGGGGCAAATACATTTTCACACAGGCCCAGTTGGTATTGGGTAACATTTTTGGTTCAGTAAATAACATCATTTCAAACTGTATTTTGTGTTTACTCAGGTTGCCATTTTTTTTTTTTTATTTTTTTTTTAATCTTAGATCTTGTTTTAATTTCTGAAATAATTTAGTATGAGATATACACAAAAATAGAAAAAATCAGGATGGGGGAAAATACTTTTTCACAGTACTGTATATCTAAAATTGACATATTGCCCACTCCTATAAGCACAAGTAAAAAATGTTACTGTTTATAAGGTAAATTATTGTTTATTCTTAGATTGCATACTTGTGTACTGAAGAAACGTCAATGGATAAATTTAGGATTTGAGTTGAAGTGGGGGAAAGTTTATATCTGAGGTTCTAGTGGTTTATGTTGAAAATTGTGTGAGGCACCATGATGATGATGATGATAAAACATTCTCTCTGCTCACAGGCAAAAGACAGGGCTGAAGGAGTTGGAGTTTCTGAAGAAGCTTAATGATGCTGATCCGGATGATAAATTCCATTGCTTGCGCCTCTTCAGACATTTCTACCACAAACAGCACTTATGTCTGGTGTTTGAGCCTCTAAGGTACTGCATTATACATTATAAGTGTGCATGTGATTTTGTCTTTGAAAGATGAGGCTTGAGGATATGTGGTTGGCTGAGGAGTTAATTCTATTTATAGAACACTGCGATTGAATGCTCAAATCTTACTTGGCAGTAGGTGTGCATTATTTTCATATAACAGCACAGCTCGGACAGTAGTTTTGGCTGTAGCATGAACAATAGGTTAATATTAATGCGCTCATTCTAACGTTATTTTTTCTGTAGTAAAAGCTTATACTTGTTTGGCAGAAATGTAATCTAAGACTAATAAACAGGTTTTAAAAATGTGGTGTTTAACAAAGTAAAACACAATCGTTGATGTGGTAATGTTTTTGTTTGGACCCATTTATTTAACATTTATGGAAGGAGTCTTGGTTGTAAGCGATTTCTAACAGTCACAGTGCTTCGCTAAGTTTATCAGCCCGTTTATCAGCACCGCAAAGTCTTCAGGAGCCTACAGGCTTTCTGCTTATTTTCTGCATATTTTAAAAGTGAGTGAGAGAAAAAAAGTGTGAGGCTGGTGAAGGAATGGCTGTTGATCTCAACGTCTCAAACATTAAATTAAAAATGGTGATCGTTAGGAAAGATGTAATTATCTTAGTGGATTATTTTCCTTGATGACCAAGTATACTATTTTTGTCTCCTTTGTTTAATTGGGTTCTCTTTGTCTACTTTTAGGACTTGTGTGAAAATCCGATGTTGTTTTAGGTCATATTTATGCAGATGTATAGAAAATTCTAAAGGATTCACAGACTTTCAAGCACCACTGTAACAGCACAGTGTGACAATGTTATTCCTTATGTAATGTATAATATTTCTCTCTCCCTCCCTTTCTCTCATCCTCAGTATGAATCTTCGTGAAGTCTTGAAGAAGTATGGTAAAGATGTAGGTCTTCACATTAAGGCCGTTCGTTCCTACAGCCAGCAGCTTTTTCTGGCCTTAAAGCTTCTGAAGCGCTGTAACATTCTACATGCTGACATCAAACCTGACAACATACTGGTGAGCTTAACTGGGTCTCCATAAAAATCATACACTTGACAATTGCTCTTTATATACTCATTTACACTGTATGGCCAAAGGTTTATAGACACCTCACCATCATCCTCATATGTGCTTGTGGAACATCCCATTCCAAAGTTGGCCCGCCCTTGCTGTTATAATAATCTCCACTCTTCTGGGAAGGCTTTCCACTAGATTTTGGAATGCAGTTGTGGAAATTTACCCATGCAGCCACAAGCGCATTAGTGAGGTTGGGCACTGATGTCAGACAAGCAGGCTTGGTGCACAGTTGATGTTCCCGTTCATCTTTAAGGTGTTCAGTGGGGTTGAGGTCAGGGCTTTTTGCAGGCCACTTGAGTTCTTCCAGACCAACCTTCGCAAACCATGTGTTCATGATCCTCTCTTTGTGCACAGGGTATTGTTGTGTTGGAACAGGTTTGGACCTCTTAGTTCCTGTGAAAGGAAATCTTAAGCATGCAAAGATATTCTAGACAATTGTGTGAATTCAAGTTTGTGGCAACAGTTTGGGGATGGCCCCTATACAAGTATGATGGTCAGGTGTCCATCTACAGTGTATGTGGCAATATAGTGTACATCAAGGGTGTCCAATCTTATCCGGAAAGGGCTGGTGTGGGTGCGGGTTTTTATTTCAACCAAGCAGAAGCCACAACCGAGTCTATTGAAAGCCAAGCTGAACCCATTAAACAGGTGGAATCAGGTGTGGCTCATGCTTGACTGGAATGAAAACCTGCACCCACACCAGCCCTTTGTGGATAAGATTGGGTACTCCTAATACCATAGAAATAGAGCTTTAAAGGAGCTGTCTACTGAGCCTTCTGCTACCATTGCAATTAAAGTGTTTCAAATGGCAAATTTTAAATATTTGTTGTCTTGTTTAAAGGATTGACTTTTAAGTCCCAATCAATTGAGTGTCTTGTTAGCATCTTGCAACACAGTGAAAAGTTTATATGCTAACTCTCTTTTTACCCTTCTTACTGATGTATTTCTCACCACTGCCTTACTGTTGCAGGTGAATGAATCAAAGACCATCCTCAAACTGTGTGATTTTGGTTCAGCCTCCCATGTAGCTGATAACGACATTACGCCTTACCTGGTCAGCAGGTTCTACAGAGCTCCTGAGATAAGTAAGCTCATCTACCCAATTTCTTAAATTGGAAATTAAATAGACATGTATATCTTAAATTAAACAAGAATATACACCAAAAAACACATTTATACACAAATATATCGTAAATTACACAAAAATGTTAGAATGCAAGTGGTACTGGAGTTGCAAGGTGGAATGATATGATTTCTGTTTTCCTTTGGCTGTAGTCATCGGGAAGCCGTATGATTACGGAATCGATATGTGGTCAGTAGGCTGCACTCTGTATGAGCTTTATACAGGAAGGATCTTGTTTCCTGGCTCTTCCAACAACCACATGATCAAACTGGCCATGGACCTTAAAGGAAAGATGCCCAACAAGGTCTGACCTGCACTCAGAATAGTCATGCTGGTGTTCTCTTATTATGGAATATGATTATATTAGCATAATGCTTGTGATATGAACATGGTGTTCATTTTCTGATATTGCATTTTGCTTTTTTGTTATTATCTTCAGATGATTCGGAAAGGTTTGTTTAAAGATCAACACTTCGACCAGAACCTAAACTTTCTGTACATAGAAGTGGACAAAGTGACTGAAAGGGTTTGTTCAAATTCATAATATTCATAATATAGTCTACGCCTTGTGTGATTTAATTGTAATTTTAAATATTTTTGACATTTGTACTGTCACAATATGCATTTATGTTTATTTGCATATTACGTGTTGGTGGTGTTGTTGTTGTTGTTGTTGTTGTTGTAGTAGTAGTAGTAGTAGTAGTAGTAGTAGTAGTAGTAGTAGTAAATGATGAACACTGCTACAATGATTACTACATGTTGTACAACAACTGTTAACTTCTAATGCTCCCTTGCTTATGCATACACCCCTATACTTTCCAGTACTCATGTACTCACTCTGATTCTGTGTAGGAGAAAGTGACAATGATGAGCACTATTAACCCCACTAAAGACCTGCTGGCGGACCTGGTTGGCGGCCAGAGACTCCCAGAAGAGCAGAGAAAGAAAGTGATGCAGCTGAAGGATCTGCTCGATGGCACTCTGATGTTGGACCCTGCCAAGCGCATCAGTATAAACCAAGCCCTGCAGCATCCATTCATTCAGGACAAGATTTGACCTTTTTCTCTGTGTTTCACGTCTGACTTCTGGCATTCCACCGGAAGTGCAATGGCCTGCCAGCTCTTCTCCTGGATATCTACCATTCTATGAAAGTTTATTTCTGATCCCAGTTTAATTTTCCTGTTTTGTTAATTGAGTGTAAGGTTGCATAGATATGTTGGATATGTTAAATGAGTGACACTGAGCTCTTAAGGAAGCAGATCAACAGATAGGGGGTTCATAACCACAGCACTGGAGTTTGATTGAATCACCAGACTATATCTTAATGTTTGGAACCATTGGATAATTTTTTTGTTTGTTTTATAAGCATTTCTTGTTTTGCTCATTACATTCTTTGAATGATCTGTTTTTTTACTGTAAATAATCCATATGTAATTACATGCTGTTCACACTAGACTGAGGTTTTTTTCTGCAATTGTTAGGTTTTGATTGATCATCCTATTTAAACTGTGGATGTTGTCTGCAAGAACATGGTGGGAACACCAGTAAGGCCTGATTTAAACAAAATGTTTGAATATGCATGCACATGTGCAAGCAGTGTGAAACATGAAAGTGGCATTGTTTGCATAATTGCCTGGAAGATTCTGGAAGATTAAAATCACTAGATAACACGCCACAGACAAAATATCTTAGTCTGATAGGATTTTATGTTGACTGGTGCAATGTTAAGTGATTTCTGGGACACATTTTTCACTGAGCAGCAGCAGGAAGATATCAAGCACAACGAAGACCACCGTTAGGTTCTCTTTAAGCCTTTCTACTGTTGTCATGCATCTTGAATCAAAAACTGACTTTACATTTAAAAGTATTAACTAATAATAGCCGCATATTGGCATGCAAGTCATTGGTAGGTTTGAAAGCTGCATGAGGTTACTGACGTTCAGTGGAAACTGATTAGAGTTAACACTCAAAAACCATCTAGAATAAGTATGCAATTGAGCTGTAGTTTGTTTAGTCTTGAAGACGCACAGTTGCAATCAAAATTATTCAACCCCCATTCCAAATCAGGTTTATTGTCAAAATGTACTGACTTTCAGCAGTTTGCAATGAACATATCAAACAAAAGCAATTGAAATAGTTCAACACAATGAATGCTTCAAGTGGTTTCCCCAAATTCAACTGAAAATGCAACTTACAATGACTTCTCCAGTCTTAAAATTATTCAACCCCCTGAATAGAATCCCTCACAACAACACAAATATGCAAAACAGGTGTTGTCTCAAGCATACTTGATGCAACTAATTAAGGGCTTCATTAGCTGCACCAGGTGTGCTTGAGCTGGAACACATGAAATACCTGAATTGACTAGGGGCAGAAAATACATGAAATACCTGGACGGGGCAGGAAAAGGAAGCTATCAACGGCTGCAACCAGATTTCTGAGAAGGCAGGTTATGAAAAACCCCAAAGTGACTGCAAAAGACCTGCAACAAGACTTGGTGGCAACAGGCACTGAGGTTTCAGTGAGCACAGTATGGTGTGTACTAAATGCAGAAGGTTTCCATGCCAGAACTCCAAGACATATACCACTACTGACCCAAAAGCACAAGAAAAGTCGGCTCAATCATATAAATAAACCACAGAAGTTTTGGGATTCTGTTCTGTGGAGCAATGAAACAAAACTGGAACTTTTTGGCATGATGGATCAGCAGTATGTCTGGAGAAAGCAGAATGAGGAAAGAACACTCTGTCCACAGTCAAGCATGGTGGTGGATCGGTGATGCTCTGGGGCTGCTTTGTATCCTCTGGCACTGGAAACCTGCAGTGTGTGGAAGGCAAGATGGATTCATTGAAGTATCAGGAAATCCTAGGAGAAAACGTCATTCTCTCTGTGAGGAAGCTGAAGCTTGGGCGTCATTGAACCTTCCAACAGGACAATAATCCCAAGCAAACCTCAAATTCCACCAAGGCTTGGTTGCAGAAGTAGTCCTGGAAGATTCGACAGGGCCATCACAATCACCTGACTTGAGCCCCATAAAAAATCTCTGGCGGGATTTGAAGAAGGCGGTTGCAGCACACAAACCCAAGAATATTACTGAACTGGAGGCCATTGCTCATGAGGAATGGGCTAAGATTCCTCAGGAAGGCTGCCAGAAGCTGGTGTCTGTCTATGCATCTTGTTTGCAGCAGGTCAAACAGCAAAAGGGTGCTCTACTAAGTACTAAAGATGCTTGCCATTAAGGGGTTTAATAATTTTGAAACTGGAGAAGTCATTATAAGTTGCATTTTCAGTTGAATTTGGGGAAACCACTTGACACATTCATTGTGTTGAACTGTTTCAATTGCTTTTGTTTGATTTGTTCATTGCAACAGCTGAAAGTCTGTAAATTTTGACAATAAAGCTGATTTGCAATGGGGGTTGAATAATTTTGATAATGCTGTGATGCTACAGTTGCAATGTTGTGACTGTTTACATTGCTATTGCACAACATGTAGTATTGTCGCACTGAATGAACAGATGAGGAAAAACATCCAAATTCCGTACTATGGGTTGCTGCTATTCTAGTCCAGAATTTCCTTTAAGTGACAAAATTTGCTAAGGGTTTTGTTGAGCAGTCTTTATACAGCCATTTTAATTAGGCTGGTAGCTCACAGAACATACCTCACAGTATGCTTTTCATGTTGGTTGGTTATCACTAGTGTAATTCCTGTGGGTAATCTGTCAACAACATCAGCAAAATATTGCAAGAACTTTCTTTAGGATGGCCTTAGGTGGAATGTCAAAAGCTCCTTTACACAGTTTAAACTTATGTTTTGTCTTAAATTCAGAATATCATTTATTAATTACCTCTACTCCCATGGTACTAGTGGTACTGCTGAAAAGATTGTATGTGAGAGAGCAACAAAAACTTATACTGATTGCTGATTAGGGCTGGGTGACAGTGCCATTATAGAGATTTCCTTGTTGCACAGTATACCATCATATTAAGGTATGCTAACAAAGCGCCAACAAAACATTACTGCAACATTTAAAAGCCCTTCAAAAAGCTTTATTATACTTTTAACATCTACAAAAATAGATTAACACAACATAGAGAAAATGCATTCGACAAAAAACTTTTTAACATCGAATCAAAAACTGTATTCTTTCTAATAAATGACAGCATAATATTAATATTGTCATATTGCCCAGCCCTTTTCTGGTTCTTATAATGTGCATCTCAATTTCATTACAGTATTGTATACAGTAATCTCCCTACACAATACAAGTCTCTCTGGTGCCTTAACTGGCATCTAAAACTTGACACCTTGATGCATTTTTTACATCACTCTGTCTGATGCATTCTGAGAAGCTGTTCGTGCAGTGTACAAGAACACATTTTCTGAATAACCACCATTCAACCAATTTGCCAATTTCCCAGATCATGCTTTTGAAGCTGCATAAGATACCTAGTCCTTATTTAAGTTTTTGTTAGTCCTGGTGTTTTTTGCACAGCCATGTACTGGTAAAATCATAACCAAAGATTTTCTTTGGTTATGGAAATCTTGTGCAACATTTGCACAACAGCCGTTTGTACTGTGGTGCCCTCGCAGCAGCGGCAGGGAGAGCACAGACACACAGAGGCGATTAAAGGGGAATTAGTGGCGGTTTTATTTACAATATTTACAAAACTTGAAAGGAAAAAGAGGGTAGCGTGAAGGAGAGGAGTGAAGGGGAGGAGTGAAGGGAGTGCGGTTTGGTGATCCCTCTTCCCAGCTGAGATGGTCGCGAGGAGAGAGCTGTGCAGCGTCGCGGCGGGGTTCCGAAAGGGAGAAAGCATCCGCAGAGAAAGCAACGGCACTGGGCAGCCGGGGAGCGTTGTAGGCGGCGTCTGCTGCAAGAACGCATAAAGAGACAGTTATTTCCAACAGGAGACCGTTCACCAGCCGTGTGTGGTTTGGACCGCCCCGCCTTTCAGCCACGTGCTGATACTGTCCAAAACACTAGGGGTGCTGAAAGGGAACTGTCCTTTCAGCACCCCAGCGGCAGCCGCACGAGGAGCGTTCTTCCTGTTTTGGGCGCATACCTCCGGTCCGATGTGTCAGTACCCATTATAAGTTGAGTAAGGTGTTGTGGAAAATAATTTGCATAAAATGTAAATAAAAACACATGACAAGTTGAAAAAATACAGTGTAGTTTATTAAGCAGGGCTTGTAGGAGAATAATATAAAACCAGAGGCCCCTCAATAAGTCTGGGATCGGTGTGCGTGGCTGAGGAGCTCCCAGGAGATAACATGTCAGGGTCAGTTTGTGATAGAGCCATAACATCTGCAGCGATATGGGCGAGAAGCTAGGAGAAGGAAAAACTATATATATAGATAAGGGGAATCGAAATGGCCTTGTAAAAGGGGAATGAAAAAGCCTGAAAAAGGACTCTAATGGGAAATTAAAACAAGCTAAACTAAGATATAAGGGGAATCGAAAAAGGTGTATACCGAACATAATGGGAAATTTTTTGATATGAAGGAGGAAAAAAAAGGTGGGAGGTGAGAGATAGTAGAATATAGAAAAAACCCAGGACAGTTCAGATCATTCCTGGGACGTCTCATTGAATTGATCTCATGTTGGCTGCTATTTTTGGGCAACAAACCTGATTTTTCCTTCTCTCATCCACTGTGTTGTATTATTCTTCATCAAAGTTTTGTTGAATTTTGAGTATTTTGTGTAGAGGCTACCATATATCCAGTGCCATAGACACCACATTTGTTGGCGACCCAGATGGGACTAGATGTGGCTGGAGGACTGACCCTGTCCTGTGGGGCTTCACCATCCTGTGGACTGCAGATACTGGCCATATAGGAGAAAGGTAAGCAGACACCTGTTTGATATTCAAAGTTCTGCATTAGTTGTTCTGCAGCCTAGGAGGGGGAGCCCCTGGGATGGTGGAAGGACTCCGGTCCCCAGTGTACAGCCCCAGAGGCTAGTATAGAGAAAATTTTGATTGGGAAAAGCCTCTGGAGAAATAGTGGATGGAAAAAGTAAAAGATATTTAAAGTGTGAGGCCTCACTTCCTAGATACCACCTTCCCAGTAAGGGGGCAGGGGCTGCTTGGTAGGAAGAACCCCAGGATACCACCTGCCAGTAGTGCAGGGCTGCTTAGTGGGGGATAAATCCCTGGGCCCAGGTCTGGGTACTCGCTGAGAAGGGTGAGTGCTGCAGTTTCCGACCCTTCCTAGGACATAGTCCCAGTAATTGTATAATATGTATGAGTGTGATAAGCATGAATGAAAAGTAAGAAGAATTGTATGAACAAATAAAATAGTTAAATATAAATGAAACGTTATTGGAAGAAGGTGTATAAGGTAACAAACGTGATATGTGAAAAGATTTGGTCCGCATTGCTAACATTGAGTAAATATTGTTAAGACCTACAGGAAAAGTGAAGTGTGTGGGTGTCCTCACCTGGCTGGTTCTGCTTGGTGGGGACGGCTTATCTGGAGCATGACATAGGGAGTCTGTATTATATAAATAAGTATAAGTGTGCTTTAGTGTGAATGTATGAATCAAAACCTTTGTATTGGAAAAAAGAAGTGATTAAAAACAGTTATACTTATATGCTGTAGTGTATGTAAATATGAGACAGAAGACTCAATTACTTTATGTAATTTGAAAAACTGCAGTTGCTGTGTGTGTGTTGAAAACTACAGACCAGCCAAGGAATTGGTATTGTAGCTATTTTGGACATTTGCCTAATTGTTTCCACTGTAATTCAGACCCAGACTTTTGTCTAAGCGTTTGTCCCGAGAATGGGTGTGTAGATTTGAGAGTGGTTGTGTAGATTTCTTGGACATTCTCCTAACTGTCATCGCTGTGAATCAGTTAAAAAGGCCAAAATTCTGCTGAATAACTCATTTGTATATAAACTATCTCTTGGCTCAAAACCTGCATGAGTGGCTGTAAGCATGAAGAGTGAATGACAGGACCCTCTGTGTGTGCCTGCGAGTGATGTGTCCTTATCTGTGTTTGTGTGTGTGTGTGTGTGGAACGCAGAGAGAAGGATTTTGTGTCTGTGTTTTCTCATCTGTGGCTGTGTGTGTGTGTGTGTGTGTGTGTGTGTGTGTGTGTGTGTGTGTGTGTGTGTGTGTGTGTGTGTGTGTGTGTGTGCATTTCAGTGTATGTTTGTGTGATGTGCATTTTAGATAAAAGTGGAAAAATTATTTATGGATAGTTGGAAAATTCTTATTCCTGTGAGTAATACTAGAACAAAACGTATTCCAAGATATTGGTTTTGTAGATTGTTTGGTCATTCTCCTAGTTGTCTTTGATGTGACCCAGAAAGGGAAACAGCCTTTATTGAGAAATTAGTGAGCCAGGTGGTCAGTGTGAAAGAGGGAGTCTATTTGGACCTTCACCTACAGTGGGGGAAAACAGTATTTGATCCCCTGCTGATTTTGTACGTTTGCCCACTGACAAAGAAATGATCAGTCTATAATTTTAATGGTAGGTGTATTTTAACAGTGAGAGACAGAATAACAACAAAAAAAAAATCCATAAAAACGCATTTCAAAAAAGATATAAATTGATTTGCATTTTAATGAGGGAAATAAGTATTTGACCCCTTCGACTTAGTCTTTGGTGGCAAAACCCTTGTTGACAATCACAGAGGTCAGATGTTTCTTGTAGTTGGCCACCAGGTTTGCACACATCTCAGGAGGGATTTTGTCCCACTCCTCTTTGCAGATCCTCTCTAAGTCATTAAGGTCATTTTCAATGGCCTGGATGAGGGAAGGAGGTTCTCACCCAGGATTTGACGGTACATGGCCCCGTCCATCATCCCTTTGATGCGGTGCAGTTGTCCTGTCCCCTTAGCAGAAAAACACCCCCAAAGCATAATGTTCCCACCTCCATGTTTGACGGTGCGGATGGAGTTATCACTTGGGGTCATAGGCAGCATTCCTCCTCCTCCAAACGTGGCGAGTTGAGTTGATGCCAAAGAGATCTGACCACAACAAATTCACCCAGTTCTCCTCTGAATCATTCAGGCAAACTTCAGACGGGCCTGTACATGTGTGTTCTTGAGCAGGGTGACCTTGCGGGTGCTGCAGGATTTCAGTCCTTCACGGTGTATTGTGTTACCAATTGTTTTCTTGGTGACTATTGTCCCAGCTGCCTTGAGATCATTAACAAGATCCTCCCGTGTAGTTCTGGGTTGATTCCTCACTGTTCTCATGATCATTGAAACTCCATGAGGTGAGAGCTTGCATGGAGACTGACAGTTTCTTCCATTTGTGAATAATCGCACCAACTGTTGTCACCTTCTCACCAAGCTGCTTGGCGATGGTGTTGTAGCCCAATTGAAGCCTTGTGTAGGTCTACAATCTTGTCCCTGACATCCTTGGACAGCTCTTTGGTCTTGGCCATGGTGGAGAGTTTGGAATCTGATTGATTGATTGCTTCTGTGGACAGGTGTCTTTTTACAGGTAACAAGCAGAGATTAGGAGCACTCCCTTTAAGAGAGTGCTCCTAATCTCAGCTCATTACCTTTGTAAAAGACACCTGGGAGCCAGAAATCTTGCTGGGGTCTTTTAGCTGAAGAATTTGTTGTCGGGGTGGTATGTTTCTGGTTAGCCTTACCCTTAGCTGGGACAGGGCTGGGTGGTGGAGGAGAAAGAATCGGGACAGAGTCGGAAGAGGAGAAAATGAAGGTAAACAAATCTTTGTGGGATAAACCAGGTGGAGGGATGATGTTACCATTGAATAAGTTTTCCGAAATCCTGGATACAGCCCAATCGTGAATGGAGGCATAATGTTTTTGCTGTTCAAACTGTCATGAAAATACATGTATCACATGTTTAAATGTTGAGCAAACATCATATCTACTGCTGAGCTCTAACATTCATTCATTCATCTTCAGTAACTGCTTTATCCTGGTCAGGTTCACAGTGGATCCTGAGACTATCCAGAGACTAACACTGGACGAAAGCAGGAGAATTGACCCTTGATGGGATGCAGGGCACCATTCACACACTCATTCACATCTAGGGGAAAGGATGGTAGAGGAAACTGGAGAACCTGAAGGAAACCCATATAAATATGGGGAAATATGGGAAACATGGGAAACATGATTTGAACCCTGAGACTGTCACTTCCTTGATAACTTAGAAGAGAAAACAACCGTTTGAAGAAACTTTATTTATAAACATAAAATTTTTAGTTGTGGTGGAAATGACAGCAGTACTGTGGAACAGCACAGTATGTAAAAATTTATAAAAAGTACTCTCGCAAACTGAAGATTGAAATACTTTTCATTTATTTAGCTTTTTCTTTAGATTTCCAAAATAAAAAAGACATTAAGAACTATAATTTTTATTGCAGATTTCAGGTTCTAAGATCAAAAGTCTGGGCCTGGGAAGGTAAGGGTAAATAATGAAACTCATACATAAAACACATTTATAATGTAACCAAAATATCTGATGAAGATATAGTAAAAAGTCCCCAGTACTGTTTTAATATGAATTTCATTTAATAAAAAGGAAAAAAATATATAAATTTGTGAATTTGATCAAAAATGCATCTGTGGGACTTCAAAGTGCCCATAGTTGAAGAAACAACCAGGTGTACATGTAAAGAAGAGGGCATGGCTTGCCCTCATGCTTTCTGTTGGTCATGTAACGAATCAAGCATTACTAGCATTATTCTTTTCCACCAGAATAATGTAATGGATCAACTTTAAACATGAAAAACGAAAACAGAATCGCATGCTTAGATTCGAAGCACCTTTTTAAACGAGTTTTAAAGCGTGCCCACATTATCTACCAGAATGTGTAGTAACTCGGATGAATCTGCAATGTTTAAAAATTATTATCCACCAGTTACAATTTATGTAACAAATTAAAAGATGTTTAACACGTTTAAATGTATTCTCCAATTTATATAAGGAATTAGCTCGAATGGCATGAAATATATCTATATATCTAATCAACTCGTGTTGTGACCAGTAAATAAATATACTTCAGCCATGAAAGGGAATTCATGTATGTGCACATATACATATAGATAATTAACTACAACGGATTATAATTAATTATGACTATGTATGTGGTCTGTAAACTGTAGTCTAGTTTAGATTTATGAACTCTAAAGAGGGAGTTTATCCTTCTGGCCAGGAAGAATTAACCCACGAAGTTTGTTATTAAAGATTAGAGCGGGTAATCGAGATCTTATGCAGCGTTTAAGGGACTCATCATGTGACAAAACAGAGACAATCAAGCATGGTGATAATAGATTTTAATAGCTAGATGTAACTATGGATACACATGACTAACTCTAATAAAACATACATATGTACATCTATATACAAGGAAAGAAAAGGGATAGAAAGAAAGTAATGAAGTAAAAGGGAAGCAGACAAAAACACAACTGATTAGCCTTTTTCCAAAACCAGCAACGACTTAAATTGTACAATCTTAAACGCAGATATAGGTTCATTAACTATACTTGTATAGCTTCGGTTTGAAAGTTTGCACCAGGTCGTGCACGTGGCCCCGGGGGAGAGAAACCGGAAGGAGTGTAGAAGTGAAGTTGAAGAGTGAAGAGACCGAAGAGAAGAGCTTCAAAGCGTGGTGTTGTTAGTATAGTTAATGAACCTATATCTGCATTTAAGATTGTATGATTTAAGTCCACTCTATTTCCTTTTTAATCTCATTTGACTCCTCTTTTTATTTCAACTTCCCCCTTGCTACTTTGTTTTCATTTCTAGTCTTTTGGACTACTATTGGGGTTTTTCCCTTTTTATATTTTCATTTCTTGCATTTCTTTTATTTCATTTTTATTACCATTCAGTAACTCTTTTATTTCAGCCTTTCTTACGATGCACGCTTGCTTAGTTTGAACTAAAGCCAAGTTTAAGTAAGATTTAAACCAGGCTTCTGTGTTGTCCATTAGTGCCTCCCTCTTAGTAGGACTTCTCCTCAGGACATTCACAGATAGAGAAGGCTTCCTTCTCTTTTATCTTTTAATTCGTACCTCAAATTTTCATGTACAGTTCATTATTTCCTAATTTCTATATGTCTATCTCTCTCATTAATTGAGTCTGATTACTATAGGTATCAGCTTTATCTCTTACCCTACACCTGCTTTAATTTAGATTTAATTTCAACAAGGTTTAAATTGAAATGTTAAATTAATATCAAGTTACATTTGTTCAGCCATTTGTATACTTGCAGGTAATGCTCCCCCTAGTGCTCTGTGGAGAAGCGACGGTTGTCCCCAGGTTGAATTCGGTGAATGGAGTCGCCTGGACTGGCGGACCCAGCGCTGGCTGTGGGTGTGCGCATCGGACGCCTCGGCCCTCGTACCATTGGTAGGCGGCACGCGGGCGAAAAGGCAGACGAGGCCAACTGACCACCAGAGCAGTTGGGTTACGTACCCACAGTAAGGCTCCGTACCGACGGACCTGCCCATCTGGCGCAGCTTGCCACAGAGGCAGCTGACCCCAAAAAGGGTTTTAGGAGGAAACCCGATTCCGGCTCTGCAGCCTGGCAGTTGGCATGCCTCACCTGACCGCTGCCCAATTGTGCTAAAGGTCATAGCTGGTTGAGTGGTCGCACCGTGGTACGGGAAAGCAAGGGGCCCTGAGTCACACTGCAGTTGAGTGTTTGGGGACCGTCAGGTAGGTTGGCTTCACCACTGATTCTCATCTGAGCAACCTCAATTCACCCCAGGCATATCTAAAGGGCATACGGCCCATCCACTTAGTATAAGCCATGGCATCTCTGATTATTTAAGTGTTTGGCCCAGCTCTCTCTCTCTCTCTTAAGCCATATCGTCTCCATAGGGCTTATGACTCAATAGCGCCCCCACTCCGGCAGGCCTGTCATAAACCCTATGCATGATAGCTAACTTAAGTCTTCTATTTTCCTCTAGCTATACCTGTTTTCATTTGCATCTTGCTTTACATTTCCCTCCTCTAATTGTTTCAGTTTTGTTTTCCTTTGTGTTAGCTGTTCTGTTGTGACTTATCTCTCAAAGTTCACATACAGGCAGAGCCTATGAGAACCAGCAAGGAAAAAGCTAGATGCTAGATTGACGACCCAGGCAGCCAGTGTCTTTAAGATGACCCCCTAGGCTACTGCCTGTCCAAATTTCTATTTAGATCTGGCGTTTACCCACACAAATTGGCCCTCCCTGGCCACTTACGGCCAAAAACCATAAGTATCTGGCCTTCGTACTACTAACTGTCTACACCAGTTAGCCAAATTTGTATACTCCCTGCATACCAAATTCAGTATCACTGTAGCTCATTAATTCTGTGTGGACTTGTATGGCCTTTGGCGTTCTTTCTCGCTTGCCAACAGTGAGCTACCGTGTCCCAATCATCCAGTCCTGCCACCCACTGGGACCACCTCGAGACCTGGCTGTGTGTCGTGATGACTGTGTTCCTGCTCCAAGCTGCTGGCGACCTACAGCACCTAAGCAGAGAGCAGCTGGATGACGACGTAAGCGGACAGACGGCCCACAATCTGATCCAGAACCCCAAGGATGGGCAGAGATCATCGGGAGCCTCGCACACAACCTTGTCGCCCAGGCACGACTCAGCGAAATGAGCAACGTCCACCTGGAGCAAGAAGAAGCAGTGAGCTCAAGCTCCAGAACGAGGAGGCCTGAAGGAACCAGGCCCATGCTCAAAGCTGCCAAGATCAGCATACTCCTCGAGACCCAGAACCGGCACGGGACAGAAGGTGAAATGGACCCAGAGCTCTGAGAGGCAGTGAAAAAAAAAACTACAAAGAGCCCTGAAAGGGCGTCATGCAGAGACCGAGCACAGAGAGCAGTCAGAGAGATTCAGAATCCAGAGAGGAACTCATCAGGAAACTCCAACAAATGAAGCTCTCCTAACCAGAGCAAAAAAGTGAACTGAACAGAAAGGAACGCTAAGGTCAAAGCCTGCAAAAACAACCTGCTGGCGACCCGAGCTGAAATCCATACTTCAGCACAATCAGGGTACACTTTCATAGATGGACTTAACACCGTTCACAGAGAACTGAACTGGTCATACCTTCTGCAAAATGACCAGAGAAGGTAAACGCTCACCACAGAGTTTTCCTTGACCAGTGGGTGCAAGCCTCCCAGCCACCACTCCCTAATTCCAAAAGTGGGGGGTGGAGGCCCACTGCTCAATGTGTCACCAGGCAGAATCCACAAGGCCTACGCCAAGCAGAGGACTGCTGCCGAAAAGGCTGTGGAAGAAACCAACCATTGACCCTGTCTCTGAACTGGCCATAGAGGGTGCACGAACACACATCAAGATGGACCCTCAGCCTGAGGAAGCAAAGGCTGAGGACATTTAGGAGCCACCCGCTGATTGATCAGTTTGATCCACTTGTCATCCGATCACCATGATGACTGTCGCCCAACGATGTCCACACCTGGACATCCTTGCCTGAAAGGGGGGACTGTAACGTCTGAACGTATCAAACTGATTTCTGAATCAACCTGGGCTTAGCACAGAAGTTTCTTTTGTTTCTTTTGAGCTGTAAAGCCCTATCTGTCTAATGACCACTCTGGCCCCAGTTTGACCAGATACCTTTGGAATGCTAACGACCAAACTTCCCCCCTTGCTACACACACAAGCTACCTACACGCGCACGCACACGCTGACAGAAAATGTCCTCCCTAAAGGTCACCCTGAGGTGACCAAGGACCAGTGGGACATTAGAAGAACGCCAGCCCCCTCTTCTGGACATACACATGCACACGCGCACACGCACACACACACACACACACACACACACACACACACACACACAAGCTTACCTTACACACACAATGGAGAAATCTCTCTCTTTTCAATGTAACGTGTAATTATATGTAATTATTCGATGCCTAAATAGTGTGATGTTATCTTGTTTACATATATTGTGTGTTTATGTAACTAACCTTAATGATTTTAGATAGTTTAATTTAGGATATCATTTTACATGTCTGTAACCAGGTTTTATTTGCAATATTCTTTACAAGTCCATCGAATTTGGTATGTAGTTAATCGTCTCGAGATACCCTGATTGATTATGCATATTACATTGCAATGGGATACATTATTTCATGTTTTCTCTTAATTTAATTTATAATATGGTATAAACCGGCTCCTCCCTGGACATGCAAATCCAACTTCTGATTGGCCCATAGCCCAAAGAGGCGTGTGCATTGGTGTTGTCTTTAAAAACAACACCACGCTTTGAAACTTTTTTTTTCTCCCCTCTCAGTCTTCACTCTTCGTCTCTTCAGTAACTCTTCACTCACACTCTTCCGGTTTCTCTCCCCCGGGGCCACGTGCCCCGGGAAGAGGAAGCCAGGATCTCTCTCTCCCAGGCAAAGGATGCAACCTCTTCACGGCTCACGCCTTTTTGCAAACGGCGCAACGAACCAGCGAACTCTACATGACCTCGTGCGAACTTTCAAACCGAGGCTATGCAAGTATAGTTAATGAACCTATATCCGCGTTTAAGATTTTACCCCCTTGTTTACAGGAGATTCAAGTTCGTTGCTGGGTTTTGAAAAAGGCTAATTAGTTGTGTTTTTGCCTGCCATTCCCTTTTACTTCATTACTTTCTCTCTATTCCTTTTCTCTCCTTGTATATAGATGTACATATGTATGTTCTGCTTAGAGTTAGTCGTGTGTATCCATAGTTACATCTAGTTATTAAAATCTATTATCCCACGCTTGATTTGTCTCTGTTTTGTCACGTGATGAGTCAATTAAACGCTGCATAAGATCTCAATTACCCGCTCTAATCTTTAATAACAAACTTCGTGGTTTAATTCTTCCTGGCCAGAAGGATAAACTCCCTCTTTAGAGTTCATAAAGCTGATCTAGACCACATACATAGTCATAATTAATTATAATCTGTTGTAGTTAATTATCTATATGTATATGTGCACATACATGAATTCCCTTTCATGGCTGATGTATATTTATAACTGGTCACAACATGTTTTGATTAGATATATAGATATATTTCATGCCATTCGAGCTAATTCCTTATATAAATTGAATACATTTAAACGTGTTAAACATTTTTTAAATTTATTACATAAATTGTAACTGGTGGAGAATATTTTTAAACGTTGCAGATTCATCCGAGTTACTACACATTCTGGTAGATAATGCGGGCACGCTTTAAAACTCGTCTCCTTTAAAAAGGTGTTTCAAATCTAAGCGTGCGCTTCTGTTTTCGTTTTTCATGTTTAAAGTTGATCCATTACATTATTCTGATGGAAAAGAATAATGCTTGTAATGCTTGATTCATTACAGTAAGAATTTATATTAAAGTTCACATGAAATTTTTTTCCCCACCTTTGGTCTGATAGCTCCTGGTTTCTTATTATAAAAAGCAAGAAGCCTATGTGTTGCAAGTTGCAAGTTGCAAGTTTTTGTGTGCTTAAATAGTCTTAGTAGTGTTTATATGTTTTATTTGTGATAATTGGGCCACCTGAAAACAAAATCAGTGCTGCTGCTGCCCCTGTAGGCAGTAGGTTACTGTATTACATTCATTCATTGATATATTTTCAGTAATGGCTTTATCCTGGTCAAGGTCACAGTGAACATTGGGCACAAATTGTACCCTGGATGGCACACTAGTCATATCACAGGCCAACAAGAATTTTTGGCCTGTTTTTCAATTTTCAGTTTTTGGACTGTAACGTATGATGGTGCCCAAACTGATTTCTGAATTAACCCAAACGGAACATAGAAAGTTTCACCACTCAGGTGACCAAGAGTAACCCCGAGAGGCCTCCTTTGACCAGATGCCCCTTTGGAATGCAAAAGACTCTTTGGAACCCACACAGGATTTACCCCTGCAATAAAAGAAACCTTTGATGACTTAACGGGTGTGAACGTCTGGGAAACTTCACGATTAGTTCATCAGCAGGGGTCCACCAAAACTCTGACCAAGGGCCTGTAAATCTCTGATCTAATCTCTGTTTACAACCACATAGATTAACATCAGAGCCCACCGGTCTAGCAAGGAAAACGTCCTCCCTAAAGGTCACCCTGAGTTGACCAAGGACCGGTGGGACATTAGAAGAATGCCAGCCCCCTCTTCTGGACATACACACACTCATGCACACACACAGTGAAAATGTCTCTTGAATGTAACATATAATCATATTTCTAGATAGTTATAATGTATTCGTATATGCATGTGTTGTGTGTCTAGATAACCTAGTTATAGTGATTTTAGATAGTTTGAGTGAGAAGCTAATTTTTAAGTTGTCTGTAACCATGTCTAATGATCCTACACTGTCCAAGATATCATAATTTCCTTGAAGTTTGGTACCAAAATCATTGTCTCGTAATATGCCAATTAATGATGCATACTATAGGACGATGGGATGTATCATTCTATACTTTTCCATATTTTATCCTAATCCAAACTTAATACAAACCCCGCCTTGACATGCGACCTGCTCTGGGACAGACCAAGAAAGTTTTCCCCCAGACCTTTCTCATCTCTCTCTGGATTCGCCAGCAGCTCAGAGAGGCGTGTACGTTGGCATTGTCCATAAAAGACCGCGACACGCGTCCCTCTATGCTTTTTTCTTGCTTTTTCTTGCTTCTGCTTTGCTTTTTCGCCTTTGCTTCTTCCTTTTCACTACTTATTCTTCTTCCTCTCCTTTCTCTCTACTTTGACTTCACTTTTCTCTCTCTCTCTCTCTCGTGGACTTGCTCTCTTCTGCCTTCCGTTTCCGGCATTCCTCCGGACTCTCCTTTGTCTCGTTAAACCACGTGGCATTTACCATATTCTTTATTCTTTGGCGAGACCCAACTCCGTTCACTCCGACTCTACCGACACAGAAGATTCAGCAAACTCCTTGCTAAATCTACGAACCAAGGACCCTTGTGAATGGCATAAAATTAACGCAAGTATAAATTTCACTCAATCTATAGAGGTGTCCTTTAAGTCAGAGCCACCTTTGTTAAAAGGTGAATTCGAATTTATTGCTGATTCTCGAGGTTAAACTGTTGTGTGTTCTGCCATTGTTATTTTCATCATTTTCCCTTTGTTTCTTTCACTTACCCTGTATATATGTATTATTTGTTTATACCTAGTTGTGTATATCAGTAGTTTTTACGTAGTTATTAAAATCCATGGTTACCCCGCTGGATCGTCTCTGTTTTTACTCATGACAAGGTTCACTTTTAACGTTGCTCTTCACTACGCGCTGTATTTCTGTTAACTTAGAATAAACTATGCTTCGTGGCCAGAAGAATAATTTATTCTTTTAGAGTAATACGAAGATTGCCCTGGTAAGTTTGGTGGACAAACAGACCAAGCTGCTTCGCGTTTAATTCTAAAGCTAGACTACAGTAATTAATATAACATTCCCTTTCATGGTCGATTTGTATCCATAACTAATCAGAACATGCTTCGATTAGAGCTATAGATATATTTCACCCATTTGAGCTAGATTCGCTACAGACAGTAGGAGAAAACCCACACAGACACAGGGAGAACATGCAAAACTCTTCACCAACAGTAACCCAAGCTCAGGATCAAACCAGGGATCCTGGAGCTGTGAGGAAATCACGCTATCCACTGTGCCACCATATTGTATTACCGTTTGTTTCATTCTACTCATAAATAGAGGCACTTCTATTTCACCAGTGTTCACCATTATAACCTGTTTCTGTTGTAGGTTAAGTAAATTATGCAAAAGGTTCAAAATTCATGTAGATTATTTGTCATACTCAACATAATCAATTACATCCATTAATTATTGCAGCCCTATTTATTTTTTTCTTGATCACTGACTGGCCTTCAGCAGCACTGCCACCTCTCTTACACTGATACAAAGGATTTTTGCTGTACACTGTTAATACAAGAGGTTAGTTCAACAAAAATCTATAATGTTAATAAACATGAACATAAATTTATGTTTTAGTTATGCTGTCATAGCTAGTCTTGCCAGAGTCCCTGCTTGCACTCATGCAAAGTACACTGTCCTTAACCATTATGTGACAATAAGCATAGATAAGAATCTTTCCCCCTCTCTCTCTGTTGAGCTACACCTGTTCCTCCTGAGATACCAGTGATCCTAACCCTTTCTGCTCTCCGGACCTCCTCAATCCATCCTAATGCTCTACTTCTGGTTGGAGTTCTCATCAATTGGAAGTCACTTGCGGCTGCTGAGGATGGCCCCATATGGTGCAAACTAAAGATCATTGAGATTACTGAGGATGGTACCACTTAAAAACCATAAAGATGGCTTTGGACCTCAATTCATATGAACAGTTATGCTATGATGGCTTATGTTACAATTGATAACTTTAGGACTGCAATTGCCACAAACAGTTTTGCATTCAAGTCTCCATCAGTGAACAATGGATAAGTTCAACAAAACAGACTTCATGTAAAAAACTGTCATGAATTTCCTGGTTACACAATTGCACTATTTGACCATGTAGTACACAGTTGTAGAAGGGATTTATTTATAATTGCACTATCCAGTGTCACCCAGATGAGCGTAGCATATGACGGTGCCCAAACTGATTTCTGAATTAACCCAGACGGAACATAGAAAATTTCGTCACTCAGGTGACCAAGAGTAAACCCCAAGAGGCCTCCTGCGGAACCCACACAGGACTTTCCCCTGCAATAAAAGAAACCTTTGATGACTGAACATCTGGGAAACTACACGATTAGTTCGTCAGCAGGGGTCCACCAAAACTCCGACCAAGGGCCTGTAAATCTCTGATCTAATCTCTGTTTACGACCACATGATTTAGCCTCAAAGTCGCAAAGGCCAGAGGAGAAAATGTCCTCCCCAAAGGTCACCCTGAGGTGACCAAGGACCAGTGGGACATTAGTAGAATGCCAGCCCCCTCTTCTGGACATACACACGCACACGCGCACACACACACACACACACACACACACACACACACACACACACACACACACACACACACACAAGCTTACCTTACACACACAATGGAGAAATCTCTCTCTTTTCAATGTAACGTGTAATTATATATAATTATCCGATGCCTAAATAGTGTGATGTTATCTTGTTTACATATATTGTGTGTTTATGTAACTAACCTTAATGATTTTAGATAGGTTTAATTTAGGATATCATTTTAAATGTCTGTAACCAGGTTTTATTTGCAATATTCTTTACAAGTCCATCGAATTTGGTATGTAGTTAATTGTCTCGAGATACCCTGATTGATTATGCATATCCTACTGCAATGGGATACATTATTTCATGTTTTCTCTTAATTTCATATACAATACGGTATAAACCAGCTCCTCCCTGGACATTTAAATTAGGGTCCGAGACCAGACAAAGAGAGTTCATCCGGACATGCAAATCCAACTTCCTGATTGGCCCATAGCCCAAAGAGGCGTGTGCGTTGGTGTTGTCTTTAAAACACTTCAGCTCAGTCTCAGTCTTCTGTCTCTTCAACTTCACTTCTACACTCCTTCCGGTTTCTCTCCCCCGGGGCCACGTGCCCTGGGAAGAGGAAACCAGGATCTCTCTCTCCCGGACAAAGGACGCAACTACCTCACGGCTCATGCCTATTCAAACGGCGCAACGAACCAGCGAACTCTACACGACCTCGCGCAAACTTTCAAACCTGAAGTTATGCAAGTATAGTTAATGAACCTATATCTGCGTTTAAGATTGGACCCCTGTTTACAGGAGAATTAAGTTTGTGCTGGTTTTGAAAAAGGCTAATTAGTTGTGTTTCTGTCTGCTTCCCTTTTATTTCATTACTTTCTCTCTATCCCTTTTTTCTCCTTGTATATAGATGTATATATGTATGTTTGCTTAGAGTTAGTCGTTTGTATCCATAGTTACATCTAACTATTAAAATCTATTATCCCACGCTTGATTTTCTGTTTTGTCACGTGATGAGTCATTTAAACGCTGCGATCTCGTTACCTACTCTAATCTTTAATAACAAACTTCGTGAGTTAATTCTTCCTGGCCAGAAGGATAAACTCACTCTTTAGAGTTCATAAAGCTGATCTAGGCCACATACATAGTCATAATTGATTATAATCCATTGTAGTTAATTATCTATATGTATATGTGCACATACATGAATTCCCTTTCATGGCTGATGTATATTTATAACTGGTCACAACACGTGTTGATTAGATATATAGATATATTTCACGCCATTCGAGCTAATTCCTTACATAAATTGGAGAATACATTTAAACATGTTAAACATCTTTTAATTTGTTACATGAATTGTAACTGGTGGAGAATATTTTTAAACGTTGCAGATTCATCCGAGTTACTACACATTCTGGTAGATAATGCAGGCACGCTTTAAAACTCATCTCCATTAAAAAGGTGCTTCGAATCTAAGCATGCGATTCTGTTTCGTTTCATGTTTAAAGTTGATCCATTTCATTATTCTAGTGGAAAAGAATAATGCTAGTAATGCCTTTGATTCGTTACATGAGGATGGGTTCCCTTTTAAGGTTCCTCTCTAGGTTTCTTCCTCATATCGTCTCAGGGAGTTTTTCCTTGCTACCATCACCTCTGACTTGCTCATTAGGGATAAATTCATACATTTAAAATCTATATCCTGATTTTATATATTTCTGTAAAGCTGCTTTGGGACAATGTCCATTGTTAAAAGCGCTACACAAATAAAACTGAAACTGGATAAATTATGGCTTATGCTCCCTCAACAGGGAGCATAATTTCTGAGAAAATGGAGGAAGATTTTGTGTCTATGAGTGGGTGGTGACTTTTTGATTGATGACCTCAAACCAACTACATCCCTTCACATAAGTCTTAAATACAGCAATGGTTATCTGCTGTTCATAGAAGTTACATATATACATTCTATATGTTCTCTTTTCACTCCTCCTCACCACCACAGGTGGTAAGAATCACCTTAATAACCTATGCCACAATGGCATGAGAAACTGACCCACCACAAGGAGATGCAAAGCACTCATGCTGTTGGGAGGAGTGATGTTAACCTTGTAGAAACTAGGAAAGTGCATGCCCAATAAGCAGTAGTGCAGACTTCCTGTCTCTTGGACTACTGGGCTTGCAGTTCCCAACCTGCTCTTCACTCCAAGGGGTCAATACCACAGTGGTACCCAGCAAACTTGGTAGCACATCATAAAGCGTGTTATGGTGGAAGAAAACATGAATGTGCTAGCAGAATGTACAGTGCTTGATTTCTTCTGTGTTAAGTGATGGGGGTGGGGGAGGGTTTGTCATGGTAGTGCCAATGGCGTTGCTGGATCATGTTCACATATGGCTTCTTCTTTGCATGATAGAGCTGAATTCCACCTGAATTTGTGGATGGCATGGCGAACTGTGTTCACAGACAGTGAGTTTTGGAGGTGTTTCTGAGCCCATGCAGTGATTTCCATTACAGAATCATGCCTGTTTTTAATGCAGTGCCGCCTGATTTTTGCCCTTATCCCTTTCGCACAGAGATTTCTCCAGATTTTCAGAACCTTTGTATGATATTATGTACTGTAGATGATGAGATATTCAAAGTCTTCGCAATTTTATTTTGAGGAACATTATTCTGAAATTGTTCCACAATTTGTAGATGCAGTTTTTCGCAGTTTTTCAATGTGTATTGGTTAGGAGAGTTAGGGAGTGACGTAGAAAAAAATTCTTAGTAAATGGGGAAAGTTTATTAAGGCACAGATCCCTGAGGCGCACATGACAAAATCTGAATTTCATGGTACAATGATGTATAATCCAAAACATTACACTGAATTTGAGAAGAAGTGGTTAAATGGCACTAGAGGACAAAAAGTCCCTTTGGTATCAGAATGCATAGTTATAGGAAAACAGGGAGCTGCTATGCAAATTGATAACTGCGATTTCGACAAATGGTTTCTGGTTCCAAATTCAGTTCCACATGTAACCCTTTATGTGAACAATGGATGGCAGTCAAAAGACCTACAAAAAAAGCAGAAAGAGGAGAGTGGAAGGCTACAGAGCATCTTTTAATCTTTCACTCAGCAGACAAATTGTACATTAAAATCCTGTGCACCACTATTATGACAGGAATTACATGAGAAGTGGTGCTCAATAAGAAAAGATAAATGCACAGAAACACCCACAATTGAATCAAGAACAGCTGAACTATTAAAAGAAATGGAAAGCAAGATACCAACAGAATTGTGGTCTCAACATTACACTGATGTGGGCTTGGTTAAATCTGCAAGCCCACTTAGAATTAGAACTAAACAAGGGGCTCGACCACCTCGGAAACAACATTATCCATTGCATCCTGATGCCGAATAAGGTATTAGAAAAACTATTAAAGGTTTGGTTTCAGCAGGAGTGTTAATTGAAACTTCTGCCTATTGTAACACTCCCATATTGCCTGTTGCAAAAACAGACAACTCGAAATGGCGTTTAGTGCATGATTTGTGAGCAGTTAATGAGGTAGTGAAGGTAGGGTTGCAAACTCTCACGCATTTGGCGTGAGATACACACTTTCAGGCTCTGCCTCATGCTCTCATGCTGCTCAAGTAAATCTCATGCCAAAGTTGGCAACCCTGGTGAAGTATTGGCTTGCAGAGGTTCCCAATCCACACATGTTGCTGACCAATGTTCCTCCTAATGCCAAATATTTTACTGTGATTGATCTTTGCTCTGCATTTTTAGCATCCCTCTGGCTGAAGAAAGCAGATATCTTTTTGCCTTTATGTATGCAGGTAAACAATACACGTATACCAGAATGTCACAAGGCTTTAAACATTCACCGCATGTTTAAACAAGTTCTTAGGGCCAACCTTGAAGATCTCATCTTAGAAAGCACATTGCTGCAATACATCGGATCATCAGAGTACTAAATAAACTAGCTCAAAAACTAAGTTATAAGACTGTCCACCACAGGTTGAGTACTTGGGAAGGCTTATTGCACATAAGGCTATAGCACCATCCCAACTAGAAGATATAAGTAGAGCACCCTTATCATGGACTTCAGGACAAATGATGACCTTTTTGGGTATGACGGGTTTTAGTTCTACCCCTTTGAGAGCACTCATGCGACAAGTAGGACAACAAAATTTTTGGGCATCATTAATATGGAATAGTGAAGCTTTGGTAGCTTTTGAATCACTAAAGAATGAACTTCAGCTTGCACCAGCATTAGCCACTCCAGATTACACCAAATTGTTTCATTTGTATGTAGCCAATAGGACAGATGGCTATGCATCTGCAATACTAATACAGGACACCTGTAGTGGTAGGAGAAAATAACACATTGCATATTATAACACCAAGCTAGACAGTGTAGCACAAGGCTACCCTCCGTGCTACCAACAAGGACTTGCTGCTCTACACTATGCCTATGATAAAGCTTCAACATTGACTATGGTTTATCCAGTAGTCATTTATACTCATCACAAATTAGTGGACCTTTTAGACCAAGGGAGATTTGCTGTGACTCAGGCTAGGTGTTTAGTTTATGCATCTCTCCTAACTTACCCTGACATCACCATCAAAGGTTGTACTACAGTAAATCTGGCAAATGCAAAGTACTCAGTAGTGAAAAAACAAAATGGACTTGGAAAACGGCATTGTAAAAAACTGTGCTCTGCTCAATTAGCTTAATTGAAAGCTTCCAACATATATACTGACTCTGCTTATGCCCATGGAGTGTGCCACCTATTTGGGGCTGTTTAGAAACAAAGAAGCTTTAGAAAAAGTGATGGGACACCCATCCAACATGCTGAACAAATAATTCAACTGATCTACGCCATGAGGCATCCTAGATGGTTAGCAATTTTTAAATGTCAGGCACACAAAAACGGCAATGATTACATAGTTAAAGGTAACAATGCTGCAGATTTGGAAGCCAAAGAAGCTTCAAGGTGCCAGGAAGCAGTAATAGCCCCAATGGTTCTTATTCAGCATGAACCTAATTTGGATGACATTGCTCATATGCAAGAACATTCGGTGTGTCACCAGAGAGGTGCTACTAGAGATGCAAATGCCATATGGTGCTCACATGAAGGACATATGATTGCACCTACTGCGCTTCTCACTGTACTTATTTCAGATGCGCATGGTTTTGACCATTGCGCAAGGGGGGAAGTGATAAAAAAAATAAAACAACAAGGATATTGGTCTCCGTATTTGCAAGCAATGGTGGAATGTTTTTTTGTCTGAGTGTGACGTTTGTGCCCAAACCAATGTCAGGAAAGGGACATCAGCCCTAATAGGACACATACCAGTGCCAAAAGGACCATTCAAACACCTGGTGATAGACTATGTGGACATGGTGAGAAGTGTGGAAGGAAAAAGATATATGCTAGTGATAATAGACAGATCCAGTAGATGGGTAGAAGCAGTACTGTCAAAAGACCAGGCTGCAGGGACAGTGATTGAATTTTTGACCAGAGAAGTGATACCTAGATTTGGCATACCATCACAGATTAGTTCTGACAATGGGTCAGCATTTGTTCAGAGAACAGTGAAAACAGTGTTACAACAGCTAAGAATAAAACCGAGACTGGGATGTGTTTATCACCCTCAATCACAACGAATGGTGGAAAAGGTGAATGGCACTCTTAAGGCTAAGCTTTATAAGATTTGTGCTGACATTAAATTTAATTGGGCAGATGCTTTGCCTCTTGCTCTAATGAGCTATAGCATGCAAACTAACAGAATTACAAATCTAACACTGCGTGAAATGCTTATGGGTCAACCCATGCCAGTGCCATATTTGAGATGTCCTCTAGAGCAACTGCAAATGGAACTGAGAGCATATATGTGACAACTAACTGCTAGACATGAAGACATCTATTCACAGGAACAGAACAGGGGGCCAAGGGATGAAGAAGAAGCACCCTGTCCAGTGGTTCCTGGAGACCTGATATATCTAAGGGTATTCAGGAGGAGGTGGAACAAACCCAGATGAGAAGGTCCATACAAAGTGGTAGCAACAACCCCAACAGTAGTACAAGTGGAATGTAGGACTGCTTGGTATCATCTGAACCATTGTACCAGAGTACCTAGACTAAGACCTAGGAGATGAGAAGATCAGGTTGCTGAAGAAAAGGAAGGTCTAGCAGCTGATACTTCAGAGGAAAGTCAGGAAGAGGCAGGAGAAGGCTTAGATGAAGGAGAAAGAGAACCAGAGGCAGGCCAAAGTCATGAAGGACGAGGGGAGGTACCAGAACCTGCCCCAGCAGAACCTGAGAGAGATGCTGATCCAGTTGTTGCACCTGGTTCTGAGCCTGCTATGCCTGCAGAGGGGGGAGGAGATGAACTGTTGCCAGCCCCTACTGAACAGGAGAGTAAACCTGGTCCTAGTGTTGACTTTAATATTGATCAGCTTATTGCAGCACCTCCCACAGACCCTGGCCCTTCCACCAGCCCCCAAGCAGGGTTCTCTACAATTGATTTTTTCTGCCATCGAGTGGCCCCCAAAGCCTTGAATGATTTCTGGATTGATATACAGATTAGAAGGAGATTGCTCAGCACTAATAGCACAAAAGAAACATCCACCTTATGTCCCAGTATGGTAACGTTACCTTCTATTCCACAAAGTAAAAAGAAGGAGAAATTTTTAAAAACAGCACAGGGCAGTGGTTGGTATAAGTCAACAATGTACACAGCGAGGAAATCAAGAATGAATAATTGTTTGTTATGGACACCTTCACCTCTGAAGAGGCTTGTAGTAGTACCCAACCAGTATGATTACAGACAATGTGCTGAATTTAATCAACAATTTTGCCATATGAAGAGTTCTGAAAGGCCTTACTGTCCTGCTGAATGTCTATCTTTCTTAGGTCACTCAGAGTTTCATAAATACTACAATTTGTCGTAATACTTTGATGTGCGAATAGAAATTAAGAAAAGAGATACTCCTTCAGTGTATGAAATAGATTACACATTTGAGTATGAATGTTTTAATAAGTCACAAGGCAACCGTGATTTAGACAAATTTCAGGGTAATTACACTGTAACGTAGCACCTAGGTAATGACTCTTACGGGCAGACAGATGTCATAAAAGAATCTGTATATCAGGCAACAGCGACAGTGCCAGAGAATATGATGGTAATATAACCACAAAACTGCACGAACCAAACTTTGGCATTCCTGTTAATACACCCATATGAAGAGCAGACAGCGGCAGTAACAGATTTCTTTTGGCTTTGTGAAGGCAAGCGTTTAAGGGCCACATTACCTAAAGGGTGGACAGGAATATGTGCTAGGGGGCAAATGATTCAGGAAATCACTATGATGAACTGTGATCCCGAACAACCTGCTGAAACTGCAAAGAGAAGTCCAGAGGTGGACAGTAACAAAGTACATTTACTTGAGTACTGTACTTAAGTACACTTTTTGAGTATCTGTACTTTACTTAAGTATTATTTTTTCTGGAAACTTGTGACTTTAACTTCATTACATTTGAAAGACAAATATCGTACATTTCACTCCACTACATTTCTATCAAGGCCCTCGAGAAAAGTCGTTACTATGTAGTAGCTTTGAAAATCAGTGTATGATTTTTTTTCTTCTCTAAAATGTGATTGGTTTTTTGCAGAGCAAAAGTTTCAGTATGAAGTATCGTCGGTCAAATGATTTATGGATTTGCCTGCCAAATTGCTATAGCCTTGTGGATACACTGCTTATGCATAGGTAAGGTTCGACAATGATGTTAGTTAGCATGCAAAATTCAAAATGTAAATGAGTTTAATATTTAATAAGTTAATATCTTGCAACTTTTATAGTTTTTTTTTTTAGTTACCTTGCATAATTACTAAGGTTATGTGTAAAGCTGCACGCTTAATCATAAAAAGATCGCGATCTCGATTCAAACACCCACACGACCTCTTTCCTAAATGATAAAGATTCACCTATCTATTAAACCTTTGACAAAAATCACACCGTAACATTTTTTGTAACATTCTAAAAACTCTTTATTCCACAGATACTACAAGCTAGTCAGTGTATTCAGTAGGTTGCTTCAGACGCATAAGGTATTGCAAGTTTTACATACAACAATGCAACAATAATAAAACAATGCATTTACATAAAAAAGGAAATTTACTTTTGATACTTAAGTACTTTTAAAAGCAAGTACTTCTGTACTTTTACTTAAGTAAAAATCTGTTTTTACAACTTTCACTTGTAATGGAGTAATATTTGACCAATAGTACCTGTACTTTCACTCACATAATGGAGTTGTGTATTTTGTCCACCTCTGGAGAAATCAGAGAGTGAAAAGGGCCTACACCCCAGATCCTGTACATACAGTAGATGCAATAGGGCAACCAACGGGTATACCCAATGAGTTTAAGGCCAGGGATGAAGTGAAGTCAGGCTTTGAGTCTATATTAGTCTGGATAATGCCCAACAAGAACACAGAATGGATTAATTACATTTACTATAATCAGCAAAGGTTCATTAATTACACAGATGATGCCTTGTCGGCTTTAGGAGAACAATTAAGGAGGCGTAATTGTCCAGTGACAGTGGGAGAAAGTATGCGACCTCCAGGTCCTCTAAGGCAGGGGAGCATTTTATATTAAATGCCTCAAAGAAGACTGTAACCTGCAAACTTTACAAATCGGAGCTTGTGGAGCACTGAAGCACAACAGTGATGCATGAGCACAAACTTATGTTTATATCCTAAATGTTCCACTGTGTGCAAGGAGTTGGGGAAACTGGTGTGAGTTGCTTAAAAGGTTTAGTTTAATTCAAGTTTATTGTCATTATATGCTGTGTTTGCGCGATGCAGTATAAATTCTGTCGTTTATTATAACAGGAGCAATCTGTTAGTAATGAGGCTGTGTTACTCCTCACTCACAATGTAGATGTGGTGATGCACAGTTGGAGCACAAGTAAGATCTGTGATGTCTGATTAAAATGGTACGATCAAAGTAAACACAAGTAAACCAATATGTCTAAAGGCAGTGATTAACCGAAACCACAAGGTGCAGTGAAAGTGAGTTTTTATTATTAATTTAGGACTGTAGTTTAATTATCATTGCTTTTTTGTGCATCCATAAAAATGCATAAATACTTAAATACATAAATACCTAAACTAATATATATATATATATATATATATATATATATATATATATATATATATATATATATATATATATATATATATATATACAGGTGCATCTCAATAAATTAGAATGTCGTGGAAAAGTTCATTTATTTCAGTAATTCAACTCAAATTGTGAAACTCGTGTATTAAATAAATTCAATGACACAGACTGAAGTAGTTTAAGTCTTTGGTTCTTTTAATTGTGATGATTTTGGCTCACATTTAACAAAAACCCACCAATTCACTATCTCAACAAATTAGAATACTTCATAAGACCAATAAAAAAAACATTTTTAGTGAATTGTTGGCCTTCTGGAAAGTATGTTCATTTACTGTACATGTACTCAATACTTGGTAGGGGCTCCTTTTGCTTTAATTGCTGCCTCAATTCGGCATGGCATGGAGGTGATCAGTTTGTGGCACTGCTGAGGTGGTATGGAAGCCCAGGTTTCTTTGACAGTGGCCTTCAGCTCATCTGCATTTTTTGGTCTCCTGTTTCTCATTTTCCTCTTGACAATACCCCATAGATTCTCTATGGGGTTCAGGTGTGGTGAGTTTGCTGGCCAGTCAAGCACACCAACACCATGGTCATTTAACCAACTTTTGGTGCTTTTGGCAGTGTGGGCAGGTGCCAAATCCTGCTGGAAAATGAAATCAGCATCTTCAAAATGCTGGTCAGCTGAAGGAAGCATGAAGTGCTCCAAAATTTCTTGGTAAACGGGTGCAGTGACTCTGGTTTTCAAAAAACACAATGGGCCAACACCAGCAGATGACATTGCACCCCAAATCATCACAGACTGTGGAAACTGAACACTGGACTTCAAGCAACTTGGGCTATGAGCTTCTCCACCCTTCCTCCAGACTCTAGGACCTTGGTTTCCAAATGAAATACAAAACTTGCTCCCATCTGAAAAGAGGATGTTGGACCACTGGTCAACAGTCCAGTTCTTCTTCTCCTTAGCCCAGGTAAGATGCCTCTGACATTGTCTGTGGTTCAGGAGTGGCTTAACAAGAGGAATACGACAACTGTAGCCAAATTCCTTGGCACGTCTGTGTGTGGTGACTCTTGATGCCTTGACCCCAGCCTCAGTCCATTCCTTGTGAAGTTCACTCAAATTCTTGAATCGATTTTTCTTGACAATCCTCATAAGGCTGTGGTTCTCTCGGTTGGTTGTGCATCTTTTTCTTCCACAATTTTTCCTTCCTCTCAACTTTCTGTTAACATGCTTGGATACAGCACTCTGTGAACAGCCAGCTTCTTTGGCAATGAATGTTTGTGGCTTACCTAGTGAACCAAACTGAGAGACCATTTTGAAGGCTCAGGAAACCTTTGCAAGTGTTTTGAGTTGATTAGTTGATTGGCATGTCACCATATTCTAATTTGTTGAGATAGTGAATTGGTGGGTTTTTGTTAAATGTGAGCCAAAATCATCACAATTAAAAGAACCAAAGACTTAAACTACTTCAGTCTGTGTCATTGAATTTATTTAATACACGAGTTTCACAATTTCAGTTGAATTACTGAAATAAATGAACTTTTCCACGACATTCTAATTTATTGAGATGCACCTGTATATACAGTACAGTGCATGTTATGTAAACTGGAGGAAGGGGAGTCAGGATGCATGCGCAGGGGAAATGTCAGTTTATTAGAAACACTGTCATTCAAAAATAAAGGAACAAAAGCAACAAACCATAATCCATTCAACAAAAGAGCGGTAATCCAAAATGAGACAGTCCTTCACAAATGAAGCAGTAATCCACATGCAAAATGGGAGAAAAATACTTGAATGATGAAATGAAAACAAAAGGGAGCAAACATATGAGGCTAGGCTGTGGTATGGGAACCACGAACAACGAGCAAAGGATAACGAACTATGAACATCTAAATATGGTCTGGGAACCATGAACTAGGGACGAGAGAAAACAGGAAAGAAGTCGGCTTAATGCACATACTCATTCTAAATCTAATACTCCGCAAGGAAGCGGAAACAGAACAGGGTTTAAATATACACACAAATTAGAGACACCTGAAACTCATAATGACAATGAATGAACATGGGCAGAGACATGATGTAAACCAAGAAACAAAGAACCAATGAACATATGGAGGCAGAGACATAGCCGCTTTGGCGGACCTGGGCCCCTGGGCAGGATCCTAACATCTGCCCCACAGGACCTGAGGCTGGCGATGTCCAGTGTCCCGAGACCAGAGCAGAGCGTGTCGGGTTGTCCCTTCGGCCCTGGTCGAGAACTTGGTCGAGAACTTGGTCTGATGCTTGACCTGGTGTGTGACTTGGAGCTTGTAGCTGTGCTTGACCTGGTGCGTGACTTGGAGCTTGTAGCTGTGCTTGACCTGGTGCGTGACTTGGAGCTTGTAGCTGTGCTTGACCTGGTGCATGACTTGGAGCTTGTAGGTGTGCCTGACCTGGCGTTTGGCGTGACGCTTGACTTGGCACCTAGCTTGAAGCTTGGCCTGGAACTGGAGTCAGATTTGGCACCTGGATTGGAGACAGGCTTGGAAACAGATTGGGAGACAGGCTTGGAAACAGATTGGGAGACAGACTTCAAGACAGACTTTGAGACAGACTTCGAGACTGGACAGAGAACTGGACAGAGAACTGGACTGGAAAGTAGGCTAGACACAGAACCATAAACAAAATCAAAAACCTGACTGGAAACAGAGCTGGAAACAGAGCTGGAAATTAAATTTGAGACAGGGCTTGAGACAGGGCTGGAGACAGACGTGGAGAAAGAGGTGGAGACAGAGGTGGAGACAGAGGTGGAGGGAACAGGACAGGGAACAGGATCGTGTATAGGACTGCAAACCTGGCTAGAAACAGAACAGTCAACAAAATCTAAAACCTGACTGGAAACGGAGCTAGAAACAGAGTTGGTGACAGAGTTGGTGACAGAGTTGGTGACAGAGTTGGGAACAGAGTTGGGAACAGAGTTGGCAATTAATCAGCAACCGAACTGAGAATTAATACAAAAACAGGGCTAGAAATTAAATAAAAAACAGTGCTGTAAACTAAATCAAGAATGGCGTTGGAAACAGGGTTGGAAACTGGGTTGGAAACAAGACTAGGAACAGGGTTGGAAACAGGGTTGGAACCGGGTACTGGAATGGGACCGGGAGCAGGATTGGAAACAGTACTGGGAACGGGAATGGGAACAGGACTGGGAACGGGACCGGGAGCAGGACCGGGAGTAGGAATGGAAATGGAACCGGGAACAGGACTGGGAGCAGGAATGGAAATGGGCCCGGGAACAGGACCAGGAACAGGACTGGGAACAGGACTGGGAACTGGCTTTGGGCATAGGCTGAGGCATGGACTGGGAACAGGACTGGGAACAGGCCTTGGAAAAGCACCGGAAACTGGACTAGGAACTGGATTTGGAATTGGCCTTGGATTAGGGCAGAAACCTGGACATGGACTTGGACTAGGACTAGAACTAGGGCTAAAAATGAGCTAGGACTTGGAACGGAGGTCATCCCATAGACCTCAGACATAGATTTGACTTGAGAAGAGGTCCTTCCATGGACCTCTAACATGAACTTGGCTTCGGAGGAGGTCATCCCATGGACCTCCGACATAGACTTGACTTGGGAAGAGGTCATCCCGTGGACCTCCGGTATGAGCAGGACAGAAGAGGAGGTTTCTTCTTGAACCTCTGGCGGGAACAGGACTGGAGTGGAGCACCCTACTTGGGTCTCCGACAGGAACTGGGCTGGAACGGAGCACCCCACTTGGGTCTCTGACAGGAACTGGGCTGGAACGGAGCACCCCACTTGGGTCTCCGACAGGAACTGGACAGGAGTGGAGGTCTCCTCGTGAACCTCCAAGAGCAGCTCCGCTGGGGAAACCTCCTGCTGGGTCTCTGGCTGGAGCTCGGGGCTGGAGGTCGCCACGTTAACCTCCAGGGGCAGCTCCGCTGTGGAGACCTCCTGCTGGGCCCCTGGCTGGAGCTTGGGGCTGGAGGTCGCCACGGTAACCTCCAGGGGCAACTCCGCTGAGGAGACCTCCTGCTGAGCCTCCGTCTGGAGCTCGGGGCTGGAGGTCACCACGTTAGCCTCCAGATACAGCTCCGCTGAGGAGACCTCCTGATGGGCCTCCGGCTGGAGCTCGGGGCTGGAGGTCGCCACGTTAAGCTCCAGATACAGCTCCGCTGAGGAGACCTCCTGCTGGGCCTCCGGCTGGAGCTCGGGGCTGGAGGTCGCCACGTTAACCTCCAGATACAGCTCCGCTGAGGAGACCTCCAGCTGGAGCTCGGGGCTGGAGGTTGCCATGTTAACCTCCAGGTGCAGCTCCACTGAGGAAACCTCCTGCTGGGCCTCCGGCTGGAGCTCGAGGCTGGAGGTTGCCTCGTTAACCTCCAGGTGACGCTCCACTGAGGAGACCTCCTGCTGGATTTCCAGCTGGAGCTCTGGGGTTGCCCACCTGTGGAGCCATTTGTGCACCCGCCAGCTGCCCTTAAAACAGGCTTGTGAGCAGAAGTAGCTGCTCCTTCCTCCCTGTTTCCTGCAGGTGGGGCACTGTAGGATGGCTGGTTGGGTGCATCCCTTGGTGGCGCACTTCTGGGACAGGAGTTGAGAGGTGCAGGCTGCCTTGTTGGCCCGCTCCCTGTCATAGTGTTCGAGGAACGACTGGCCCGGATCCCCGGGCAGGTGTACCAAGTTCAGTAGGGCCTTGAGGTCGGACTCAGATTCTGGGCTCCCATATTCCCGCATCAGGAGCTCCACGAAACCTGGAACTGTTGTCAGTTCGGTGTATCCGCTGGCGAAGTGGGTCTCCGCCCACCAGTGGGCTGAGCCAGCCAAACAGGAAAGGAGGAACCACACCCATAATTCCTCACTGGGTTTTGGACCCTCTAAACTGACAAAAAATCCCTGATCCTATAGAAAAAAATAACAGGGGTGCCACAAGACGCCGTCATGAGGTGCGAAGACAGGCCCGAAAAGAAATAGAATCCGGGGGGGAACAAAAAGTGGGGCGCGGTTATCCATAAGTTTTCCCGCTGCATCCATGTTTTGGGCGGAGTATTCTGTTAAGTAAACTGGAGGAAGGGGAGTCAGGATGCATGCACAGGGGAAACGTCAGTTTATTAGAAACACTGTCATTCAAAAATGAAGGAACAAAAACAACAAACCATAATCCATTCAACGAAAGAGCGGTAATCCAAAATGAGACAGTCCTTCACAAATGAAGCAGTAATCCACATGCAAAATGGGAGAAAAATACTTGAATGATGAAACGAAAACAAAAGGGAGCAAACATACGAGGCTAGGCTGTGGTATGGGAACCACGAACAACGAGCAAAGGATAACAAACTACGAACATCTAAATATGGTCTGGGAACCATGAACTAGGGACAAGAGAAAACAGGAAAGAAGTCGGCTTAATGCACATACTCATTCTAAATCTAATACTCCGCAAGGAAGCAGAAACAGAATGGGGTTTAAATATACACACAAATTAGAGACACCTGATACTCATAATGATAATGAATGAACATGGGCAGAGACATGACGTAAACCAAGAAACAAAGAACCAATGAATATACGGAGGCGGAGACATGACGTGAGTGAAAACAAAAGCACGTGGCAAAGAAAGCAAACGTGAGTCCATGTATGAATCAGTCTGGAGGGTTTTCATGAATAGTGCTGGAATGCGCTCAGTGGAATGCGGAAGTGCAAGAGAGAGAGAGACTCTAACAGTGCAAAAGTTTTAGGCACATGCAAATAAATGCTGTAGAGCAAAGATGCCTTCAAAATAATGAAATTCAATGTTTCTACATAAAAAAATACCATAAAGAGTAGTAAACAGTAGTAAATGAAACAGTCACTATTTGGTGTGACAAAAAAATAAAAATAAAAGTAGTAGTCTCCGGTACAATTTGTGTGGTTTTATAAGGAAATTAGCTGGTAAGTTTTACTGCGCATCTTGCAGAACCAGCCACAGTTCTTCTGGAGACTTTGACTTTCGCACTTGCTTCTTATTTTTGCAGCAAAACCCAGCAGGCTTCATTGTGGTTTTTTTTGTCTGAAAGGCGGTGTCTTCCGTAATATGCTGCTTTCTTTAACGACATACAAAAATGGTGTCAAACCAAATTGGTAGTACTTCAAACAGCACGGAAGGAGAGCTTCCTGAACTATAGAAAAATGCTTAGATTTTAGATAGGCTTCTAGATCAGTCTCTCTCTCCATCTAATTGAAGATAATGAAATAAAAAAAATAATCCTAGGTTGTAGCACAGCAGCTATGCTAGTACCTACATAGAAATAACTCATGAAATGTATCAGTCGGGATTTAGGCCTCATCATTGCACAGAGACAGCACCCTCAAAGACCAAAACTGCTGGCCGAGGCTAAAAATAACTGTTGTTCTAAAGTGGAGATTCTCAGCTTTTCAGTGATATCACACTTGTCTCAGTTGGATGGTCAGATGCTCCGTAGTGAATGCGGTTACGTCATGGTTATGCTATCACATTCTGCTGCATTGATTTGTCAAGGAATCCTATGCAGTTTGTACCTCTGAGCCAAACAGGAATGGCTGCTGCTGCTTAGTCCCCCAGTGGTAAATGTGGTAAATGACCTACTACTGGCCTCTGATCAGGGCTGCATCTCCTTGCTTGTGTTGCTTGACCTTAGTGCAGCTTTTGATACCACTGATCATACTATTCTCCTTGGTAGACTAGAAAACGCTGGATGCTTATTAACTTAGTTTTACTTAATTCTGACAAGACAGAAGTACTTGGACTAAGACCACATGCAGCTAGAAGTAAGCTTTCTGATTACATAGGAATGCTGGATGGCCTTTCTTTTTCATCATGTGCAGTAGTAAAAGATCTTGGTGCGATTATTGACTCCAGTCTTTTATTTGAAGTTCACGTAGATAATATTACTAGGATAGCCTTCTTTCATCTCAGAAATGTTGCTAAGATAAGAAATATAATGTCACTACACGATCAAAATGTTAGACGAGTCAATATGTACAGACTTTCAGCTGTGAATGAACAAATCAAACAAAAGCAATTGAAATAGTTCAACACAACAAATGCTTCAAGTGGTTTCCCCAAATTCAACTGAAAATGTAACTTATAATGACTTCTCCAGTTTCAAAATTATTCAACCCCCTGAATAGAATCCCTCACAACAGCACAAATATACAAAACAGGTGTTGTCTCAAGCACACCTGATGCAACTAATCAAGGGCTTCATTAGTTGCACCAGGTGTGCTTGAGCTGGAACACATGAAATACCTGAACTGGCTAGGGGTTTGTTGAGTGTCACGTTTGACAGCATGTTAGAAATATGGTTAAGTCAAAAGAATGGTACAAAAAGTTAAGAGAAGAGATTATTGCCCTTCACACACAAAGAACAGGATACAAAAAGATAGTGAAGGCACTGAATGTTCCTTCAGAATGTTCCTTCAGAGACACTGTTGGAAGCATAGTTAGCAAGTTAAAAGTTAAGGGAACAGTGGTTACACTACCTGGATGGGGCAGAAAAAGGAAGCTATTAATGGTTGCAACAAGATTTCTGAGAAGGCAAGTTGTGAAAAACCTGGAACCTGGTTTCAGAAGTCTTGGAAGATTTTACAGTGGCCATCACAGTCACCTGACTTGAACCCCATAGAAAATCTCTGGTGGGATTTGAAGAAAGCGGTTGCAGCATACAAACCCAAGAATATTACTGAACTGGAGGCCATTGCTCATGAGGAATGGGCTCCAAAAGAAGCTGGTGTCTGGCTATGCATCTCCTTTGCTGGTGCTCTACCAAGTATTAAAGATGCTTGCCATGAAGGGGTTGAATAATTTTGAGACTGGAGGTCATTATAAGTTGCATTTTCAGTTGAATTTGGGGAAACCACTTGAAGCATTCGTTGTGTTGAGCTATTTCAGTTGCTTTTGTTTGATTTATTCATTGCAAACAGCTGAAAGTCTTTTTGTAATTGCATAATAATTGTTGATCACAAGGTGGTGCTGTCCTGAAAGGCTTTGCGTACTTTTGGGGCATGGTCCTAATGACAATTACAAATTTTTGTAACAATGCGCCAAGTCGTTCATAAAATACAGCGTTTAAGACTAAATTAAAAATGGCTGACACCCAAAATGGCTGACATACGAAAATGTAATATCAAATGACTTATGCCCCATGAAATCTGAAGAGACCAGTTTCATGATTTTAGGACAAACCATTCATAATTTATAAGCAGAAATGTGCTTTTTTCATATCTCATGATCACTAGGTGGCGCTAGTTTGGGATGAATACGCTAAACCAATTTGGGGATATAGCCTCATGTCCATTTTGGTGTGCTCACCTTCAGATTCATTTGAGCATTGTTCAAGAATGGTTTGGTCTATCAAAAAGCTTTTGATAACTTATTGCCAGCGTAGTCTGAAGATGATCTCTTTCGAATTTCGTGAAAATTGGATGAACGGTCTAGGAGGAGTTTTAAAAAGTAGGTTTTTTGGAAAATTAAAGGAAAATCTAGTCAGGCAGAAATTAAAAACATGGGGTCCATTCAGATCTGTACGAGCCAAGGAATCAGCGAAAAAAAGAATTTTGTTTCTTGCACTTACGGTTCAAAAGTTATTAGCATAAATGTGAGTACAAATTTGAGCTGTTGGTGAGGGTTTGAGATAAAGACTCCAGAATTGCTCTGGTTAATGTTGAGACTGTCCTCTATCTGTGTGCCAAATTTAATAACTTTTCCCCAAGCGGTTCTATGGGCTGCCATAGACTCACGAGCGGAAGAAGAAGAAGAAGAAGAAGAAGAAGAAGAAGAAAGAACACTAACAAAAGCAATAGGTGCCTATGCACCTTCAGTGTTTGGCCCCTAAGAATAATAATAATAATAAATATAGCTGCAAGCAGCAATTAAGGAGCCAAGCACAAAAGAGGCTAAATGAGCTGAGTCGAATGGACTCTATGCACTGTAAAAAAGAGCACTTTTACATATTTGTATATTGCTTATCATGTTTGACCAATAGGTGGTGCTGTCACCAAATTGAATTGTGGTCAGGGTGGGGTGTCAATGCCACACACAAAGTTTGATCCTGGACTTGGACTCGAGTACAATTATGAATGAACTTGGACTTGCATGCACTTTTAAATTTGTATTCGAACTTGACACAGACTTGGAAATTTTTCCAAGTACAGTTGAGTCTGCGTCATTTGCAGGGGTGTAACCTGGCCTTTGCATTAGGGGCGCTAGCCCCGAAGATTTTTTCTTTAGCCCCGAATAATTCTCCACTTGAAGCGGTTTGTCACTAGGTAACTGAAGGTCAGTAAAAGAAGACCTGTAATTTTATATCTTCAGTGAACGGAGGCGAGAAGAATCAGACAGAGTTTACAGGAAAATACGTGCAAATACTGTCTTATTGGCTGACAGCTCTCAATTCTACCAAAGGCTAGATCACACTCAGTGTGAGGAAAAATGGATAAAATATATGGCGATTTTATTATATTTTTTAAACCAGTAAAGGGATTGAAACTGAAACAGTAACATCCTCTCATGCTGAGCAGGAAAACAAGGTGTGTAAATGTCCATATGAGTTCGTGAATATGTATAAGTTATGTGAATAGGATATGAGCAGAGCAGATAATGCACTTTGCATGGCACTGTAGCAGCTAAACTAAGCTACAGTGATAGCTTAGTTGTGCCTCCCCTTGGCTAGCAACACCAAACTAGCCTATAGTCCCGTGTTAGATAGCCAAAAAGTTTTAGATTTTATCAGTCTGGTAGTCCTGCAAACAGTGATAACACCCGAGGCAAGTTTTATGATAAATCCAACTATTTGTCCAATTTTCAATTAGCCCTTACAAGCAAGAAAAAAAATGCATGCAAACAGTCTATTTAGAAATACGTTTTAAAAAGTTAATTTTTTATGGAGAAGAATCTGGGCTCAGCCCTGGATGGTTAACAGTTCAGCTAAATAAATAAATAACAACATAAAATTGAGATAAGAAATTAATGAATGTCTCCCTGCCTGATGACACACTTGAAGCGCGTGTACAGAACGCCACCTCATCGTGCGACTAACGAATTGAGTTCTCTTTAGCGGCTTATTACGCTTGGACGGTTAAATAAACACACACACATCATGTCAAAATGCAGGTCTGGCCGAGTATTCATGTAAACACAGTCAGTTATGTCTTAAGTGTATGTAAACAGTTGGGGAAAAAATTGAAGGTGTGACAATACTGGATATATTGGATACTGGATCTGTGCATTAGGTCTTAAAGTGACAGCAGTCTAATAAACCTGCTGCTGTCTGTGTCATTAATGTTAATCAAACAACAAAAAACAAAGAAAATCACTCACACACTCATTTGCCTGAATAACTCATGCACTTATTTGACTGAATAACAAGAATCACTGTATGTGTCATACATTTTATTTTACATTTAATTGCTTTATTCAATTTCCATAGTATTTCTTACTTTAATCCTACTGATAGACCTACCTGAGAAAACGTATCGTTATTGTGACATAAGATTGTAGTCATATTAACATTAATGACACAGACAGCAGCAGTCCTGAATTTCACATAAATTGTGAAATGCACTTATTAATGTAGTAAATATCATAAACCCTGCTGATTTTTCTTTTTCATTTTAGGAATTAAAATGAAAAAAGTTACAAGAACAGAGCTGTGTTCAGAAATGCGTTTGTTGTCATTCATAGACAGATTAAAAGCAGTAATAAAGCATGAAGCTTGTTGTTATGACATGCTGCTACATGTAACTCTACTCTCTCTCTCTCTCTCTCTCTCATCCTATATAATTGTGGGGGAGAGGCATCAAATAATTGAAATGTCAACTCGAACTGGAGGTCACAATATAGTGTGATACAATAACAAAACAGGTTAATTTGTATTTTCATACACTTGTGATACAATAAAAGTTCTACATATAACTCTATATCCCTTTTTTCATTTTTGATAGGAAACTAGTTGAGGTGCTGATGACATGAAATAAAAATATTTAATGGCAATGGCAAGATGTAGTAGTGGTATTTTTTGTTACATTTATGTTGCTATTGGTGTGTAAAAGTTTAAATATTAATATTAATTTTTTCTGGACTCGGCCGGACTTGACTCAGACTTGGACTTGAGTCCAACTCGGCCCCTTTTGGACTCGGACTCAGTTGGTTAAGGACTTGGTCTCAACTCGAACTCAACAAAAGTGGACTCAGACCCAACAGTATTGAATATGCAAGTGTTGCAGAGATACAGCCTCAGATTCAATTTGGCATCATGCCATAAAATTTGTTGATGCGTTAAATGAGAATGGTTTGATCTATTAAAAAGCTTTTGATAACTTTTGGCTGGCGTGGTCTGAAGATGATCTGAATTGAATTTGGTGAAAATTGGGCCAATGGTCTAGGAGGAGTTCAAAACAGTAGGTTTTCAACAAAATTCAAAGTGGTGGACAGCAAGTTCGATTGACTATGACATAATTAGAACAATTGTTCTTGGCATGACTCATGCTCAATCTAGCAAGACCACTTTCCCCAAATATGTATATGTGTGTGTGTGTGTGTGTGTGTGTGTGTGCGCACATTTTTATCCATTTGAGTTCCACCCACATCTGTATTTAATTGTATGTGTTCATATATTCATCTATATTTTCCCTCTTGTTAAAGGTTGTGGTTCTTGTACGTTTTTACCGTAACTATTTCCAAAACAATTTTAGTAATGTTAGACAATAAAAAATAATTTTAAAGAAGGATGAATGAGCGCATTAACATAAACAGCTGCATTATTGTCATAGCTGCTGTTATAGAAAATTAATCAACACTGATTAACTGGAAAAGGAAGGAAGGAAGAAAAAGGAAGGAAGGGAGAAAAGAATGAGAGGGAAGGAAGGAGAAAAAAAAGAAAAGAAAAAAAAACTCATTATACAATCTAAACACTGATGAATACTATTTGTAATCAGTGACGATTTGTTATGAAAGGAAATTAAAAAAATTGGAATAATCTCTTGAAATAATAGGATTGAGTAAAGATTTTGCACTTAACATGTGCAAATAAAACTAATTCCCTTCTTACGCAAAATAAATAATTATTCAAAAAGCTATTAGCATTTTAAAAAATTTCATTATACTTTTTGACCACAAGGTGGTGCTGATGGAAAATGACAACATAGGGTTCAATCAAATCCAAGGATTGAGCCAAGGAATCAGAGGAAAAAAGAATCTTGTTTCTAGCCCTTACAGTTCGAAAGTTATTAGCTTAAACCTGAGTGCAAATTTGAGCTGTTGGTGGTGCTAGAGGGTTTGAGATAGAGACTCCAAAATTGTTCTGGTTAATGTTGAGACTGTCCTCATAGACTCAAGAGTGGAAGAAGAAGAAGAAGAAGAAGAAGCGGAAGAATAATAATAATACAGAACACTAACGAATACAATAGATGCCTCTGCACCTTCATTGCTTGGCCCCTAAAAATAATAACAACACTAACGGATACAACAGGTGCCTACGCACCTTGCTTGGCCCCTAATAATAATAATAATAATAATAATAATAATAATAATAATAATAATAAATATAGCTGCAAGCAGCAATTAAGGGGCCAAACACAAAAGAGCCAAAGTAAAGAGATAAGCAAGCATGATTTTAGCAAGGTCATGATTTTATGACAAACTGTTCAAAAGTTCTAAGCAAAATTAGCCATTTTTTCATATCTCGTGACCACTAGGTGGTGCTGCGCCAAAACTGTCATGCTTGTGATGACAGCTACTAATTTCATCTAAATATGCAAAAAGTTTACAGAGATATAGCAACATGTCCATTTTGGCATGCTTGTTTGTGTGTTATTCGAGAGGGTTTTATTAATCGAGGGTTTGACTAGTCAACTTGCATTCCATAACTTTTTGCATGGTCTGTAGATGATGTGTTTTGATTTTGGTGAAAATCGGACAAACGATCTAGGAGGAGTTCGAAAAAGTAGGTTTTCAAAAAATTTCAAAATGGTGGACAGGAAGTTTGCTCGATCATGACCTAAGTGGTATCATTGTTCTCTTGAATCATGAAATCTATCAAGACCAGTCTTATGACTGTAGGCCAAACTAATAAAAATATATTAGCACTTAAAAAAATTTTATCATAAGTTTTGACCACAAGGTGGCAGTGTCTTGAAACTTTTTGAGTACCTTCCAGGCATCGTGCCAAAAATATTGACCGAGTTTCATAACGATATGCCAATGTGTCTGTAAAATATAGCATTTTATGACATTATTCGAAATGGCCAAAGCCCACAATGGCCTACATAGAAAAATTGGATATTGCTCGACTTGGTATGTAGCACAGAATGGAAAGAGACCAATCTTGTGATTTTTGGTCAAACTGTTCAGAAGTTATCAGCAAAATTAACCATTTTTTATATCTCGTGACCACTAGGTGGTGCTATGCCGAAACTGTGCAGCTATCCTCAGGTCATGATTATGATGACAGCTACCAAGTTTTGTCGCAATAGGCTAAAGCATTGCGGACATATAGCCTCATGTCCATTTTGGCGTGCTGGTGATTGAATTCGATCACACATGATTCGAGAATGGGTTGACTAATCAACTTGAATTCCTTTGAATAACTTTTTGTCAGCATTGTCTGAGGCTGATCTGATTCGATTTTCATGAAAATCAGAGCAATGGCCTAGGAGGAGTTAGAAAAAGTATGTTTTTCAGATAATTCAAAATGGCGAACAACAATTTTAGTGTACCAAGGCATAATTGATATCATTATTCTCTCCATCACCAAGGGAATCGGTTAACATCAATCTCATGACAATGCATAAAAGTAGTCAAAAGCTATTACCATTTGTTTTAATTGCATTATAATTGTTTACCACAAGGTGGCGCTGTCCTGAAAATTTTTGAGTACTTTTGGGGCATGGTCCCGATGACACATACCAAAAAGCACAGTGCCAGCCAACTCGCCTGACCTGAACCCCATAGAGAATCTATGGGCTATTGTCAAGAGGAAAAGGAGAGACACCAGACCCAACAATACAGATGATCCGAAGGCCGCTATCAAAGCAACCTGGCGACAAGTGGCTAAGGAACCGGGGTATTTATACACGGCTTGATGAGGTGAGTTGGATGAGGAGCAGGTGAGCTCAATAATCCAGTCACCAATTGCCACGCACAGGGACATGTACAGTATGCACACATATACAGACAGAAACGAGAGGGAGAGAAAACACTGCAAACATGGGGAAAGAGAAAAACAAGGAAACACAAGGAAAACACGTGGAGGCTCCGGCCAGGCTTGAAATATTTCACTTTATGTGTAATGAATCTAGAATATATGAAAGTTCCACTTTTTGAATTAAATTATGGGAAAAAATGAACTTTTCCAAGATATTCTAATTTTTTCAGATGCACCTGTATTTGCATACTCAGTCTGCAAGGAATTGTGGCTGCAACCTGAAGACCTTAAATGGAATTTGATGTGCATGCACACATAGTCATTGTCTGACTCACGCGTTCTCTATGTGCCCTTTTGGAGCCAGGCCTACATTATTGGCATTAACAGGGGTAGACTTAGTGATCTGGTGGCCCTAAGCAATTCCAGGTAGAACTCATCCCTGTGTCTGGCGGGAGAGGTGCTGCTGCAGCTGCTGAGGGAGCAGCGCTGACTGTGCTGGCAGACAGCAGTGGAACTTGTGTGAAAAAGAGGAGACTTTGGGGAGTTTGGCTATGTTCTGGGTATTTAATGGTGTCCCCTGATTCCCTGGGGCCCTAATGGGAACAGGTGAGCATCACATAGTGCTCCCTGGGTAGTGCAGTTTATGTAGGGTAATTATGAATTGCCCAGAACCTGATATGGAGATGGCAGAAAAGAGACTTCTCACAAGCTGCTGGTATGCAAGAAAAAGTCACGGTATGCTGAAGAGTAAAATGTAGAAGTGCCAGTACTGTGTACCGGTGAGTACTGGCCCACTTTGAGCACTGATCTGAGTGACTTTTACAAGGACCAAATTGTGATGTCTAGATGACTGGGTCAGAGCATCTCCAAAATGGTAGGTCTTGTGGGGTGTTCCTGGTATGCAGTGGTTAGCTGCATACCAGGTTACCTACCAAAAGTGGTCCAAGGAAGGACAACTGGTGAACTGGCGACAGGGTCCTGGGCACCCAAGGCAGAGGATGCCATATCTGCTACCATCCACCTTTCTCTGACCCAGATGGGCAAAAAGGACAACTATGTAATGATTCTGTTCAGTTCAGCATTCCACACAATCATCCTACAACAACTGATAAAGCTGATCCTGCTGGGTCTGACCACCTCCCTCTGCAACTGGATCTTTTGGATTTTCTGACTGGTAGACCCCAGTCCGTCAGGATTGGCAACTCCACCTCCAGCACCACCACACTGAACATCATGTCCACTGCTGTTCACAGTCCACTGCTGTTCACATTGCTGACTCATGACTGTGCTGCAAAGTAAAGTTCAAATCACATCTTCAAGTTTGCTGATGACTCTACAGTCGTGGGCCTCATCAGCAACAATGATGAGTCAGCGTACAGAGAGGAGGTGAACCAGTTCGTAGAATGGTTTAGAGACAATAATCTATCTTTTAATGTTGATAAGACTAAAGAGATGATTGTCAACTTCAGGAGGACTCAGGTGGACCACTCACCACTGCACATCAATGGAACAACTGGAGAGAGTCAAAAGCGCCAAGTTTCGTGGTGTGCACATGACTGAGGACCTCTCCTGGACTCTCAACACCACCTGCCTAGCCAAGAAGGCCCAGCAGCACCTTCACTTCCTATGGAGGCTGAAGAGAGCCAAACTCCCCTCTCCCCCATCCTCACCACCTTCTACAGAGGGACTGGGTCCTGAGTAGCTGTCTCATCGTGAACTGCACAGCCTCCAACTGCAAGACCCTACAGCAAAATGTGAGGAGAGCTGAAAATATCATCAGAGTCTCTCTACCCATCATTGACTGCTGCATCCGCAAAGCCACCAGTATTGCTGATGATTCCTCTCACCCCTCTCATGGACTCTTCACCCTCCTGCCATCTGGCATAAAGTACAGGAGCATCTGTGCCACCACCACCAGCAGACTCCGCAACAGTATCATTCCTGAGGCAGTCTAATTAATCAACACTCTGCTGCCTCCCAATGCTCACCTGGGCTAGTTAAGCACCTAACCCATTATGACTCAGTACCACTACACACCACACTTTACATTTATCAGTCACTTTTATATTATGGAACTCATTTTTGCTGCCAATATTGCTGCTATACTTGTGCTGCTACACTATACAATAGTTTACATGTTACAGCCCATGTTCTGTGTATTTATTGTCCTGTCCTGTGTATTTATTGCCTTGCACTCATCTCACACTGTTGTGTATATGCACTTTATGTAGTCCTGCATACTGTTCTGTGTTGCACCACGGTCCTGAAGAAACAATATTTCGTTCCAATATACACAAGCTATATAGTGGAATGACAATAAAAACTCACTTGACTTGACTATAAAAGAAAGGTGTCAGAAAACACAGTGCATCACAGCTTGCTGTGTACTGGGCTGTGTAGTCACAGACTGGTCAGAATGTCCATGCTGACTCCCGTCCACTGCCGAGAGTGCCTACAATGGGCATGTGAGCAGCAGAACTGGACCATGGAGCAATGGAAGGAGGTGGCCTGGTCTGATGAATGATGTTTTCTTTCTGGAGATGTCACCAGGATGCACTATGGGTAGAAGGCAAGACGGCAGAGTCAGTCTGATGCTTTGGGGAATGCTCTACTGGGAAACCTTGGGTCCTGGCATTCATGTGGATGTTATTTTGGAAGGTACCACCTACCTAAACATTGTTGCAGACTAAGTGCACACCTTCATGACAACGATATTCCCTAATGGCAGTGGCATCTTTCAGCAGGATAATGTGCCCTGCCACACAGCAAAAATTGTTCAGAAATGGGTTGAGAAACATGACAAAGAGTTCAATGTGTTGAATTGGCCTCCAAATTCCCCACATCTCAATCCAATCGAGCATCTGTGGGATGTGCTGGACAAACAAGTCTGATCCATGGAGGCCCCACCTTGCAATTTACAGGACTTAAAGGATTTACTGCTAACGTCTTGGTGCCAGATACAACAGCACAACCTCAGAGGTCTTGTGGAGTCCATGCCTTAACAGGTCAAAGCTGTTTTGGCAGCACATGGGGGAATGTTATGGCTGATCAGGGTATCTTTACAATGTATTATTTTCTAAGCTATTTTTTTTTTAAATATAAATTTATTTTGTTAGTATAGTAACATGTTTTAGTGTGTGATCTGTATGTGTTGCAATAAATTGAACTTAATGCAAGCAGCAGGTGAATGTGGAGAATGACATCACTAGTCATCATCCACATGCACTTGCATGTTACTCACAATTCATAAACAAAAGACAGGCTGTTCAGACATGCCATGCACATTATTTCATTTTTATTAAAGTCTTACAAATATTTGTTGAGGTTTGTTACAAAAAAAACATTCAGATTTTGAATTCCATATGGTGGTGCTGTGCACTGTGACTCCATACACCCTAGGTCCCCTTTGTTTGGATTTAAAGACAAGGTAGGGGATTCCTGCTTAGTACGTATGCTCATCTTGGCAAACTTTGTCATCTAAACTCTCCTATTTAGTCTACATTATACAGATGGATAATGTATTTACAAGTATAGAAAGACAAGAAATGTGTTAAAATATCTTCCAACATTTGTGCTTCTTTTTAGATGTTACATTTACAGCTAATACCTCACCTGTACCAGAATCATTTGTAGTTACTGAGTTGTATGTGAGGTTGTAGGGCTCTTGCTGAATTTTGCACATACCTGTTTTGTAATAATGCCTTATAAGACACCCATTCTTTCCTCTGGAAATGTATCATAAAACTTTGAAAACAATACAAGAACACAACAACAACAACTACAACATACATATGGTACCTATTTCCTACAGGATGACTTATAAAACTGTACATATGCAGGTACACATAAATACCTTTTTTTTTTATAATGCTAAGAAAATTGCCAGATTATCTCCACATAGTATCAAATTCCTTCACAGGCAAATCAGGACAGATGCACCTAAAATTTATGAAAACCTTGGTGACCATGGTTGTGAAATAATACACAACTTACATCTTACAAGGACAATATTACTTTGAGATATTTGGTAAAACCAAAAATGGGTTAATACTTTTAATAATGCTAATACTACTACTACTACTACTACTACTACTACTAATAATAATAATAATAATAATAATAATAATAATAATAATAATGCTTTATTGGCACATGTAATCTATCATATTAAAATGTATGTAAACAAACAAACATATGTTGGCTAATTACAACCTCTTAGTTGTTCTTTTTCATAATGCACTCAGTTTGTTGTAAGCACCAGTAATTAGACCACAATATGCAAGTTGTAAAAAATAGGGAAAAGTCTATATACATGTATGCAGTCATGGTAAATAAAGTAGTATATTTATTCATGAGGCTCTGGTCCACACCTGTGTAATACAATGGTCCCTCGTATATGTAGTCTATGCCATGTTTGAAAAATATGTCAAGCACAATACAAGGCCAGGAAAATAATTAAAATACTACCAATATAAGACATACAACATAATTAAAATGTTAATATAAAATTGCAACACTAGGACCTATTAAATGGAACATTTAACCTGTCTTCACCTCATGACAATAGCAAGGCTGTCTTTCTTTAGTAAATGAGATATATTCTACTTGCATAAAAAGGCAGTGTGTATATTTGAAACAATGAACATGCATGTCTATGAACATTTTATAACAAAATGCAAAACAGCAATAATACCCAGAATACTGTGGGATAAATTTATAAATGTAAAATTTATATCCAGAATGTATATATTATTTGTAAAGCTGCTTTGTGACAATGCCCACTGTTAAAAGCGCTATACACATACAATTGAATTGAATTGAATACTGTTTTAAAGAGGTGAGATGCTGTTGTCACCTTAAAGAAATATGAAACTGTTTTTTGTATATTCAATTATTCCACAAATGGAATGATTTTATGTATTTATATACTTACACTATATTTATATGGTTTCCCCAATCCCCATCTTTACGAGGCTAAGACAGATACAAATAGCAGGTTTATACTTTATTTAACCCCTAACAAACTACACTGACAAATATAAATCAAAGATTTTCTCCTCCTGATCCATATTTTTAAAATTACTTCAGTAAATTATTTGTTTTTCCCATTCTCATCCATTGGAGGATTATAAAACCTACTGCATAATGGCAAGAAACTTGCTCTCTTCTGCAAGGGTAGTCAGGAGGGAGGTCATGTCTCCAACGGCCATGTTGGTTGTACCAGGAGGCAAGCTATGAAGTACAGCTGAGAGGTGTGGAGTTGTAAGCCAAGAGGAAGTCTGTGATAAATCATGAAGAACATTAGGACTGATGACATCAGAAACCAAACTGCCCTGGTCAAGGCTATCATCCAGGATGGAGAAAAAATTTATGCCAACATTATCCTGAACACTGCCATCTGGGCTGCTCTCTACTGTGCTGGTCACCTGATCAGCCCCAGGGGACAGAATATCCTCCAAGGGTCCACGTGATACCCCAGTCTCAATTTTAAATGATTCCATTTGGCAGTGCTGAGCTCTGAAGATTGAAGACTTAGCTGGGTCAAAGCACTGCTCAAAGACCTGCTGTTGCTGCATGGAAGAGCATGAGTTCGGTTGAAGCTGATCTTCTATTTCTAGTTTTAATCCTGAAACATGATTAGCAAGTGAGCAGTTACTGATATTTCCTTTTGTAAAACTTTTGTAGGACTGTGCATTGTGACTGCCTATTATCTGTTGGGTGGAATATTGCTGTGGTTGAGAAGGGTCTTGGTCCACATGCTGGCTAGCCATTGCACACTGGGATTGAAGAGAAAGTACAAAGACATGGGATAAACTGGGCTTTACTGTTCCTTGCTGGAGTGAGTTTCGACTTGTTTGACATTGAATTTCATGGCTCTGTTGAAGCTGTTGAGTTTGTGGCTGACTGGCGTGATGAACGATACTTGGTCGGATGGGGCCCAGGGCATTCTGACAGTTTTGCTGACCGAAGTTATATGTGCTGGAGCTGTTCCTTGTGCCACTGCAGTTCCGTTGTGTAGTCTCCACTGACACACCCTGGCTCATTCTGCAAAATAGATGTTGGCTTGAATTTGATCCTTGCCTGTGTTGATTTGGGTAATTGTGTCCATTGGTCAGTTCAGTTATTTGCTGAACACTACCCCTCTGATTAGGGTGTCGCTGGTCTGTAAAGTATGAAGGGAGCTGCTGTTGTACAATCATATTTTCAAAGCGACCAAATGAAAGGCCTACTGCATTAATTTGGTTTGGCCAGTGCTCACACCTCTGTGGCTCCCAAGGAGGTGAAAAAACAGTACTTCCTGAGCTTACCTCATTCCACTGAATTGGCAGGCTATCTTTACTGGGATTTTTTGCTTCTTGTGCTCCATTGTGCTGTGAAGGATTCTGGACATTCTGCACCTCCTCACTATTAAAATAATTTCTGTGAAATTGGGAATTTATGCCATTTTGCTGGCTGCAGGGAGCTTTATGGTCCTCAGAAAGAACATCATCATCCCTAAATAAGAGAGCCCCATCATTCTCCATGGCTAAAGCTTCAAGTGCTGATTGTTCCATGATGCTAGGAGGGAAAGGGGAGAGCTGGCCACTCTGGATAATGCTCTCTAAGTTGGTGTAATTTTGGTGGTTTGTACTTTTACCAACACCATCTGAGACATTATTACCAACCAGAGGGGTTAAGTGGTCCATGTTATTCTGGCTGCCAAAACGCTGTATCTGGGGACTTCCAAAGTTATTTTGGTCTCTTGACCTTAGAGGGTCACTTGCTCTTCTGTTACTATTGCCTGGGCCTTCCCCTGGATACAATCCCCTCCGTCTGTACCTAATGTAACTGCTTTGTCCATGAGAACTACCATCACTACTGTGACGTGGTCTGACTAGTGATGGCAATGTGAGCTGGTTTGTGCCTTTCACATCCCTGGCCATAGTCATTTGAATTTTATAGCTCACTTGTTCCAGGCTAGGCAAAGGTGTTGGAGGGGGCCCACCTGTTGCAGCTGCATATGTGGCTTTGAGATGATAATGCTGTGCTGGTGTTAAGTTCAACACACCTCCTGATCCCATCCCACCTCTTCCCACACCTCCACTTCCACTACCCCAGCTTCCTCCAAGCACTACCCCACCAGAACCACCACCTCCACCACATTGGCTAGCCTCACTGGAGCGACGTGAGGCATCAGTGGAAATGGGGTCATAGGAGTCAGTAGCACTGAAGTTGTGCAGCTGTCTCTGCTGGCTGTGCTCAGACTGTGAGGCTTGGCTGGAGCGGCGGCTTGAGAAGCAGGGAGAGATGCCAGATGAACGACGGCTGCTACTTAGGTAGGCTGAGCTGGTGGCACTGCCACTGCTGTCACGGCGATCCCGTAGGAGGCTCAGCATTGTCAGCTCTGTGCTGGATGGCTCGGGATGTAAAGGAGGCTGAGGCACTGGTGCACCCCCACAAGTACACAAGCCTAGAGTTCACAGAGAAACATAGCCATGTAAAGAAAAGTAGCAATTGTCAGCATTACTCAGAATTACATTTACCAAAGATCTCTCCCATGTCTTACTTACAAATACACCATAAAAAATGCCAAAGTAAACTGTAAAGAGTTCACAGGAGAGTTTCTCAGGACTCTTTTCTCCCCCTAATCCACAATCATTTTAATCTGACATGACTTGAATAAGGATTCTTAGTCAGTATTAGAAAAAAACATACACAGTGTCAACTGAGACAAAGTCGTACCTTTCCCTGTGAGGGAGGGCAGACTGTGGCCTTTAGAGGGTGCTGTGGGTGACAGATGTCCCAGCCTTGATGTCCCTCCATTCACCTGCCTAAGCCTTTCCATCTTAACCTGTTCCATCCAGCGCAAGGGCTGCCCCAGACTCCTGCGGGGCTGTAGGGCTAGAGTAGCTGCCGTGGCTGTAGCAGTGGATACAGTAGAGACCATTATGGGAGAATCCTCCTCTACTACCTCAGTGTCCTTCTCTTCATCCTCCTCTTCAAACTCCTGGTCCTCCACCACCTCCTCCCCCACAAGGCCAATAGTGCTCACAGCAAGCTGGACTCCACGGCTGAGATGGGAGCTGGTGGGGGACTGGTCACTGCTGCATGAAGACTGACTGCCAGGGCTTGGCTGAGACGTCTGAGAGACAAGATACACATGAATAAATTATATGTGCCAAGCACATGTAACAGTTAAACCATGATAAAATAAAAGCTCTTCCATTGAAAAAACAATCCATGAAAACTGTATTAAAATACAGTGATGAATAGCATTTTACATGGCACATGGAATGGATAAAGGCCCTAACCTTTTTTAATTAAATTTTTCTTTACATCTTTTGGTCAGGTCTGACTTAGAGTTAACTGTGCACTCACACCAGTCAGCGATTTTTAGCAGCAGAGAAAGTTTCATTGACTGGCTTAGAAGCAGTGAATAGGAACAAATACATGGAACCAAAACACAGGGGACAAAAGAAGCATAAAAAACCTCCTATTAGCAGTCACCAAACTGCTTCACTTCTCATTTGTAAAAAGTTAAACTTGCTCAACTTTTGCTTCACTAAGTTTACTTCACTTACTGTCACTGGAAATATCTCTTTGAAAATGAATGACTTCTGGCCACTTTGTTGCACCCTGCAGGTGTGAGCAGAGGGTAGCATGTATGGTATACATTCAGTAAGATTTGAGTAATTAATTCTGGTGACTTGTCTACTAAAGGTTGTGATGCTGAACTATACAATGACACCACATAGAGATGGGTGAAATGATTTTTTGGTTAACCTGATGACTTCTAACTTGTGAGGACAATATGATTTATGGCAGGAAAAGCAGAGCTCTGATTCACAAGGATATCAATGTTGATAGTTCACCAAATCTCACCTGATCACCCACTGTCCTTAGAAAGAGGGCAAGTAACGCATGAAGCATTGGATGAAAAAGACAGTTAGTTATTATACAGGCCATGCAGAGCAAAATTGGCATAGATGTAAAATAAGTGAGTTATGAGGCTGAGTTATGAGAGCAAGCAGGGAAGCAGGAAAGGGTCAAATATGTCAAACACAATATCAGATCTAAATTAAGAAACAGTTAGTATAAAGAGTTCAGTAAAGGAAGTAAAATGGTACATATATGCGTGCTTATTAATGCCAGATTACTTTATTTTATTTTAGAAATAAGAGTATATGATTATTTTATTTCACAAATAAGAGCATACAAAGTGATTTGAGTGCTCACCATGGGCTTCTCTGTCTTGATTGACTTGACCTGCAGACATTCATCTTGTTTTGAGGTAGCACGGTTATACTCCCTTTGGTCAGGAAATGCTTCAAAGGGGCATTGCAATTTTGACGACCTGCCTGGTCCATTGGCTCCAGGTTCACGGGGATGGGCCGGGGGTCGGGGGTAAACATCTCCACGCTGTTTCTTAGTGACATGGGCTTCAGGACCATGAACGGTTTTTACATGTTTGCGCAGAGAGCTCGGGTCAGTGTAGCGTTTGGTGCAGCCTGGTATCTTGCACACATAGGGTTTCTGAGAAACATTGTGAGAATGAGTAATGGTCAAAAAACAAACTTTTTTCATTAATTGAAATGGCAGGTAAAAACCCAATCAGGAGCTGCTATATTTTGCAGATCCATATTTTAGGACTTACTAAACCAGAGGTCGGAAGCTTTTTAGCTGGCAGAGCCATGAAAGCCAAAAAAAAAAAAAGTTATGATTTTTCTTTAAAGAGCCAGAGAAACGTTAACATATTTTAATTTTTATATATGTCTTCTTATTATTATACTTATTCCCTTTATCGCTGCATAATTATTGTACTTTATTATCTTTTTATAATTGCATAATTATAAAAATTGGTAATGTAATAAAAGCCATTTCACATGTTGCATGTTCTTGACCTAACAGCCTGCACTTCACCTAATAGGCCTGTAGGTGGCACTTGGACTTCATTTAACTATGATAGTTGTATCAATTGGTAAATCAATATAAGATGCAGTGCATAAGTAAGAGGAAATTGAACACTACCTACCATTAATCCGACTTTCAAATATGCAATACTCGTAGTCTTTTTTTTAATTTTAGCCATTTCACCTTTGTTAAAAAAACTGAAAACAAACTGGCTATGTAGTTTTCAACCGAATTAGACCGGGAAATTACGTGCTGCTCTACATTGTCCAATGAAATTTGAGCTTGTTATGCCACATCACGATTGGTTGGTGTATACATGACAAACGGGCACTGATTATGAATTATGTAATATTTTAAAATATGTAATATGTAGAGTTTTAATTTAACTGACACACTAGCTTTCATGATTCGTGATTGTTTTTATTGATTTTTTTCCTACCGTTGAGCCATAGGCAATCACTGAAAGTTCTGATCATGAGACATAGGTTCCCAACCCCTGTAGTAAACTCAGGGTAGCCTGAGTCCTGTCTTGATAAAAATACCTTTTGGATAATTCTAAACTATAAATTTATAAACTATATATAAACTATAAACTATAACTATAAAATTTATAAACTATATAAATTATAAATAACATAACATTATAAATGTTATTTTAGTCCTCATTGCTATAAAACTAAATTACATCTTCCTTCAGTAACTGCTTAATAGTTCTATTTTACTGAGGCAGAATAAGCTAAAAGAGGTAGTGTGTATATACACCTCATTGGAGTGGGTCCGATTCTGATGTTTGGCACGGTCTGATGCATTCGAGAAGGCCTTGTTGCAGCCCTCATGCTCACACACATAAGGTTTCTCTCCTGTGTGAGAGCGCAAGTGTGTCTTCAAGTTCTCCAGTCTAGAGTAGGCCTTGGAACAGCCCTCAAACTGCACATGGTCAACAGAAAAAAGGGCAGATACAAATCATGAACCTCACTTACTCACTGTGATATACAGCTGCTGTGCTACAAATCAAAGCTTGAGTTGTTACAGTCACGGTCAATCGATTACTGTCATATAATAATTTGAACATTTAACTTAATGCTCTTTTAAAGAATCCTTTTTAACAGAAGCATATGCTGGGTAATGTAGTTTCTCACCGTGCACTTGTGTGGTTTCTCGCCTGTATGCCTGCGCATATGTACCACCAGCATGTACTGGGCTTTGAAGGGCTTCTGTTCTCGAGAGCACTCCTCCCATCGACACACAAACTCCTTCTTCTCCCCATGGATATGGTCATTATTTATATGCTTTGTGAGAGATAAGGAGGTTAAAGGTCAATGTTTAGATCAGAGAAGCAGTCGTAGCCATTAAGGGTGTGATACAGGATGCTGTGATCCAACTACAGAACATATCACTGATTAAACACTACATTACTTTTATAAAATGATTTTTTCACTGTTGAAAAAAACTTATCCATACTGGTTATCTATAGAATGTATATAAAACCACCCATTTGATCACACATTATATTAAAAAAATACAATTCTGGAGGGAAATGTTGTTAGCAGCAGAGCAAGTTTCACTGACTGCCTTCGAAACTGTGAGTAGGAACATTTCCATAAAACAAACAAAAAAAAAAGTCAGAGGAAAAAAGAAACATAACTTTGTTCAACATTTTCTTTGCAAGGGCTGCTTAAAGTCTCTGGAAATCTCTGGCTCTCTTTGAATGACTGACTGAATGAATAACTTCTGGCCAGGTTGTTGCATTGTGTCCCCACAAGTGTGAGAGCAGGATAACATGTATGGTATACAATCAGTAAGATTTGATAAATTAATTCTGGGGAATTGTCTATCAAGGACAAAAGACACACAGTCCCCTCAAAAAGTATTAGAACAGCAAGGCCAATTCTTTTGTTTTTACTATACACTAAAGACATTTGAGAACAAAAGATGAATATGAGATGACGGGGCGGACTGGCAACAAAAAGCAGCCCGAGAATTTGCTGTCAAGCAAATTTGATACACCAAATTCAAACTGACACGTTTCTCGATCAACGAATCATTATTTTAAAAAAACACACAATCTGTTCATTTGCATTGTTTGTGTTAAGCTAATATGTAAAATAATGAAACCGTGTCACCGCAGCTAAGATGACCAATTGAATATCTGTATATGGGCTATATAATGCTGGGCTTAGGAATAAAAGTCCGGCCCTCACAAGACTGGCCCACCGGGAAAATTCCCGAACTTCCCAATGGCCAGTCCGTGCCTGTGAGATGATAGATCAGAATTTCAGCTTTCATGATATTTACATCTAGATGTGTTAAACAACTCAGAACATGGCACCTGTGTTCAAAAATTGGAACATGTGACTGACAGGCATAGCCAATACAACAATTCGGAATGTGGTGAAACGTAAAATTACCACTAGTCTGCTATCAACCAAATGTCGAACAGGTCAGCCAAGGAAAACAATAGCAGTTGATGAAAGAAACATTGTGAGAGCATTGAGAACATTGAGAAGAAAAACCCCAAAACAACAGTAAGTGACATCACGAACAACCTCCAAAGGGCAGGGGTGAAGGTATTACAATCAACTTACAAAAGTGTGGAATTCGCAAAGAAATAAAGAGATGAGCCACAAAGGTTTTGGAACCAAGATTAACCTCTACCAAAGTGATGGAAAGCCCAAAAATGTGGAGAAAGAAATTAACAGCTTATGATCCAAAACATACAAGCACATCAGTCAAGCATGGTGGAGATAGCATCATGGTGTAGGCTTGCATGGTGGCGAATTTAGAAGTCTACATAAACAATGCAATTTAAACAGAAATGCATCCAACCTAATTAGGAGGAATAACATCATGCAGAAAGACAATGACCTAAAACACACTGCCAACACAACAAAGGAGTTCATCAGGTGAAAAAAATGTTGTAGATTGGCTGAATCCATCACCAGACCTTAACCCAAACAACAACTGAAAGAAGCCAGGAAAAGCATCACGAAAGAAGAATGCAACAGTTTGGTGATGTCAGTGGTAGAGTTGGGGTACTCGATCCCGGACTCGGACTCGAGTCCAATTATGAACGAACTTGGACTTGTCACACACTCGGGTAAATTTGCACTCAAACTTGACATGGACTCTGAAATTTCAGTCGAGTACAGTCGAGTCCGCGTCATGTGCAGGGGCGTAACCTGCCTGGGCATTTTTTCTTTAGCCCAGAATAATTCTCCACTTGGAGCGGTTTGTCACTATGTAACTGAACGTCAGTAAAGGAAGACAGCCTGTAATTTTATATCTTCAGTGAACGGAGATCAATCAGACAGGGTTTACAGGAAAATACGTGGAAATACTCGTGTCTTATTGGCTGACAGTCTCAAATCTGCCAAACGCTAGCTCACACAGTCACTACTATGATAGCTTAGTTGTGCCTCCCCTTGGCTAGCAACACCAAAACTAGCCTGTCTTGTGTTAGATACCCAAAAAGTTTTAGATTTTATCGGTCTGGTAGTCCTGCAAACAGTGATAACACCTGAGGCAAGTTTTATGATGAATCCAACTGTCCAATTTTCAATTAGCCCTTACAAGCAAGGAAAAAAATGCATGCAAACAGGCTATTTAGAAGTACGTTTTAAAAAGTTATTATTTTTTTTATGGAGAAGAATCTGGGGTCAGCCCCGAATGATTAACAGTTCAGCTAACGCCCCTGGTCATGTGTAACATGAAAAGAAAGATAAAAAAAATAAATATAACATAAAATTAAGGTAATAAGAAATGAATGAATGTGCGCACATACTTGAAGCGCGAGTACCGAATTGAGTTCTCTTTAGCGGCTTATTCCGCTTGGACAGTCAAATAAATACACACACAACATGTCAAAATGCAGGTCTGGCCAAGTATTCATGTAAACACAATCGTTTATGTCTTAAGTGAATGTAAATAGTTGGGAAAAAATCAGAGGCATGTCAATACAGTATATTGGATCTATGTATTAGGTCTTAAAGTGACAGCAGTCTAATAAACATGCTGCTGTCTGTGTCATTAATCACATAACAAAACACAAAGAGTAAAAAAAAAAAGACAAAATTACTCACTCACTCATTTTACTGAATAACTTTGGCAAATTTAATAAGAATCCCTGTATATGTCATACAATGAAGTCTATTTTATTTTACATTTAATTGCTTTATTCAATTTCCGTAGTATTTCTTACTTGAATACTGATAGACCTATCTGAGAAGACTGTAGTCATATCGCCCACCCCTAAACATTAGCATAAGGTGATTCCAGTAAAATGTGAAATGTACATCTTAATGTAGTAAATATCATAAACCCTGCTGATAGGGATTTATTTATTTATTTTTTCATTTTAGGAATTAAAATGAAAAAAAGTTACAAGATAGGAGTATGGAGGACCAAACCTGCAGAAAAAAATAAATAAATAAATAAATAAATAACTAAATAGATAGATAGATAAATAGATAGATAGATAAATGTAATAATAGGAAAATAAATAAAGGAATAAAATGACTTGATAAAACAAATATAATTCATTTTTAATAAAATTTAATCCTAAATGTATTTTTGTATTACTTTTTCCTTCATTTATTTACTTCAAGTATTTATTTTTAAATTTATTTTTATTCTTTAACTTTTATTTATTAATGCGTTTATTTATATTTATATTTATTTATTCCCACATGTATTTATTTCCATATTTATTTATTTCTACATGTATTTATTTTTACTTTTCAGTGTGCAACATGGAAGTGAGGGAGGCGGTCCTTACATAGCTCCAGTGCCTCATTGGTTGAGAGCTCAGCTAAAAAGGCTATACGGCTACTAGGAGCTGCTCACCTTAAACCATGTTGCGTCATGCTATTCTGGATAGTTCTTTCACATACACAAAACAACTTTGCAATGTTTCCAGCAGTTTGACCAGTGAGAGATAAGTTTCAATAGTACTTATAGGAAGCAAATGGACGTCTCACCGCAGCATCCTCTAACTTGCATAGATTTTGTTTTTTGAAGCATCCGCTATAGTTTACACGAGAGCTACGACCTGTAAGCAAGTTAAAGCAGGTGGTTAGTTCTTGGCGGATGCTTCACAAATAGCTAGAGAGTTGTGCAACTTAGCAAATGTAGTCTATAACCACACATCAAATGACTACGTTATTTAGCGTACGAGTGCTTACTGATGTTTTAGGAGAGCTGTATGCCGATATGAATGTCAAAGTACAGCCTGATTTGTTAGGCTCTCTGCAAAATATTTCCCTGCATATTCAAAATCTGTGCGAGTCAGAGGGTGCTACGGTGGGACATCCATCTTATTTGCTGCCTATAAGTACTATTGAAACTTATCTCTCACTTGTCAAACTGCTGGTATCATTGTTTGAAAAGTTGTTTGGTATATGTGAAAGAACTATCCGGAATAGGATGGCGCAGCATGGTTTAAGGTAAGCAGCTCCTAGTAGCCTTATAGCCTTTTTAGCTGAGCTCTCAACCAGTGATGCACTGGAGCTACGCAAGGGCTGCCTCCCTCATTTCCATGTTGCACAATAAATACATGTAGAAATAAATACATGCGGGAATAAATAAATATAAAAATAAATAAACTCAAATAAATAATTATAAAATTTAATGGAAAAAATAAATAACTTAATAAATAAATAAAATAAAAGAATAAAAATAAATTTAAAAATAAATACAGAAAATAAATGAAGAAAAAAGTAATACAAAAATAAAGGGGGGTAAAGGTTGAGAAATCAAAAGTTCAATCATAAAAAATTAATTAATTAATTAATTAAAAAACAAAAAAACATTTTTGTTTATAATAAGAATGGACCTTTTCAACAGTGCCATAACATTTCCACTTTCAACAAATCCCCATACCATTACTCACTCTGTTATTTCCCTCCTGTTGCTTGCCTCTTTGGGCACTGGCCATTTCAGCAGTGCTATTCCTTTGCCAGAAACAAAAGCAATACAATAATCATAGGCAACCTGGGTAGCAAAAAAAGAAAGAAAAGGAAATAGAAAAACAGGGAGAGGAAAAAAAAAATCTCTGAACCGATTCCCTCACATACAGAGCAGGATAGGGGACAGAGGCAAGTGACAGTGAAAAGGCAAAAATAAGAGAGAGGGATTCAGGAAAAAATGAGTGAAAGGTGCTGGTAGAGATGGAGAGAGGAGGTGCTGGTATAGACAGAGAGAGGAGCTCATCCTCTATTCTTCTTCATGACATGAAGGCAACTGGTGTCACTAGCTTCTCTGTCATCTTCCTACCATCTGCCCAAACTTTCCTGTGAGTTGGTAGACTGTCATTCAAACCTGACCCCTATTTTACAACCTGGCCCTGATTCTGCTTACTGGCCTCGTTTTACCCCAAGCCTCTACAAAGACCATCAGATTTTAATTTAAACTTTATCTTCTTAACACTGAAAATCCAGAGGCATCAGCTGTCATATTCACTGAATATTTTTAATAAAATGTTGACTATCTTAGAAAGTGCACAGACAAAGAGACATACAAAGTAATTTTCCCATAATATATTATGGATTTGAGCAGCAAATGAAAGAATCTGAATAATCAGGGAGAGAGAAAGATGACGAGGTCTTGAGCACAAGCCACTTTTACTGGAAAGGTAGTTCATGTTTGCAGGCCTGCTTTGGGATCCAGGAAATTATGACATGAGAGATTATGCAAATGAGCTTTTAGAATTTTTTTGGACAATCTTAAGCAATGACACAGTTTACCAGATTTAACAAAAGAGGATTTACATTTATTATATTTATCACAAAGGCACCCTTGCTTTTTTCTGCAGTGTGCTAAAGATTTCCCATTCCTCCAGACTTGTACATCTAAAACCTTTTGCAAAATAATTCTAAATCTTGTTAGGTAATATGAGGTGATCCAGTCAAGAACTACCGTTAACCACTGGTAATTCAGTTACTTCAGATAACCTAGGAGCCTGATGGCTACCAAAGAGTGAACAATCTTAGCATGGACCAAGGTATTTTTAATACCTTGCTATTTCCAAGCTATTTCCTTATAACATGGCATTAATAAATAAATAAATAAATAAATTTTTGTGATTATATGTGATCAATAATATTTGTACTATTATCAAAAATTGGAATTGTAATTGGCTGGGGAAAAAAAGGTCAGTTTAGACTCAGTTAGAGTATGTTTGAATCTTTGGAGACTCGCTGTGTAAAAACTGTTGTCATTTGCCTTCCTCATCTCCCTCATCCCACATGCCTCTCCCTCTCCCTCCCTGTTCCTTGCACTGAGTGTAACTCCCTGTGGTATATGATCTGCCTGATGTGGCCATGGCACTCAATAACCGCGACAGAGACAGAGAGAGAAAGAGAGAGAGGAGGAGACTATAGCATGTCCCTTAACACTCACTTGTACAAATGACCCTGATGCTGTCATCTGTGATGCATGACGTTACTACACTGATTGTGGGATGAACGAGGAGGGGAGAAAAAGGAGGGAGGAATGGAAAAGGGTGTGACACTAATACTCTAATGGCCAGATATATTAGCCTTTATAATTGAAGGGGCAGTACTGGCAGAAAGAGTGAGAGATAAAGTGAGAGACTGTGGCTGAAATAACCAGACTAACAGGTGCTGAGAGAACAGCATTGAACAATTTATCTCTAAAGCCAGTGACACCAGAACCCCTGCAAGACCATTGTTCAGCCTAATAGACTGAACAACATCAGTTTGTCCCTCTGGGAGAATACTTAATAGATATATGTAAACCCTACATCAGATTATTTCCCTCCTTTCAGTAAAGGCTACAAGTACAGCAAGAACCAAGGATGGTTAAGAGCCCTTAACCATCCAAAGCACCTTCGAGGAGCGCTACTATACAGAATATTGTTTTACAAGCACAATACACACAAATCACGCACAAAAACAAGGACATTCCTTAATATTCATAATTTCACAATCAGAATTGATCATTTACAGTATTTTAAACTGGTATTATACTACACTCCTCACTCTATGTCCCACTGTCCAATGCTTTACTCTCATTCCATTACAGGAAAACCTGGATATTGTGCCATTCTATAATCTAGGGTGTTGTGCTGTAATGTAACAAATTACAGTAGAAAGCTGTAGAAAGTTAAATTTAAACTGGCCTGGGGAGACTAAGCAGCTCGTAGCAGCACTTTCTCCCCAGTGAAATTAAAACTCCCTCACACTACAGAAAACTCCCTTTTTTTTCCAGAAGAGCATTATGAAATATCACGCTTCTGGGGAAAAACCATACAAGCCAGCTGTATTTATAACCCCACGACGGCCGAATAATCGGATATTTGGTTATGCCAAAGGTGGAGGAGGCACTTGCGAGCTGCCTATCTCCATCAACGGCAGGGAATTTAGGGGTGCCGGCTTTGCCATCCGAGCCGTGTAAGGCCACCTTGGTGTTGGTTGGCAAAGCCTATGCAGCGGCAGGTCTGCATACAATAGCAGTGTTGAAAGCCTACCAAGCAGACCTGCTGAATGAGCTCGATGTTCCAGCCTGTTCAGCGGCACGGTTAACGCCATCGCTAACAGGTTTTGAAAAGCGAAACAGCAAGCAGCGGCATCCGGCCACTTCCTTCCCGTCAGGTCGAACATCCACGAGTGGGGCCCGGGCCAGCACTAGTGCGAGGGAGGCACGAAAGGCGAGTGTGGTGGCTCACACAGTCGCAGCCTGCTAGCAGGCCCAATTTAAGAATGATCATTAATGCCAAGCAGGCAAAGAAGGAGCGGTCCTGATGGGCCACAGAGGGAGGTGTCAGGGGACGTGAGATTGTCAGAGCAGTTAGCCCCCAGTATTACTGTAAGGCCCCGCTCTAGCCAATATCGTCCCAGGTTTTCAGTCCCCTCTGGTCAGTGAGCTCACAGGGCAACGGAAATCTGATGCTTTCCCTCCGACAGAATGTGGAAAAGTTAACATCAATAAAAGACCATCTGGCAGTGTGAAAACTACTGCCAAATATGTCTCCATGGGTTCTGTCCACCATAGAAAAGGGTTACCAGGTCAACCCCCCCCCGGTTCAGAGGTGTGCTCACCACAGTAGTCAGCACAGAGCAGAGGAAGTAAGATCCCTCTTGGACAAAGGGGCCATAGAACATGTACCCCTTCCTATTTTTTTACAGCTGTTATATCCTGGTTCACAAAGAAAGATGGGAGTATGCGGCCAATTTTAGATATGCGTCATCTGAACCGTACTCTTCGGACATACAGGTTCAAGATGTTGACGCTCAAACTTACTGTTCCACAGATTCAGTTCAAGGATGGTAGATCTAAAAGACGCATATTTCCGCATAGAACTATTGCCCAGTCACAGAAAGTTCCTGAGGTTCCGGAGGCAATGCGTACCAATATCGGGTTCTTCCCTTCGGTCTAGCTTTATCCCCTCGCACCTTCACAAATTTCATGGATGTCGCCCTGGCTCCCTTGCGACTCCAGGGCATCCGTGTACTAAACTACCTGGGTGACTGGTTAATTGTAGCGCGATCCAGGGATATTGTTCTCGCCCACATGAGGAGTTTGGGGCTCAGGTTGAACCCCAAGAAAAGCATGCTTTCTGCAGTGCAGAGGATGACTTTTCTAGGGGTTTACAAGGAATTCCACTACGATGAGGGTGTATCTATCCCCAACACGTGTAGGGTCAGTCCTATTAACATTGAGCAAGATAAAGCTGGGTCTGGGCATCCCCTCCAGTCTCTATGTGAGGCTGTTGGGGCTTATGGCAGCAGCAGCCAATGTCATACCGTTGGGATTAATGCACACGAGACCGTTTCAGTGGTTGCTGAAAAGTTGGGGGTTTCTTCTGAGGACGAAACCCCTGAAAGTAATCAGTGTTATGCGGCGATGCCTACGTGCTCTGAGAATTTGTAGGTGTCCCCGGTTTCTAGCCTTGGGTCACACTCTAGGGGTGTCTCTTTATCACAAGACAGTAATGACAGACACCTCCCTCACGGGCTGGGGCGCAGTCTTAGACGGCCCTCATCTAGAGTGGCATATAAATCGCCTGGAGATGCGGGCCATATTCCTAGCACTGAAATTCTTTCATCGTGAGTTGAGAGGTCACCATGTGTTAGTTGTGACATGACAATACTGCGGTTGTCTCATATATCAACCACCAGGGAGGGTTACGTTCGCGCCCCCTGCGCAGGTTGGTGCAACTAATTCTTCTCTGGGCGGAGGGAATGTTTTTGTCAGTGAGTGCAATGTACATTCTAGGCAACCAGACATCCTGTCGTGGCAGGGGCTGAGGCCCGGGGATTGGAGGCTCCATCCACAAGTGGAGGAGTCCATATGGCGGAAGTTCAGCCAAGCGGAGCTGGATGTGTTCACCTCCAAGGAGATGACACATCGCCCGCTGTGGTTCATCCTCACTCCTTCTGCACCATTAAGGCTGGACGCCATGGTACACACATGGCCGAGGTCATGTCTGTATGCCTTTCCCTCAATTGCTCTGCTCTCACAGGCTCTAAGCAAGAGTTCATCAAGAACTTGCTATGTCTGCTGCTAGTAGCACTGGATTGGCCAGCTTGAATTTGGTTCCCGGAAATAATATCTCTGCTGGACGGCACTCCCTGGGAGATTCCTGTTTGCAGGGATCTATTGTCTCAAGCCAGAGGGTTGATTTATCACCCTTGGCCAGAACTATGGAAAACTATGGACCACCATCCACGAGAAAATTGTATGCATTCAAGTGGCAACTTTTTTATCGTGGTGTGAGGAACACCAGTGGAACCCAGTAAACTGTGCAATAGCTACAGTCCTGGAGTTCTTACAGGAACGTTTCTCAGCAGGGTTGTCTCCTTCTACAATCAGGGGCTATGTGGCCACTATTTCGGCCAGTTACGCCCCTATTGATGGAGCCTCTGTGGGCCAATGTCTTCTAACTTTGAGGTTTATGCGTGGTGTCAGACGGCTGAAGCCAATCTGCAGACCACGCATACCTTCCTGGGACCTTTCTGTGGTCCTGGAAGGTCTGTCAGGTGCCCCATTCGAGCCCTTAGTGTCAGCCTCAGAGAAGCTTTTGACTCTAAAGGTAGCTCTTCTGCTGGCCCTGAAATCTCTCAAACAAGTGGGAGATCTACATGCTCTCTCTGTTGCCCCTTCCTGCCTTGACTTTGCCACTGGTAGCCAAGGCCTCCCTATATCCTAGGCCAGATGATTCCTAAGTACCTATGTCTGCTGCCCAGCAGGTAGTATGGCAGGCTTTCTGCCCTCCTCCGTTCCTCACACCGGAACAAGAGAGATTGCACCTACTGTGTCCAGTAAGCGCTCTCTGTACTTACGTCCACCGCTCCAGCCAGTGGTGTAAGTCGGAGCAGTTGCTGGTCTGCTTGGCAGTGACAGTAGAGGTGATGCTGCATCATAGCAGTGCATCTCTATTTGGATAGTGGAAGCAATCTTTATTGCTCGAGGCGCGCAGTCTCGCTATGCCTCTGGGCATAGGGGCTCATTCCACTAGGGGGGCCGCCTCCTCAAAGGCTTTATCTAAGGGGTACTCTTACAGGATGTGTGTGCTGCGGCAGGGTGGTCTACGTCGCACACATTCATTCTGTATTACAGTTTGGCCTTATTGGCCAGCTTGTATATGGTTCTCTGAGATAATATCCCTGCTGGACAGCACTCCCTGGGAGATTCCCATTCACAGGGATCTATTGTCTCATGCCTTAGGGCTTTGTAACCCAGTGAACTGCGCAATGGCTACAGTCCTGAAGTTCTTACAGGAACGTTTCTCAGCAAAGTTTGCTCCTTCTACAATCAGGGTCTACGTGGCCGCCATTTCAGCCAGCCACGCCCCTACTGATGGAGCCTCTGTGACAGGGCATACCCTCAGTATGACGGAGTGGGTATACTCTTTCCCACAGCATGAAGCTCACGCAACGTTGAGTTCCCTTAGAAAGGGAACATCTGGGTTATGCATGTAACCCTGTTCCCTGAGAAGGGAATGAGACATTGCGTAGCTTTGTCATACCGGGGCTTGCCTGTGAATTGCATCTTCGCTTCAGATAATAGAGGCTGACATTTTTATATCACGCAACGCGCTTAATTCCCACGTCACCTGACCACGCCAGGCTTAAAAAAGTAGATCAAATACATATAGTAACTGCTTTATTCTGGTCAGGATCACTGGGAGAAAATGTGAAACTACATACACACAGTAACCTGAGGCATTAATCCAAGCTCAGTATCAAATCCGGGGATGCTGCAGCACCATACTGACTTTTTTTTATTTTTTATTGAAAATTCATCAAAAATATTTTCCCCAGTTTTCTCCCCAATTTGGTCACCTATGCTGGACTATACTGTCCTTTTTCACTAAGGATAGAACATTTAGACATTTTGACCTGAATAGAATATAAGGGTTAATGTTGTATTCCTTAATTTAACAGTTTACATAAACTGCAAAATTTACAGTATGATCAACTTACAGTTGCACATAAAAGGACATAAAATGACTAAGGCAACATACTGAGGCTCATACACAAACCTAAAGCACAAAAAACGCTCTGGATACCCTCATTACTGAGCCATTTTGTAGCCTCCTTACCAACTCTTAAACCCATTTATACTGTCTGCTTTTCATCCTTTTTACTGAGCTGTGGCCTGCCCCATTAAAATGCAGCCATGCATGAAAAGAGCCTGTTTACAGGGCTATTTCCCAGAAGCGAGGCAACTCCAACAGCATTCAGTTTTATCAGTCACACTAATAAATCATACACTCCTTTTGCATGTCAATCACTGAAGCATTCTGTGTGAAAAGAGCGGAAAAAGAGGCTAAATGGGAAGTGAGGACTGGAAAAAAGAGGGATGAGGGAGAGGAAGAGGGGGAGGGTGGGGTGGAATTGGCATGTGTAATTCTGCTTTGCCTTTTCATCTCTGTGTAAGATACTCCATACTGATAAAGTGTCTAATCCTGAAGCTGATCAAAAAGGGGGGGAAATCCACATTTAACCAATTAAAGGCTCCCTGCACCAGCCAGAGGGTATATTAAGGGAGAAAAGAGGTCTGCACAACCCCCCCACCCCCCCAGCCTTTCTTTATCTCCTAAGCACAAACAGGAGCAGAAAGAAACTATTCCCCTCTACAACCACACACACACACACACACACACACACACCTTAACATTTTGTTAATAGTTATTATATATATATATATATATATATATATATATATATATATATATATATATATATATATATATATATATATATATATATATATAGTTATTATCCTGTTTGACTGGTCATTTGAATTGAATGGGTTTAATCTAAACCTCAATAAACTCAAATATCTCAGTAAAAAAAATGTTAGGTCTATAAATTATGTGAACCTAATGTGTTCTGTCAGAAGAAAATTCAGAAATAGAAAGCTCCATGGCTTCAATAAATAAATATTCAAAATATTATTGTACACATTTAAATACTAAGCCTAATATTTGAATAATTGGATTATGTTTAGAGGGGAAATTTATTTACAGTTAATGGGGGTGGGGTGGGGTGGGGGGGGTATTGGGTCCCTTGGCTGCAAAAAAAAACAAAAAAAAAACCCTCTTCTAGTGGAGAAATGCTAACACTAAGGCTAGCTTTTAGAAACCATACTGGTGTCAGCATAAGTCTATCAATTACACTGGCTCTCATGTTAATTTTTTTTGTTATATATTTTCCAAGTGTTGGCTTAACATAGCAACATGATTATACTGTATGTGGCTGCTTGAAGCTGTTTAGAGTTGTTCATGAACTTTTCACAAATATAAGTGCTAGCAAAAAATTTCTAGTGCAACTCTATTGCGAGTGTCTGCATTACAATGAAGCATAATCACATGGGTTTGTGGGCTGAATTATAGCTCTGCTAGGGTGTCGTATGCTGATGCTTGCATCAGGTGAAGTCTTCTGTACTTACACATAAGGTGGCTGTGTCCATTACAGGGCAGTGCTGCATGAATCACACCAGGATTTTCAGAAAAAGAGACAGTGACAAACAGAAATCTATGGAAGAAATCCATGGAAGCCCATTTCTGCCAGAACTTAAAAAAAAATAAAATAAAAAAAAAAAGGTACACAACATATGCAGCAGTATATCAAAATTTTTACTTATTATCTTAAAATTCTGTCTCATCTCAAAACTGTGACTCATGTCAAAATTCTTAGTTATTATTTCTAAGTTTTCACTTATTATCTTGTAGTTTTTACTGCAAAATTATGCTGAACTACCTGCCAAATAATTTCTAAAGTAAAAAAAGATTGGGGGCACTTTATTTGCATGAAAAAGGGACACATTATTTGCATAGACTTATCATTATAGTATATAAAAATTTTGCGATAACTCAAAACTGTCATTGTTTTCACCTATTTTTCAGCAGCAGCATGTCAAAATTTTGAGTTATTATCTTCTGCAATTTTCTTTTTTTCTAACTGGCAGAAATGGGCTTCCATTTCTTTCCATTTCATTTTCCAAAACAGTCTTAGAGGCCTATAACAAAGAAGAGTTCCATGTTTCACTGTAGAAATAATAAATAGATGGCAACATGGGTGTAACTTTGTGCTGGGGAAAAAAACCCCAAACGTGATTATAAAAGTGTGATCAATTATCAATCAATTCTCGCTGAAAACATTTCTGAAGCATGTTTACACATTTGTATTCAGCAGTATCAATCACCTAATGTATCAAAGCATTTCACTTTTACTAGTGTTTAAATGATGGATGGTTTAGATTTTTTATTGAGTCTTTGTGGTTTTGTGCCATGCTGTTGTCTTTATAGGGAGGCTCTTAGAAGAAAAAACAAAGTGTGTGATCCTGCAGGATTAAATTGGCCGAATTAGGAGCTACAGTCTGTATTAAACCTTACAATGTACTGTATATTTGCATATGTCACAATATCATGACTGTAGCTTTCTATAAATAAATTCATTGTACAATAATGTGATCATATCGCAGTGCGTGAAGCATACAATAACAGACTGCACTTTTAAAAAAGCGGCTGGGGAGCACAAATACATCTTCAGGATATAGATGACGGAAAGTACTGGACGCAATATAGGAAAATTTTTTGTTTATACCTGAAATGCACTAGAAATGCCACCACTTCTCATCACAACGTTTCCTGATACACAACTGGATACACCTCCCCACTGACCAATCACCATTCACCTGAAGGTCAGTTAATGCACAGCACTGTAAGTACGTTGCGTGACATGTTGTTAACTTGTGAGGAGATCCCATATGAGAGTGTAAAAGCGCATCTGCACACCATGGGTACCCATAAACCTCTCTGTGGAGTAACACAAATACACGTTAATGCAGAAGTATAAACCAGGCCTCAGTCTGCCTTTTCTGCATTTAAAAACATCTAGTGTCTTTCTAGTTTTTCTATCATATACTTTGTGTTTTTTTCCAGAGGCCTGGAGGTTTTTCCAGAGGTTTTTTTATCAGAGTCAAAATGGAAAAGGAACCTTCCTTTGCTCTCCTTTATTTGACTACCTGCTACTACAATCACCGTTCCAAAGTCTCCAAATCTAACCCATGGACACCAGCAGACTTTAAAGGACTCATCTGTGTGAGAGCACCCATTTTCAAATAAAAAAGAGAAAAAGAAATAAATATATAAAAAAATAAGCACAGATTGAAGGGGTGGAAGAAAAGTGGAAATAATTAATGAAATGAGGGAAAATTTTAATCTAAAATAATGGCATATACACACCTATGTAATTTGCATATTTTCATAAACCACTGAATAAAGCTGGAAGTTAATAGTGCATCAAAGTTGAAGGATTAAAAAGAATAAGAAAAAACAACTTTATATTTTCAAACAATCACTGAGAAGGAAGATGTTTGCAAATTACAACAAAGGTCTGAGCTGTGAATCAAATATATGCTATATGTTTTCAGTACATCATTTAGATCTCAGGGAAAGGTGGTGCACTTGAAAAATAGTTTGAAAAAATCTGCCCTAACCTTCCCAAAATTGTACCCCACAACTGCCAAAGATCAAGACCTTAAACTCAACCCATTACAAAAGAAACAAAGATATTCTTCATTCCTTAAGAACCAATGAATTTGAAGGGAGGGACTATGCAAGTGTGTACATTTACTAGCATGTCTGAGCTATCAGCTGCAGTATAATGCAAGGAACAAGAAATGACAGTAATGAAAGTAGAGATAAATGGAGAGAATGAGACATATTGCTTTGTAGATTAACATCATCAAGACTGAGCCCTAATCTGTGTGCAGTGTACTTGCTATGTCTAATTATTAGTCGCTGATTGGTAATTAATGAAGAAAATGGAAAGTTTCCACCTAAGCTGATTTAGTAATAAATCATCAAGGATTATGCATGGATCCAGAAAATACTTCTTTCACACACGCACGTGCACACACACACACACACACACACACACACACACACACACACACACACGTCTTACTATCATTGTGAGGTCCTTCCACTGACATAAATGCAGCTAATTCATGCTATGCTACACATAAACTAAACTGTAACCTAAAATATTCCAGTCCTTGTGGGACCATTTTGTCCCTACCAAGATATATAAACATGACCACAACAATGGCTGTATTTATGGGTGGACAACATGGCACCATTTACACCCATTGTGTGGTTCTGAAGCCTAAAACTGGTCGAAATTAAAGTCGTTTTCATTTAGGCATCCGTACTAAGTTTGTGCAGTAGGTCAAAATTGGAGCCAGAGTCTGTGCAGTAGATATGGCCTATCAGACAGTGGATCTGCCTCTTGATGTCGGTCTCAATTAACTGAGAGCTATTATCTGAAGTGCAACATATGATGCTGCATCTCAGAATGACAAGTACAGCATTATTATTATTATTATTATTATTATTATTATTATTATTCTTGGGCCAAGCACCGAAGGTGTGTAGGCACCTTATTGTTATTCTATGTTTTCTTATTATTATTATTCTGCTTCTTCTTCTGGCTAGGGTGTCTATGGCAGCCCATAGAACCATCTGGTAAAAAGTTGTGAGATTTGGCACACTGATTGGGGAGGGTCTAAGGAACATTATGACCAAATTTGGGCCAAGTGCTGCCAATGATCTAGCGCCACAACCCAGTCAAATTCTGTACACACACGATGGACTCGCCCCAAGACAGTCCCTCTTCTTTTAGTTTGTCGTCAAGTTTTGTGATAATGTCCTCGCCTGTGCATGTTCCCTCAAGCGGGGTGCAAAACAGAATGTCCTCGTTAAGTTTTCCATCAAAACTGTATATGACGAATACAAGCAGCTGGGGAGAGTTTGATACATCTGTGGATTCATCTAACTGTAAAGCATATGTCACTTTCTTCACTCTGTCCAACAGCTGACACTTTATGTCCTGGGCCATGTCAGAGATGCGCCGGGCAATAGTCCCGTTAGACAGAGGCACTGTTTCTAGCTCACGGGCCAGTTTATCCCCATGCATAGCCCGACTTATAGCTATAGCAGCAGGTTTGATAAGGGTTTCTCCGATCATGTGTGGCTTTTTTGCCTGTGCAATTAAATATGCCACCTCATATGATGCCTGTTGAGCTTTGGCAGGGATTGTTGTTTGTTTAGTTAGGACTTTCTTTTGGCCTTGCCACTCTTGCTCCTTTCAACTGGAAAAAATCTACTGGTTTAGCAGCAAGAGAGGGTTGCTTGGTTTTCAAGTGTCGTAGCATTTTTACAGGCTTTAGGTTTTCATGTGCAAGCACCTTAGTGCACACTACACCTTGGGGATGTTGTACTTCATTGACGATGATGCATGTGAATCCATAGTGGATAAATTCATCTCGATACTTTCGACACTTGGAGGAAGGCTGATCCCACTGCTGATGGATGTCCTCTTTATGCAAATGCTGGGCTCTTTCTGTACCTGAGGTCGATGGCGTTTCTGATGGTGGTGCTTCTCCACTCTCCTCTGCTGGCCTCTCTGCTGGCCTCCCTGCAGGCCTCCCTGCATTGTCTTTGGTCGAAATTAACCAACGTTTCATTTCGACAAAAATAATATCCTAAGCTTAAAGTTAAAATTAAAAAATTACCTACGTGCACATGTTGGAATGTTTACATGGTGCTGTAAATTGACCTGCTGCAACTGATGCTGTTGCTAATATGTCGTGATCACCTCAGTAGTCACGGTCAAAGGGAAGGAAAATCGAAAGGCTGATGGCTTTTTTTTTTATTTGCATGGTTTTTATTTTTAATTTAACTAATAATTTTAGTATTTTGTTTAATTTCTGGAAATCATCTCGCGACCCCCCTTCACTGTCCCCCAGTTTAGGAACCACTGACATAGATCATCATCAGAGCATGCTGGCAAAAAAACTTTTTGATATTTCAAACTGTTTCCATATAATGCATTGACATAAACACCCCTCATAGTGTTTTATGCAATATCTTGACAACACTACTGCCTATTGCACTGAAACATGATATGTAAAATCATGACCATGCTCTGATGCTTGCTTATCTCCTTACTTTGCCTCTGTGTGCTTGGCCCCATAATTGCTGCTTGCAGCTCTATTTATTATTATTATTATTATTATTATTATTATTATTATTATTACTACTACTACTACTACTATTAAGTATACTGATTTTATTGTTGTCAGAAAAAGATTTTCAAGCTTACAAGTCATGACTGATTTGCTAGCTAGCTGAAATTGGCGAATCCGTCATGTTATCTACAAAATGAAAATATACTATATATATTAGTATATATTAATATAAGCAATATAGCACAAGCAAACTTTTTGTTATTTTGTTTATTTCAATGAAAATATTTCCCAGAGAAGCCACAGCTGGATGAAGCATTGTGTGTTGCCCTGCAATGCTCAGACTGACTGTCGCCCATAGTAAGTATAGTAGCAGTTTCATTGCAATGAACTATTGCTAGAATCAGAATTTTATGCAGCAAACACAGATGAGCAGAGTGATACAAACAGTGAAATGTACCAGTGCTGTTATACTAAATATCAGCACTCTTGGACCGCTTCCCCAGTCAATTTAGTAGCCCAGAGCTAACTGTTGTATAATGGTAAACAGCAGTCATCACTTCATTCACTCACGTTGGTTTGCTGGTTATAATATCAGTACAATGAGCTAACTAAGACATCAAAATGAGCAACATACCAGAAAAACTGCAAATAACTCTCTATTCTCTGTGTCTCTGCAACAGTTACAGCAAAATAAGACATGGCTTTGCAACAGAACTGTCAAGAGCTTCAGGTGCATGTTGGAAAGTATCTGCATATTCATGGGAATTGACAGTCCTATTCAAAACTGTCAGTCACCTCATCAACCATGCCCTTTTGTTTATCATCAAATAACTCCTGTAAAACACATTCATCCTAAAGACAACTATTGGGTGAGATACCAAGGTCAACTGAACCTTAAAATGATAGAACACTATTCCCAAAGAAAATTTGTGGAGATGTAACATAAAATGTACAGTGTTGTGCAAAGGTCTTAGGCACCATATACAGTTGCAATCAGAATTATTTAACCACCATTTCAAATCAGGTTTATTGTCAAAATTTACAGATTCTCAGCTGTTTGCCATGAACAAATCAAACAAAAGAAATTGAAATAGTTCAACACAATGAATGCTTCAAGTGGTCTAATTCAAGACCAATTCAACTGAAAATGCAACTTATAATGGCTTATCCAGTTTCAAAATTATTCAACCCCTTGGCAAGCATCTTTAGTACTTAGTAGAGCACCCTTTTGCTGTTATGACCTGCTGCAAACGAGGTGCATAGCCAGACACCAGCTTCTGGCAGTGTTACTGAGGAATCTTAGCCCATTCCTCATAAGCAATGGCCTCCAGCTCAGTAATATTCTTGGGTTTGCATGCTGCAACCGCCTTCTTCAAATCCTACCAGAGATTTTCTATGGGGTTCAAGTCAGGTGACTGTGATGGCCCTGTACAATCTTCCAGGACTTCTTCTGCAACCAAGCTTTGGTAGAATTTGAGGTATGCTTGGGATCACTGTCCTGTTGGAAGGTCCAATGTTTTTCTCCTAGGATTTCCTGATACTTCAATGAATCCATCTTGCCTTCCACATGCTGCAGGTTTCCAGTGCCAGAGGATGCAAAGCAGCCCCAGAGCATCACCGAGCCACCACCATGCTTGACTGTGGACAGAGTGTTTTTTCTTCATTCTTCTTTCTCCAGACATACTGCTGATCCATCGTGCTGAAAAGTTCCAGTTTTGTTTCATTGCTCCACAGAACAGAATCCCAAAACTTATTTATATTGGCTTATTGGCTTATTTATATGATTTTGAGCCGACTTTTCTTGTGCTTTTGTGTCAGTAGTGGTGTACGTCTTGGAGTTCTGGCATGGAAACCTTCTGCGTTTAGTATGCGCCATACTGTTCTCACTGAAACCTCAGTGCCTGTTGCCACCAAATCTTGCTGCAGGTCTTTTGCAGTCCCTCAAGGGTTTTTCACAACCTGTCTTCTCAGAAATCTGGTTGCAGCCATTGATAGCTTCTTTTTTCTGCCCCATCTAGGTATTTCATGTATTTTCTGCCCCTAGCCAGTTAAGGTATTTCATGTGTTCCAGCTCAAGCACACCTGGTGCAACTACTGAAGCCCTTGATTAGTTGCATCAAGTGTGCTTGAGACAACACCTGTTTTGCACATTTGTGCTGTTGTAAGAGATTCTATTCAGGGGGTTGAATAATTTTGAGACTGGAGAAGTCATTATAAGTTGCATTTTCAGTTGAATTTGGGGAAACCACTTGAATCATTCGCTCTGTTGAGCTATTTCAATTGCTTTTTCCTCACATCTACTTTTGTAAATTTTGACAATAAACCTGATTTGCAATGGGGGTTGAATAAATAATTTTGATTGCAGCTGTATATATATATATATATATATATATATATATATATATATATATATATATATATATATATATATATATATATATATATATATATATTGTACAAACCTTGTTATAGATTTATGACTTCTACATTATCGAGTCAGTACAAAAACATTTTAGATTTCCAAACATTAGTTTTCCAGTACTGTTACAGAAAAATGTCTGTATTTAGTAAAGAAAGCAGCATATTATGTACTCTAATTAAACATTACTCAGAACTAAGTGCAACAGTCAAAGTCTCCAGAAGAACTGTGGCTGGTTCTGCAAGTTGCTCAGTAAAACCTACCATCTAATTTCCTTATAAAACTGCACAAATTTTACCAGAGACTACTCTTTTCTTTTTTCTTTTTCTTTTCTTTTCTTTTTTTTTTTTTTTTTAAGCAAAAGGTCATCACACCAAATATTGACTTTGTTTTATTTATTACTGTTTATTGCTCTTTATAGTATTTTTTAAATGTAAAAACCTTTAATTTTGTTATTTTTGAAGGAACCTTTGCTCTACAGAATTTCTCTGTATGTGCCTAAGACTTTTGCACATTACTATACAGTTGGTTTCACTAACATGGGAATGGGTGGGGTTAAAATTGTTCTGCAGCCAGCCACTAGAGGGTCTCAAAGTAGCTTCACTTTTAAATGCCTGTTATGTTGTCCGCCCACATATACAGTTGTTGGCCTGCCTACACAAACACACACACACACACACACACCACTAGCACCCCAATCGTTTTCAGAAACAGTGGCAAGAAGTTGTCAAGGTCCTCAAGCTTTGAGCACAGGCCTTCAAATGTGGGAGGCAGGCCATTCCCGGCTCAGGATATCAATTATAGATAGGGGTTAGCATGGCCGCTTCGAATTGCCATGTCAGAGTATAGATAGACAGCTGTGGAGAACTGAAGATCTTTCTATCCGATGTGTGCCTGTGTGTGTGTGGAATGGTTAAAAGGGGACTGAGAGTGTGTTAGGATGAGAACTGAGAGCTTAAAGAGGGCACACAGTGGCAGTATTTTTCACTGGTGATGAGCTTTCATGTCTCAAGAAGTGAGTGTCTTTCCACTCGCTGCTCTAGACTGGAAGTGGCCATGAAAAATGGCATGTCTGGAGCAAAGTCTGTGTGAAAGTGTGTGTGTGTGTGTGTGTGTGTGTGTGTGTGTGTGTGTTCTACTCTGATCCTTCTGATTACCTTGCCTACATTTAGATCAGTGTGTGAAAAGTGGACCATATGAAAGAAATTAGAAGGAGTGTCAGAGACAGAGAAAGAGTAAGACTAATATGCCAGTGTGTGTGTGTGTGTGTGTGTGTGTGTGTGTGTGTGTGTGTGTGTGTGTGTGTGTGTGTGTGTGTTCTCACATGTACAAGCTGTTCCTGGGTGTCAAACTCTCTGCAGCAGTTCTCCCAGTGGCAGTTGGTCTCATACACCACCTCTGGCTCTTGTTTCCCATCTTCCTTATCTTCCTCCTCTTTCACAAGGGTCATTCCATCCGGATGATCCTGTACCGGCATAATACAAACAAGAAAACACATATTTATCCATGTTATTAAATTTATTGGAATGTGTTGAGCAGAACATGTATGGAAGAGTGACACATGATGTCATAGAAACCTGAAGCCCATTTATACACACACTGTGTACGTCTATAATGAGATATAATAGTGGAATGGACATTAGAACACATGTCCATGTCCAACTCTCCTAACAAATAAATTTGATTAATTGCCTAATGTATTAATTTTGAATGGAAACTTTACAACTGGGAAAAATCCATGTTGTTGTTATACACATAATTTGGCCATTTAAAATTGAAATAATAATGATATTATTATTATTATTATTATTATTATTATTATTATTATTATTATAATTATTATTATCATCTCTGTAAAGCAAATCAGTGGGGAAATGGGTTATTTAATGTGTATTTAATTTCTTCATTTAATTATGTATCTGATTTAAAAAACAATTCCCTTTTCTAGCTGCAGATTGCTGGTGCTTATCATATCTGAGGCAGAGCTACAGCCCACCACCAGACCAAACATGGAAAGAAATAGTTTTACAGTGCATGACATAATTGGCCTCCATGCTGTCTCTCAATGTGTGAGTATGAGGGTATGCAGAATGTAATACGTGCCGGATTTTAAGTGCCTGTTTTTTTTCTTTTACAATGAAATAAAGTAATAATAAAATCATTTTCCTAAATGATCCTACTTTATGTATCACCCCCCTCCAAAAATACAGTCGGCTCATTTCCATGATGACCAATTAGTAACTAGTAATCATAACAAACTGGTTGCATGTGCTCACACATCATGGATAAGGTGAAAAAAAGGCAAAAAGCTAAAGTGATGCGGCACAACAAGATGCTAAAAAAGCAAAGGCGGAATCATTTCTGTTTTTGAAACCTGGTGACCCATTGCTCACAAAATTCAACACTGTGGCTTATATGTGTTATTGGATTTCTAAAATACCCCAAACTGCCACAAAGGAGCAGAGCATATCACGACATTGGGAAGAGACTACACGTTACACGACTGCATTATAGAGTAGCTTGGAATAAACGAACACAATAATTCAGCATCACTGCATCAGCAGAGCACTGTTGTGTCTATATGTTCCGAGACCTTCTCCCCTCCCTACTGTCACATCCACCATGGACAATTATCCATGCTCGGCCTTAATATGGATGCAGCAGAATTGGGGGTGCTAAGGCGGGAGTTGGCAGCACTGGTACTTGTCCTCAGGCAGCACTAGCAGCTACTTGAAAAACTGGCCAGCAATTGCAATGACATCACTGCACTGCGGTCCCATAAAAAATGTCAGGAGAGGGGGCACAAACTCAGATGAGGGATATGCTGTATGTTGTGGGTGAGAAGGGTGCCTTGCTGCTGAAATTATGAAGGAAGGAACTTATTGTATGGGGTATACATGTGGAGACCATATGTGATGGGTGGCATTTATGAGTATGTGTTTGTGTGTACCTGCACACTAACTGCTCCGGGGCTGGGAGGCTCATCATCAGGCTTGAGTTTTGAGCGTTTGTGGTGCATGGGGTCTCCTGTACTGGTCACTGCTGATTCACTGGTGGGTTTACTCTGATATACACACACACACACACACACACACACACATAAAACTGTACCTCATATGGCCAAAAAATTTAAGTATTTCTTAAGTGAGTATGATGACAGTCACTGAGACATCAAATACAGTCCCCTCTGAAACTATGGGAACAGCAAGGCCATTTCTTTATTTTCCTTTTTGTAGAATGAAGACATTTGGGTTTGAGATCAAAAGATGAACATGAGATGAAAGTTTTGAATTTCAGCTTTTATTTTCTGGTGTTTATATGTAGATGTGTTAAACGACATAGAACATAGCACATTTTGTATCAGACCACCCAATATGTAAGTGAGCAAAAACTTTGGAACATGTGACTGACAGCTGTTCCCTTTCTAAGGGAACTCAACGTTGCATGAGCTTCACACTGTGGGAATCGCCTCTGCGCGTGACCGGTATCTGAAGTCTGTGTAAAATCAAGCCTATTTATAGGCCTGCCGTGGTCAGGTGGCATGGCAATTAAGCTTGCCACGTGTTATAAAAACGGCACCTGTGAACCACGCCGTCAGCCTTATTATCTTCAACGGAAGACCACATGTTGGTTGTTTGTGTGAACTCGTAAAAACTCTTCACTTCCTCTCTATTTTTCAGAAAAGAAAATATATATCTTTACTTTTCTGTCCCTCACCTCTTCGCAAGTATGAGTCAGAGAGAATTCAGGAAGTGTGTTACTCCGAGGAGCCAGAGGGGGGTGCCAGTGCACCAAAAACAGAGAGCAGCTCTCAATCATATAAAGATCTGCTTGAGGTGATTACTAGGGCTGTAGAAAAGTGGAATTTAGACCTGCCCAGGGAGATTAAGCAGCTCGTAGCAGGCTGGACGAGTGCTTTATCCCCAGTGAAACTAAAACTCCCCCACACTACAGAAAATTCCCCTTTTTTCCAGAAGTGCATTATGAAATATTGCGCTTCTGGGAAAAAAACATACACCAGCCATATTTATAACCCTGCGATGCCCGATTATTCGGCCATGATTTTGAATGAACAGTACAGGCTATGCCAAAGGTGGAGGAGGCACTTGCGAGCTACCTCTCTCCATCGATGGCAGGGAATTTAGGGGGGCCGGCTTTGACATCCAAGACTGGAAAGTCGTGACTGAAAAGTCGGGGGTTTCATCCGAGGTCGAAACCCCTAAGAATAATCAGTGTCACGTGGCAATGCCTAAGTGCTCTGAGAATTTTGAGGTGTCCCCTCATTTGGACATTTTCACTTAGGGGTGTACTCACTTTTGTTGCTAGCGGTTTAGACATTAATGGCTGTGTGTTGAGTTATTTTGAGGGGACAGCAAATTTACACTGTTATACAAGCTGTACACTCACTACTTTACATTGTAGCAAAGTGTCATTTCGTCAGTGTTGTCCCATGAAAAGATATAATAAAATATTTACAAAAATGTGAGGTGTGTACTCACTTTTGTGAGATACTGTAACTAGATGTGTAATAATAATTAAATAAATGTCTGAAATTTCCTGGTCGAGGCCATTTTGTATGGATGGCTTGGACCAGTACTCAGGCTCCTGAGAAGAAAGTCTGACATTAAAAATGAGATGTGGTTCCATTTGCCATAGAACCAGATCTGAAGTCATCAACATGGCAACAAAATACAATTTGGATCAGTTCAAACACAAAATCCCCAAGTGTTCCCCATAGTATTCTATACTCCACCACAATCAGCAAGTAAATGTTGTAAATGTGTCAATCCTTCAGAAAGAAAGGTGCATAGTAGATCTGGCTCTGATTAATAAATGTGTGTTATTTCTCAAAGGGGAACATCAAAATGCAAAACTCTCAGTAATATCCCCTGGGGTTTGTGTGAGGAAAGGGCTACCTGCAATCACATATTCCAGTCATAGGATACTGATGTGTTTAGGGCACGTTTCCATAATGCACACACAGCAACAAACAGCTCCAACACTGATGCTGAGTGATAATAAATCAAACACTTTTCATAAAGAACAGTGCAGAATCAGTTCCATCCACTTCTTATATTCATGAACACAAAGGCTTTTTTGTAAATAAGCAAGATTCATGAAACAATTCATAAGGGGTTATGAACACAACAGAGGACTCACTTGTAAGTCAGTGGAGCTGGTGAAGCCCTCTGTGGGCCCAGGTCCTGAGGGGGTGATGCCTGCTATGGGTCTCTGTGAGGTGAAGGTAGGGCCAGGGTGGATGAGAGGGGGACTGTGCCCGAAAGAAGAAGCCACAATGCCTGGAGGCCGGCCAATTAGCTGCTGATGCATTTGCAGTGCCACTGGGGTGGGAGGGTAGGCAAAACTCAGTGCAGGACTAGAAGGAGGAAGAAATTAGGAATAAGAAAAAGTAAGGGTTTTAAAATATAGTACAATATACTAATACAATTTTCTCCTATTATATATTTTTTTTTAAGTTTAAAGTTTGTTAAGATCTAAAAAACTTGTTAATTGAAAATAAAATTTCTAATGAGTATAAGATTCAGTATGTAGGTTCATATAGTTATTTAATCATTAGTAAATAACAACAAACAGTGTTGAAGTAATGCTTATGGTACCATTTAAATGAAATATATGATGTTCCAACAATTTGTTAAAAATGAAGCAAATGGTGTGCAAACAGATGCTCAGAGTTACATGCAATAACATTTAGGTGTTTATTAAGTACATTGATTAGCTTCAAATAGAGATCAAAAGGAAAACAATTAAGAGGAGATGAGAGTATGGGAAAGATAAAGGGAATAAAAGTGTGAAAAGAGAAGAAATTGATTTCACATTACATTGTTTAATGTACAATCAATCAAATCAGAACTCATATTAAAACTAGTACATTTTCTGCAGTTTATTTGCATTTTGAAAATTTACAATTTGATTCAGTATAACTTCTCAGGCTTACAATAATCTGTAGTGAATATAAAATAAAGAAATTGTAGTTGAATGAAAAGAAGAGAGAAGCAGAGAAGCAGTAAATAGGTGTTTCATTCTGGTTTGTTTTCTGTCTCCGAGGAGACACACACACACACACACACACACACACACACACACACACACACACACACACACACACACACACACAGATTTCTTGAGACTATAGGTAAATTCTAATCTCCCTATTCTGCTATACTCTAAGTGTACAACACAGATATACAATACTAAAATACATACAATATATCTATCATATTGTCCTGGTCTTAAGCAATGTAGTGATTAAAATGCAATCTCAATCAACCAGATTTAAACAAAAAATTGTTCTACGCTCAGCTATGAGCATGTTTTCTGACCACAAATCAAAACAAGCAAATCACTACATAGTTGCTTTGTAAGGAAGGACTGAAAGGAAAAAAAGAAAAGGGGAAAGTCAACAGACAGAAGCCTACAGATGCTAGTACAATACAAAGTAAAATTATTTTCTATAATATTTGACAGTGATATTCAAACTAATCAACTGAACTTGTTTTTAATATCTCTGGATCCAAGGGCAGGTCCCTAAGGCCCCATTCATTGTGGGCTCCTCTGTTCCTTCATGTGCATCTTCTTATTATTTACAGAGGGGAAATCAATGCAGCTGGGCAGTGCAGTGTGCTGCTCAATGTCTCATCACTCATCAGCTTGTGTCCACGCACACTCTAGACATGAGTGATCAGCTTACTTTTCTAGATCAGTGATCAATTGCTCCGGGTGGATGTCAGCAGCCTCTCTTTCTTTCTTTGTCTGCATTGGGCTTTTTGTTTCTCTTCCCCGACCAGATAAAAATGCAGGCAAACTACATCATATGCAACCACTAAACAAAATTTATGATTCAGCACTGGTTCTCACAGACTTTTTTTTAGGGTTTTTGTTTTGTTTACATTCAGAGAAGGCAACCAATAGGCCCTCTGAGAGGCGAGGTAAAAGATGGGCCTAATCGGACAGATCATACCAAAACAATAGGAATGAATACAGATAAAGAGATGAGCCTGCAGATAGGTGGGGGTGGATGGGAAAAGGTGACCACATTCAGGCGACTACGAATCATCACGGAAGAGCAAGTGAAAGGAAAGGCCAACAGCAACCTTGCACTGCAACCTAAGATCAGACAAAAGGGGCCAAAAGCCAGTTCAAAAACCACAGTGCTGATTGACCCATCATTGCTAAAGGAAGTCAGGTAGGTGAGGAGAAAGACCCTTTGGTGGAGAGTGACCTGTCTTGTGAGCACCAAGGAGATGCACCCATCCGTCCTGAAAGATCAGAGCCAAGAAGAGCAGAAGAGCAAGCACTAGCTGGGAGGGACAAGATCAAGTGGCCAAAGGCCAGTGAGGCAATAGCATTGCAAAGCCTGGATGAGGACCTTAGCGGAACACTGGAGAGATCACTGTAAGGTGGTGTGGAGGCTAGGCTCAACCTGATTGGGGAAACTCTGTCAGAAGTAAACTCAGGCTCGGCATAATTACCACCAAGAAAACCACTGCACCTAGACAAAAATGGAGGTGAGAGAGAAAGATCGAGCAACTGATACAATGGTGACAGGAACTCTGAAGAAACTGGAGGAAGGCAGCAATAGGCAAGAAAGAAGTTCTCAAAGTGCTGTGGAAGGATATCAAGCAGAAGTGAAAGCACAGGAAGAGGAAGGAGAAGGAAGGCAGTACAGCGACCCAGCAAGGAATAAGCCATTTGGTTTGTCAGGGCACCTGCCTCATCCAGCCCTACCTGTATCCCAGTTTAACACCCACCCCCACCACCCCCCAAGCTCAGCAAAATCAGAGAGGTCGTAAGAAAGGCCAGATCATCAGCAGCTCCAGGCCCCAATGGGATACCCTACAAGCTCTATCAGAACTGCCCTGCAGTGCTGAAGCTGCTGTGGACCATCATGGACCAACTACCTCACAGAGACTGGCTATGTTGACACCAACTGCCAGAAGGGGGGTGGGGGTCCCAGGATTCCAAGGGTGTGTGGAACACTCATCTGTGATTTGGGAGCAGATCCAACTGACCAAGCATGGAAATAAAGATCTGCACGTCATTTGGCTTGACCTCACAAATGCGTATGGATCAGTGCCACATCAGCTCATCAGCTACACCACCGAGTTCTTCCACATGCCTGACAGCATCAGGAGCTTGTTCTCAAATTATTTCAAGGACCTGCAGATGGAAGACGAGCGCTACAAGATCAAGGCTGTAGTACAGGGACAACAGGGGGGCTGGACAACATGGGAAGGCACTGTTGGCAGAAACATCAGAATTGTGGACCTGTGGAAAATCCCACAGACAAGCTTAGTGTTCTTATCAGGGCAACATACAACACACTCCCCTGCCCACTGAACCTGCACCAGTGGATTGGCCAGGAAGGATGCTGCCCCCTCTGCAGCAGTCCAAATACAAGTCTCCATCACAGGTCATCCTCCACCAGTGTGTCATCACATCCAATTCATCAGAGAAGGTGGGGGCAACACAAGCGCCATGCCAAAAGTTCAATCAAGGATACCAGGTCAACATCTACCTGTGTAATTAAAAATTTCAACAATAACCTTATAAATTCAGATTTTATTAAAAACAAATCTAACAAATCAAAATCAATTTAATAAAATGCAACTCTTGGGTAGGTCAAATCAAAGATGAAATTTTTGCCAAAAGTTGGTAGGAAAATGGAAAACATTTCAACATAGACTTAGGTCTTTAGGTAAAACAAAAAATCACTACCACCAGTAAAAGCTATAACAGTAAAATGATTTAAATGACTCAACTCATCATATATGTGTCATTAATTAGCTAAATTCACTATTCAATAAGTGATATTACTCTACCTTGTGTAATGAACAATTAAGTTTTCCAACAGTTTTTCTGAGCTGCAAAAATAAGCCCTACTATACATTTCACAACCTTATGAGATTAATAAGAATTCTGAGCTCAATTCTGAGACATTAACCAGTCATTTGCTCAGTTGTTTTCTGACACCTACAAAAGATTTTGATATATTAACAAATGCAAAAAAAATAATAAAATACTGCAAAGTGTTTTAATTTAAAACTATCATACTTCACGTTGAAAGCAGAAACTATGCCATAACACATGCACCATGTTTTCTATTTAGTATTTTGCCCTATTTACTTGCCTTCTCTCTCTTTTTCCCCATTAGAGCCAGTGTTAGTGTCCCCAACCCAGACTTATCCTTCTCCCCATGTCCCCTTCTTTTAAGACCCTTTCATCCATCACCCCCTTTCCTCTTCTCCATTTCCAGTATAAGCAATTGTACAGTGGTGGCATTGGAGTAGAGCTCTCCCACTCTGATGGAGGGAACATTAATCAGGTGATGCATATCGGAAGGATACGAGGGAGGAGGAGAGGAGTCTGTTCACACGTTTCCGCCTAATAGCACTCAGCCTGTTCCCTCGTTTATTTTGCCACTGTATGTTCATTTATCACTCTGCTGCGGAGCCTGAGTTGCACTGCTCTGCTCTCCAGTCCTCTCTTCCTAGCCATCTATCTCTCTATCGTTCTTGTTCTCCAATCCTCCTGTCTTCCCACTGCCAGTCCTGTCGGTTTTAAACACACCTTTCTCATTAGTGAAATACCTTCAGCACTTTATCATGGTATTTTTCCCCACTCAACAATCCACTTCTTTTTTCCCCTCTTCTCTTCTTCCTTTACTTTCTGGTGTCTTTTGACTTTCTCTTTGGGTTATTACATTTTCTTGGCCAAAATTTTGGCTTTTTAAAATAGGTTTACCACAGTGGTTGCTTACACATACAGTATGTGGACATAGAAATAGATTAACTAAAAGCAAGAAAGAAGTGGAAATAACAATTTGCACACTATTTTATTTCATTTTTAAATTGTGATGCCATATATTTAATTCAAATGGTGACACATTAATACTTATAACACAATGATAACTAATTTTTTTTAACACTAAATTGCCTAATATTGGTTCAGTGGTATCATCCTTATTGACTTCAGTAGACTGCAACAAGCATTTAAAATAATTATCCATAGATGAAGTATTATGTAATAGTCTTAATTAAGTACAGCAAAGTTTGATTTTCTGAACAGATGAAATGACATTTCTGGTAGGGCATTCAACCTTAGTAGGTAACAATGTTTGCTCTGTGAAAGAAAAAAAAAAAAAGAAAACACCAGGTTGGCCTGTACAGGGTTATAGTTCCCAACGTTGATTCTGCACATTCCTTGAAGTAAAAATCAAGCTTAATATACAGTACTCTAATGATTATTTTATGTTATGTAAGAGACCACTTTTCAGACAAAAAACATAATGAAGGCTGCTGGGTTTTGCTGCAAATATAAGAAGCAAGTGCGACAGTCAAAATCTCCAGAAGAACTGTGGCTGGTTCTGAAAGATGCTCAATAAAACTTACCAGCTAATTTCCTTATAAAACTACACAAATTGTACTGGAGACTACCATTTTTATTTTATTTTTTTGTCACACCAAATATTGACTTTGTTTCATTTACTACTATTTACTGCTCTTTATGATATTTTTTCAAATGTAGAAACATTTCATTTAATTATTTTGCAGGCATCTTTGCTCTACAGCATTTCTTTGCATGTGCCTTAAACTTTTCCACAGTACTGTATTTTCATTATAAGTAAAGCAGTCAGTACCTGATAGTGCCAGCAGACAGATGGCCGTAGGATCCACTGGTGGATGAGCTGGGCCGTGTGCTGTTCAGGATGCTCACCAGGGAATTTGGTGATTTCCGGATCATCGCTTGAAAATCAAAACTTGAGTCTGAGTGTGGTGAGCCAGGAAGGGGGCGCTTCCTGCCCTGACGAGCAAGGAGTCTCGGACTGGGAAAGCGAGAACCTGCTAAAAGAGAGAAAGGCAACTTTAAATTTTGCATTTTACATAAAATTGTGTCCGGGTCAGTGTCCAGTACCACAATAGACTAACACCATCCCCCTTATATAATAACCCAGTGAATTTCAATATTTCAGTACTTCAATATTGAATGAAGAAACAAAATATATTCGTGGTACAGAATAGTACCACAAGAGGCTACCACCTCCAGAACTGTTACCAGAGATGTCATAACACTTGTTTGCATTCAGTTATCACTATATTGTAAATTTATTCTGAAATATTTTCTAATTGTGAGAGCCAAAGCCTCGATGAAGAAGAACCCCAGTTGGTCAATTTTTTGTCATTTAATGGTAGGGATTAAACATTACCCATTTTGACATTCACCAAGGTAACTGTTCTGTCTCAGCATATGTGAAGGGCAGTGGATGTAGCAAACTCCGAATGCTTCGGTACCTTTTGCCAGATGGCAGGAGGGTGAAGAGTTTGTGTGAGGGGTGCGTGGGGTCATCCACAATGCTGGTGGCTTTGCAGATGCAGTGTATGGTGTAAATGTCTGTGATGGAGGGACAAGAGACCTCGGTGATCTTCCCCGCTGACCTCACTATCCTCTGCAGGGTCTTGCAATCCAAACCAGGCAGTGATGCAGCAGCTCAGGATTCCCCCCATACTTCCCCAAATTACCCAGGAGAAACATTATTTAAGTTTAGCCTGTATGGATCATCTGTAGACAGATCCATATTTCACTTCTTGTGGGTAGAAGGCATTCTACGAATTACTCAAAATCAGTGTCAGTTTAACTCCGGGATACCACCCACAGCCTAATGACAAGGGCACTTCCTGAACTGCAAATGTCAGGGTGGAGGGTTGTTATGCATAGTCGATTGGGAGAAATGTAAACCCAGAGAATCTCTCTCCTGGCTTATGATATATTTTTCCACCAGAGGTTACAATCCCCAAAATACATAATTGTTATCTTCGTTACCACCAGTCAGTCACATTTGTTTATAATTATTTAGCAACTGCATAAATACCATGTACCAAGTCTTGCTTCATAAGTGTATCGTAATTCTGTTTCTGGTTTACCCAATATTTTTTTGCCATGGATTTGTCTGCTTTTTTAATTTGCTGATTTTTCATTATTTGACTCTGTGGTTGACTCTTGAATCATGTGGTTGAATCATGACCAAAAAATGATCAAGGGGATAATTTCTGATACACTGCAGATTCATATCTCGTATTATATTCTGTATTTTTTCCCATATTAACCAAGGATTCAGTTTAATCATGGATTTTTCATGTGAAAAAAAAAAAAGTCGTGTGTGTGTGTGTGTGTGTGGGGGGGGGGGGGGGGGGTTAAACAGAGTAACCATATTTCACGTTTTACAATAAACTCAATTTAATCCTGGGATAATCATCTTAAAACAGATTAAAAGAAGTCCTTACACTCACTGGCCTTATTTCACACATTTTACCATCACACACACACACACACACACACACACACACACACATAAAAGTGACTTTCCCCTCACCCATGTGTCACAGCAATATTTAATCACATTTAATTTCCTTGCATAGTCCTTTATTCATGAATGGAATTGCAGTGGTCTGTTTTTGAAAAGCCTTCACTAGAAAGCAGCTTCGAAGAAGACAGGCACACTTGCACACAATGACAAGTATCTACAGATTAAGAAATGACTTTTGTTGTCTTTTCACTGGGAAATGTCACAAACAAAAAAGGAGGGACAGAAGAGGAGGGGAAAAGAGTGACGCTGAGGGGATGTAGCTCCTTTGTTGTATGGAGTGACACTGACTTTATGACTAATTTTTTCCCTTCAGTTGTTTTCATTTTATCAGAAAGCAGAAGCACACAAGCAAATAAGATTACTCTCTCTCTCTCTCTCCCTCTCTCTCTCTCATTTGACACTTCAAGCATTTACAGCGCCTGCCATTCACATGTAAATCACTAAATGTGTGTGTGTGTGTGTGTGTGTGTGTGTGTGTGTGTGTGTGTGTGTGTGTGTGTGTGTGTGTGTGTGTGTGCCCATATGCTTGCAGCATATTCACAATATGGCCTGTTCACAGCTCTGCTCAAAGGCTTTCAATGGATTTAGATTTTGATGTGTGGGACACACACAAGGCTTTCACTTAGTTTCGGCTGATGATTCTACAATATGACAGCTGTTCAAAATGCTGATTCTGAAGACAAAATCTAGAATCACTACATAATACATACAGCGATCAGCCATAACATTAAAACCACTGACAGGTGAAGTGAATAACATTGATTATCTCATTACAGTGGCACCTGTCAAGGGGTGGGATTGATTAGGCAGCAAGTGAACAGTCGGTTCTTGAAGTTGATGTATTAAGCAGGAAAAATGGGCAAGCATAAGGATCTGAGAGACTTTGACAAGGGCCAAACTGTGATGGATAGACGACTGGGTCAGAGAACCTCCAAAACGGCATGTCTTGTAGGGTGTTCCCGGTATGCAATGGTTAGTACCTACCAAAAGTGGTCCAAGCAAGGACAACCTGTGAACCGGCAACAGGGTCATGGGTGGCCAAGGCTCACTGATGTGTGTGGGGAGTGAAGGCTAGCCCATGAGGTCTGATCCCACAGAAGAGCTACTGTAGCACAAATTGCTGAAAAAGTTAATGGTGGCTATGACAGAAAGGTGTCAGAACACACAGTGCATCACAGCTTGCTGCGTATGGGGCTGGTAGCCCGTGCTGACCCCTCTCCACTATTGAAAGTGCCTACAATGGGTACATGAGCATCAGAACTGGACCATGGAGCAATGGAAGAAGGTGGTCTGGTCTGATGAATCACATTTTCTTTTACATCATGTGGATGGCCAAGTGGTGTGCATTGCTTCACTGAGGAAGAGATGGCACCAGGATGCACTATGAGAAGAAGGCAAGCATAGCATACTGACCTGAAATATAACGCAGTGAAGTACACTTGCTTTAGTGCAATTCTTTTTAACTTTTCCCATTTGAATATGCAGGCAATTGAAGTTCACATTAGACTTTCTAAACTGCATGCCTTCTTAAATAAGCCTACAGATGTTAGATACAGATGTCAGATGTTTGAAATGGACATTTTCTGATTAGTATTAAACACATTTAAACAATGTCTTCATCAGAACACAGATAGACCTGGTCTCTTCTATTTTATTAGTCTCCCTCCAACAGTAATTACACTGATGGGAGCACAACTAAAATCCAAGTAAGTTACTACTTCTCTCTTTCTAAGCTTGAGACATTTGATAGCACCCGACTCTTTATTTGCTCTCATGCTATATCTCTACAGCATAAAGGAGTGCTTTAAGTGCTAATTTGGCTTGGGTGGAACATGCATTGTTGAAACAGGAAGACTTATTACCCAGGCTCGATCACAGTAAGTCTGTGAAGTGCAGAAGGCTTTTACATCTCCATCAGAAAAACAATGGCCCTAATTGTTTTGTTCCAGTCTATTAATCTTAAATAGTGCCACAGTAGAAAGGATTTCTCCCATGATGAATAGTGGGACATTCCAATTCCCACTTAATAGCAATTAATTTTCTGATACCAGTGCAAGTTTAGCTTGTTTTAATTGGGTTGTGAGGAAAAGGAGACTAGATGGAGCGCTAACAAGAGGGCTGAATAAACGTTCCCATCAAACAGGCCAGTCAGTACAACCTCTCTTGAAAACCTGTATGCCTTTAATTTCTTATATATATATATACTTTAAAATTACTCATTACCACACACACACACACACACACACACACACACACACACACACACACACACACACACACACACCCTTCCCCCAGTCAAACCATTAAGACAATGGCTTATTTAAATCAGGTCACTCTATTATCTTACTAACTTTTAATCATTTGTCTTCTCTCTGAAGCCTTAAGAAAAGGTGTGGCTTTTGGGTACTGATTTGGCTAATTCACACTCAAAGAATAAAGTCACAAATTATTTATATACAGAATGGTCATTAGTCTCTGTTTGAATTTATATACAATAACTGAAGTGACACCGATCCAAGCTAGTCATACTTAGAATCACTGGAAACTAAAGTTTGAGTTTCAAATTAGTTGTTCAGTAGAAGAGGCAAAAAGAAGTGACCTTAAATGTGAAACACACTGATACATGTGGGTGTAAGTAAAAAAAAAAAAAAAAAAAAAAGCACATCACTTACATCATTTTTTGGGCCACATCAGGGTCAGAGTGGTAGTCTGAACACTCACCTTCCAGAGCCTGGAGGTATTCCATGTGCAAAGCATTGGTCCCTGTTACAGCAGTGGACATGGTGGAGGGAATGATGTCAGCATAGGGGCTACGGTGACCTGCAATCAGTGCCATCTGATGGTAGTATTCTGCAGTGGTCAAGCCAGTGTGTGGGACTACCAGAAACAAAAATGATATGGGGGAGATGAAAAAACATATAGGCATTGTCGTACAGTTAAATGTTACATTATACGAATTAATACCACAGCACTGCTGAATAATCAGTTCAGATTGGTCAAAAGGTGTCGATTAATTTTCTATAACAGCAGCTCTGACAGTTCTGGCTACAAAGTATACACTATTATTTTTCTAGTAACAACTAGCACAGATACTTGTAATGCTGACACCAAATAAATGTGTAATTGTTGATATTGTTAAGTGTTTTTAGAAACCTTTTTTATAAGCAGTCTCCAGTTTCAGCGCTTTGTAATGATCAGCTGTAGGTAAAGCTGTAACTGTAAATTTTCAGACACAAGAAAGTCTCCTGTACAGAGGTGTCTGCATTACATTTTTTTGTTTTATTAGCTTAAATTTCCCTAATTTCCCATTAGGGATCAATAAAGTACATCTCTCTGTTTGTCTGTTTGTCTTAAAGAGAGAGAAAAAGAGACAAAGAGAGGCTTAAATTATAGCATATATAAACAGGGAACAACTGTTTATATCTGCTATGTTGTAAGTGATAACCAGGAACTAACTTCTTTCATGGATTTTCTACAACATTTTATGTAACTATAAATAGATAAAAAGTATAAAGTATCACTTATTAATTATTTTTTTTTTTAAAAAGTTGTAATCATTGAAATATTACTCTGGTATAAGAAGAATAAAACATTTTGGGACGTGCTTTTATTGGGGGGAAAAATCAACCTCAGGGTGATAACAGTATTTCTGCTTTGTATTGGGCTGCTTCAGACCACACCATCACTGATTTTTTTCCTATAACAACATGCCTTATGTTTTATTCCTTACATAGATAATACTAGGTAAATATGCTTAATAATTATAATTAAAATAATTTCCAATTTCTCTCCATATTATGTAATACGCATGCATGCCTGAGTGGCATTGTCTGTATGTTTAAGAATACAAGACTGGATGCTCATGTAACAGCACAAAGTATGCTAAGTGACCGTTTCAATTCCAGGTGTATGAAAAGGTATTTGATCAGTAAATAATATTTCTTTAAAGCTTCTTTAAATTTTTGTCCATTGTTCTCACTCTTCATAGAACTGAAGAAGAAAGCACTTTGTAATATAGCCACATATACGAGCACTCAACTCAAGGCTTGAGGCAAGTGAGACAGGGGCTCTGTATTTATTTGGGTAATGAACAGCTGGATAACGTATCAGACCAAATGAGTTTCCATAACGCAGAGAAGAGAGGCGGCAGGGTGTTATCGGGAGGTGCAGCACTCCACATTGCATCCTCTCACCGTGCTCTTTCCTCCTCTTTCACTGCCAAAGTTAAAACTCCATTTAAAAACAAACGGTCCAAATCTCTTCAGATCTGCATGCATAAACAACAGAGGTACGCTTGGCATTTATTCTCTATCTCCTTCACTCCATCTTTGCCTCTTACTCCACCAACACACACACACACACACACACACACACACACACACACACACACACACACACACACACACACACTCCTTCTGTTTTGCTCCTGAAGTGCAAATGCAAAAATCATTTTAGCTACATTGTGTTCTGGCTAATCCCTGCTCTATCCCAGCTCTAAATTAAATGGGAAGAAATAAGGAACACATAAATAAAGAAACAAGCAAGGGGACTAAAATGTAGATAGTGGCCTAGTCTCTATGCCTGGAATATGCGTCTAAGATTGGCTGTATAAATGAAAGAGAAAAATTCTAAATGAATTTGATATGGGCATTATGTCTTTAAGTGGATGGGGAGGGGTGAAGGGTTACTATGCTAATTGTCTCTGCCTTTCTTTTCTGATTTTTTTTTTTTTTTTTTTTTTGCCCTTAGCAAAATGTTTTGTGGAGTGCTCTGGATGGGATGGCAAGTTTGGAAATGTGAAGAGCTGTGGGTGGCACACAGGCTTTTGGAAGAGAAAAAACAAACCAGTTATTCTGCATGCCACCACAGCCTGAGGGCCCCCTTTCAGTGAGGCGCAGACAGAAGCAAGGAGAAAGTGCGCACGCAAAATCAGAATTCAGTAAATGAAAAAAAAAAAGAAAAAGAGAATCAGAAGCAAACAAATTATCTCATCCATGGTTGTATCAGTTTCTTGCAAATGATATTTAAAGCTGTCCTACATCTTTCATGTGTGGCACACTAATTAGAATAGCCTAAAATAGTCTGGTTAGGTACGTCAGTCATGAATAGATTAGGGAAGACTGTTTAATTTGGCCAGAAATTGTAACTTTCTTACAAACAATATTCATTCATTAATTCATGTCATGTTTAGGAACCACTTTATCTTAATCAGGAGTGCAGTGGATCCAGAGCCAATCCTGGTAACACTGGGTACAAGACGGGGAATGGGCTACTTACACTCAGGACTATGATGCATTTCTGTTTTGAAATGAAGACAAATGAAGAAATATTATGAGCACTGCTGTATCTCTCTCTGCACAGCATCTTCAAAATTTAACAGCTTTAAGCTTCCACAGCTTCCCAGCTCAGAGCGATGGGTAGCAAATCTACATTGTGACCATTCGTTGTTTCCACCTATACAAAGGTCTGGAGTGGGCATTTTACACCAGATCAGCTATTTGAACCAAAACCATGGGGGGCTGGAGAAGACTGACAAAAACTGCAGTGCAATTGCTCTTTGAATGGAACAGCTACAGAATTCAAACACCATGGCACAGTGTGTGGGAGAAAGGCATGGGATAATAACAAACATTATTATTATTATTATTATTATTATTATTATTATTAAATTACTACACTTACTTTTATATGCTGATAACATGGCTAGCATGTCATACCTTTACAGTGTATTGGTTATCATAGTTTAAAACAATTTTGACATGCAGATTATAATAGGGGCTAGGCTAGGTGGGGCTGAAGCCCTAGGGCGTGAGCTCAGAGAGGGCCCGTGGTTGGTTGTCGTTCGTGTCAACTGCATGATTGATGTAATAAGCAGCGAGAGAAAGTGGAAATACAAACATATGGACGTTGATCAGCTTTCCTCACATAATGACATTAAAAAAATATATACATTTTTTCAGGCAATCTGCTAAATATTTATTTTTCCCAAAAATCAGTGAAGCAACATCCCACATTGCAGTTCTGCTTTTGGACAGCAGAGACTGAGCATGTCCTCTGAATTTGTCATGGTTAGCGATATGGGGCGGCTGTGGCTCAGGTAGTAGTGCGGGTTGTCCACTGATAGTAGGGTTCGCAGTTCAATTCCCGGCCCACATGATTCCATGTGCCGAAGTGTCCTTGGGCAAGACACAGAACCCCAAGTTGCTCCCGATGGCAGGCAGGTGCCTTGCATGGTAGTGCTGCTGCCATTGGTGTGTGAGTGTGTGTGTGTGAATGGGTGAATGAGACACAGTGTAAAGCGCTTTGTGAACCGCAAAGGTTGAAAGGTGTTATATAAGTGCAGACCATTTACCATATGGATTAACAAAGATTTCGCCTCCTGTAAGGCTGGGAAGAAGAGCATAATAGTAAGTTGCTCTAATGGAGCGGCTGCAAGACACTGATCTGCATGATTGTAGTAGAACCCTAGAACAGCTAAGGTTAAAAGGTGCTATATAAGGGCAGACCATTATTTATTGCGGTGTAAGAGACGAGTACTCATGTGATGCAACATGGGGGATTGAATGTTGGTGAGGCTGGGACATGAACTCAGGTTGGCAGCATGAGAGTCAAATGCAGAGCCAGTGAATGAATGAGGAATGCAAGGTGGGGCTGGACGTAGCTGGGAGAGAGCAGACAGGCAGCCTGAGTAGTGAACCTGGAACACGAGGAGAAAAAAACATGGGAATACTTGATGAGGAAACACACTTGACATAACTTGAAAACAAAGTTAAAAGAAAATCAGAGGGCTATCGTGAGCCAGCTTAAGTTGGGACACGTGGAAGGATGGGTGGATGTGCCAGGATCAGGGGAGCTTGAGTCTGACCACAGAGGGATTAATGATGTTCTTGATGGTAAATTGGCCTAGATAACGAGGGTGAGTTTCATGGGGCTGACCTTGATGGTCAGCCAGGCGCCGGGTGTGGTCAGCAAAGTGGAGCAGGACAGACCTGGCCATATCTTGCAGCAGCGCCTGATGTGGACCTGTACAGATGGGACGGCAATATCACCCTCCTGGGTGGGGAACAGGGGAGGCTCATAACCCAGAGAACACTTAAAGGGGGACATACTGGTGGCAGTACTGGACAGGGAATTCAATACAGGGAAGCTGAGAGCTCCAGGTGGAGGGGTTGTTGGCAGTGACTCATCGCAGTGCTGCTTCCAATTCTTGATTAGCCCGCTCTGCTTGGCCATTAGTCTGGGGATGAAAACCAGAAGAGAGACTCACAGTGGGCCTGAGAGCATTACAAAGTCTTTCCATACCTGGGAAAGGAACTGGGGTCTGCGGACAGACACTATGTCCTGGGGGATACCATGTAGCTGGAAGACGTGATTAGTCACAAGGTGGCTGTGGGGAGCTTGCGGAGAGCAACAAAGTGTACTGCCTTAGAAAAGTGATCTATGATGGTCAGGATGGTGGTTTTACCTTGCAAGGGAGGCAGACTGGTGATGAAGTCTATGGTAATATAGGACCAGGGGTGGCTGGGAACAGGCAAGGGTCGCAGCAGGCTGGCAGGTGGATGGTGTGAGACTTTGCTCCTAGCGCAAACAGTACAGGCAGTGACAAAAGCCTGGGAGGCGGCTTCCATGGTTGGCCACCAGAAGCGCTGTTGTGCTTTCCTGACCACCACCTTGATCTCCCACATGACAACCCCCACAACACAGGAAGGGGGAGGATGGTGTCGGGATTTAGGTCCTCTTTGAGGGTGAATTGGCAGGAGAGGGCGTCCAGTTTTGCATTCTTTGAGCCTGGATGGTAGGTGGTGGTAAAAATTGAACCAACCAAAGAACAAGGCCCAGCGTGCCTGATGGGAGTTTAGATACTTGGCGGACTGGATGTAGGCCAGGTTATTGTGGTTGGTCCAAACAATGAATGGATGCTCAGCCCCCTCAAGCCAATGCCTTCATTCATCCAATGCTAACTTAATGGCTAGTAGCTCACGATTCCCCACATTATGTTCAGCTGGGGAGAAGCGGCATGAGAAGAAGGCACATGGATGGAGCTTCTGGTCAGGGACAGATCATTGGGAGAGTACAGCATCCACACCTGAGTCAGAGGCATCCACCTCTACGATGAACTGTAGCGAGGGGTCAACACAGAGGTGGAGGTAAACAGCTCCTTCAGTTTGGAGAAGGCGGACTCTGCCTCAGGTGACCATGTGAAGGGCATAGAGGTGGAGGTGAGTCTAGTGAGGGGTGCCACTACCTGGCTGTAGTCTCTAATAAAACGGCGATAAAAACGTTTTATAATACTGGCAAACTCCAGGACCCGTTGGAGCTGCTTGAGGGTAGTGAAACTCCTTTCTGCTTTGACAAACAAGTGGTTCTCCAGAAGCAACTGCAGGACTTGATGGACATGGAGAGTGTGCTCTGCAAGAATACGGGAGAAAATCAGGATGTTGTCCAAATAAACAAGCATGCAGCGATTCAGGAAGTCCTGGAGTACATGGTTGACGAGCGCTTGAAACACAGGTGCGGTGGCCGAAAGGCATGATCAGGTATTTGAAGTGGCTTAGGGGGGTGTTGAACACAGTCTTCCACTCGTCCCTTGCTCTGATCCTGACCAGGTGGTATGCATTCTGCAGGTACAACAGTGAAAATAGTGGCCCCATGCAGCAGCTCAAAGGCAGAATTGAGGAGTGGCAGGGGGTACTTGTTCTTCATTGTGATGCTGTTGAGACCCCGATAATCAATGCAATGGTGGAGGGTCTTATCTTTTTTTAGCCAAGAAGAAGCTGGCACTCGGGGGGAGGAGGAAGGTCAGATGATGCCGGCAGCGTGGGACTCAGTTATGTATTTTTCTATGGCCTCTCTCTCAGGATGGGACAGCACAATAGCACAATCATATGGGCAGTGAGTCGGTAATGAAAGGGCCTGGTCCTTGCTAAAAACCTCACTCAGGTCATGGTACTCAGGGGGCACTGTGGAGAGGTCTGGACGAGTGGGAGTCTGGGAAACTGTGGTGGCCACAGTGGGGGGAAGGGCTGATTTCAGGCACGAAGAGTGACAAAAAAGGCTCCAGTTCACAACCCTGCCTGCTGACCAGTTCTGCCTGCAGAGGGAGAGCAGGCGTCTAGTGGCCTCCTTCCCCTGGACTGGGTGGTCGAAAACCCTCCGAAGTTCGGTGGTGAAGGAGATGAGGGAGGACCACAGCTCTGGCTGCCTGTCCCAGATAACAGTGGCCCAGGCTAGGGAGTCTCCCCTCAATAGCCCCATAATGTAGGCCACCTTAGCCTCATCAGTGGCATAACTCAAGGGATGCTGGGCAAACACAAGTGAACACTGGAGGAGGAAGGACTTGCTCTTTCCTAAATCACCGGTGTAGGGTTCAGGGTCTAGGACATGTGCTTCATGCTGTGGTGGACTGGGAGGGGCAGCAGAGGGAGCCATAGGGGTAGGCTGACTGGGGGTCAGTTGGGGGAGGACACGATTGAGTTGCTGAGTGAGAAGATCGATCTGGTTTATCAAAAACAATAGGGCCCTGTTCACTTTCAATGCTTGGGCCCTAATAAATATAGCTGCAAGCAGCGATTAAGGGGCCAAGCACAAAAGAGGCAAAGTAAGGAGATAAGCAAGCATGATTTTAGCATGGTCATGATTTTATGAAAAACCGTTCAGAAGGTATAAGCAAAAATTTGCTTTTTTCATATCTCATGAACAATAGGTGGTGCTGTTCCAAAACAATTCATGTACCCTGAAGTCATGATGCCAATGACAGGTACTAAAGTTTGGTCTGAATACACTATGAAATGCACTATGGAGATATAGCCCCACATTCGTTTTGGCATGATCGTCATCAAATTCCGCATGCTATTTGAGAACGGTTCGGTTTATCAAAAGTCTGTTTATCATAGTCTGAAGATGATCTCTGACGAATCTCATCAAAATTGGACTAACAATCTGGGACGAGCTTGAAAAAGTAGGTTTTTCAGAAAATTCAAAATGGCGGACAGGAATGTTAGCCTACCCTGGCATAATTGGTATCATTGTTTATCATTGTGGTCTTGACAGGGAAACTGTCAAGACCAATCTCATAAGTTTAAGACTAAATTCAAATTGGCCGACCACCAAAATGGCTGACATTCAAAAATGTAACATATGTGTTATGCCCCACTGAATCTGAAGAGAACAGTTTCATGATTTTAGGCCAAACCATTCATAGGTTATAAGCAAAAATTTGTTTTTTTCATATCTCATGACCACTGGTCAGCTGTTCTGAAACTGTAAACTTGAGGTACCCTCAAGTCATGATGGCTATGACATACACTAAGTTTTGCATGAATATGCTGAAGCATTTCAGAGGTGTAGCCTCACGTACATTTTGGCATGCTCACCGTCGGATTCGTTCGCGTGTTATTCGAGAACGGGTTGACTAATCAACTTGAATTCCAAAATTTTTTGTCGGCATGGTCTGAAGATGATGTGAATCGATTTTCGTGAACATCAGACAAACGGCCTAGGAGGAGTTCAAAAAATTATGTTTTTCGTAAAATTCAAAATGGCGGAATATGTAGTCGGGCGGAAATTGAAACCATGGTATGCAGTCAAATCGTCTTGAGCCAAGGAATTAGAGGATTAGAGAATTTTGTTTCTAGCCCTTACGGTTCAAAAGGTATTAGCATAAACATGAGTGCAAATTTGGACAGTTGGTGTTGCTAGAGGGCTTGAGTTACAGAGTCCAAATTGGCTGTATTAACAGTTCAGACTGTCCTCTGTGTGCCAAATTTCATAACTTTCCCACAAGCAGTTCTATGGGCTGCCATAGACTCAAGAGTGGATGAAGAAGAAGAAGAGGAAGAAGAAGAAGAAGAAGAAGAAGAAGAAGAAGAGGATGAAGAAGAAAACTAACGGATACAATAGGTGCCATCACACCTTCAGTGCTTGGCCCCTAATAAGAAAACTAATGGAGACAACAGGTGCCTACGCACCTTCGGTGCTTGACCCCTAATAAGAAAACTAATGGATACAATAGATGCCACTGCACATTAGGTGCTTAGCCCCTAATAATAAGAAAACTAACGGATACAACAGGTGCCATCGCACCTTCTGTGCTTTGCCCCTAATAATAAACAGAGCAATTCCAAGAGGGTCCTCGCACCATAGGTGCTTGGGCCCTAACAAAGGCAACCTGAGTAAACATAAAATAAAATTTAAAATGATAGTTATTTATTGAAGCAAAAAAAGTTATCCAATACCAACTGGGACTGTGTGAAAATGTATTTGCCCCCATAGTTTCTAATTCCCCAAATCTATGAAAATGCATCCATAATAGTGTTCAGCTGGACTAGACACAACCAGGCCTGATTACTGCCTGTTCAATCAAATCAACACTTAAATAGAACTTTTTCAACAGCATGAAGTTGGTTAAAAAGTCTTACCCAGTAACACACTATGACAAAACTGAAAGAAATTCCAGAAATGATGAGGAAGAAGGTGACTGAAATACACCAGTCTGGGAAGGGTTACAAAGCTATTTCAAAGGCTCTGGGACACCAAAGAACCACAGTGAGAGCCATTCTCTCCAAATGGAAAAACTTGGCACAGTAGTAAACCTTCCCAGAAGTGGTCGACCTTCCACAATTCCTCCAAGAGCACAGCAACTACTCATCGAGCAAGTCACAAAAGGACCTACAGCCCTCTCTTGCATCAATAAAGGTCACTGTTAATGACTCCACTATCAGAAAGTGATAAGCCTGATCTCCAGTTATCAGAAGCATTCGGTTGCAGTTATTGCTGCTAAAGGTGGCACAACCAGATTTTAGATTTAAGGGGGCACTTAGTTTTTCACATTGGTGAAAGGTGTTGGATAACTTTTTTTTGCTTCAATAAAATAAATTAAAAAAAAAAAACTGTATTGTGTGTTAGGTTGCCTTTGTTTTATGTTGTATTTCATTTCAAAATCCAAAACTATTTAGTATGGGATATACACAAAAACAGCACAAATCAGGATGGGGCAAATACTTAAGCACAGCACTGTATCTACTGCAATCTACCTTATCAGACAATGATTTATCAGGTAAATTTTACTGGGGCTCGTGCCCCAGTTAAAAGGGTCTAGCGACACACCCAGATGCCACACAGCAGTGTGAGCAGTGATCGCTCGAATCTGTTGTTTTAACCATTCAGTGCACAAGCTACTGTTAACCAATTTTACCCTAAAATTAAATCAAATAAAGCATGTTAGTAATAGCAGAACACATTTGATGGGTGGTTAAATATGTAATTGTAACGATTACTTTGTTGACCTTCTATGAACATCATGACAGAGCAGCTACTGTGCTAAACGATACATATAGCTGAATACCTTTTTCCTATAAACATCATATTACAGGCTTACTGTAGTTTCAGAGCCTAGGTTATTGGTTTAAAGTGGTAGAACAGATAATATGTCAAAAATTAATAGCTTTAGTATATGCCCTTCAATGACTCACAAAAATGCTGATGTGGCCCTGCTTTAAATCCACTTTTTTAACCAATACTTGTGATGCTGTAAATGCAAACACTGTAAACAGTGTTGCTGTGAATTCATATGTGTGTTTAATAGACCTGTTTTCACAGATCCTTGTTACAAATGTGGACATGCAAGTAGTAGCATTTCAAAACTTCTGGGGTAGTGAACAATGCCAACAAATAAAGCTTACAATCACTGCAGTGTCCCTAAATGCATAAATAATTAAAGCAAACATCCAAACTCCCTGCTGAAAAAAACAATAGAAACCCTCACAGAATTTATAATGGTCTTAATGGTTATAATGGGAATTGTATTGGCTTTATTGGAAACTGTAATGGTCCCTGTGAGTCTCTACTGGTAATTTGTTGCCTTCTATTGGTGGCATGTTATGTCTAGTGGATAAGGACATGTGTCCTTAATACATCCTTCTACGTAATGGAAACCCACTGGGTTATGGTTTGTAATGGTATTTGTAGTGGAAACCATTAGAATTTCTGTGATGGTTTCTACTGTTATAGAATCTGTTGTGATATATTATGGCTATCATGGGACACTAAACAGTTGAAAACTGGAAAAAAGTCCAGGTAATTTTTTTCTAATCTTCAATTGTCCAGTTTCTGTGAACCTGTGCCCATGATAACCTCAGATTCCTGTTCTTGGCTGACAGGAGTGAAATGTCAGCCAAGAGACAATGTGGCATTCTGCTGTTGTAGCCCATCCACCTCAGTGTTCGATGTTTTGTGCATACTGAGATGCTTTTCTGCTCACCATGGTTATAAAGATTGATTATTTGACTTACTATATCCTTACTGGTAGCTTGGACCAATCTGCCCATTTTCCTCTGACCTCTCTTATCAACAAGGCATTTCCACCCACAGAACTGTCGCTCACCCAATGTTTTTTGCTTTTTGAACCATTCTGTGTAAACTCTAGAGACTGTTGTGTGTGAAATTCCCAGGGGATCAGCAGTTTCTGAAATACTCAAACAAGTCCTTTTGGCACCAACATCCATGCCACAATCAAAGTTACAGAGATCACACTTTTTTTTCATTCTGATGTTTGATATGAACATTAACCGAAGCTCTTGACCTGTATCTGCATGATTTTTTGCTGCTGCTACACGATTAGCTACACATGAATGTGCAGGTGTAAGTAAGTGTATATATATAATGTGTATACACCACCAAACACATTATTAGGAACACCTGTACATCCACTCAATCATGCAATTACCTAATCAGCAAATTGTGTGGCAGCAGTGCAATGCATAAAATCATGCAGAAACAGACCAGCAGCTTTGGTTAATGTTCACAAAAAATGTGATCTCAGTGATTTTGACCATCGCATGATTGTTGGTGTCAGACAGGCTGGTTTGAGTATTTCTATAACTGATGATCTCCTGGGATTTTGGTGCAGCAAAGAAAAAACATCCAGTGAGTAGCAGTAATGCCTTTTTGATGAGTGAGCTCAAGTGAGAATGGCCAGACTAGGTCAAGCTGACAGAAAGGCTACAGTAACTCTGTAAAACCACTCTGTACAATTTTGGTCACCAGAAAAGTATCTCAGAATGCACAACATGTCAAACCTCGAGGCAGATGGGCTACAACAGCAGAAGACCATGTTGGGTTCCACTTCTGTCAGCCAAGAACAGAAACAGACAACAGTTTTGGTCACCAAAACTGGACAGTTGAACATTGGAAAAATTTAGCCTGGTCTGATAAATCTCGATTTCTGCTGAGGCACACAGATGGTGGGGTCAGAATTTGGTGCCCACAGCATGAATCCATGGACCCAACCTGTCTTGTGTCAATACTCCAGGCTGGTGGAGGTGGCCTAATGGTGTGGGGAATGTTTTCTTGGCACACTTTGGGCCTGTTAATACCAATCAGCTACTGAATGCCACAGCCTATTTGAGTATTTTTGCTGAACATGTGCATCCCTTCATGGCCACAATTTACTTAGCTTCTAATGGCCACTTCCAGCATGATAATGCACTATGTAACAAAGCAAAGTTAATCTCAAACTGGTTTCATGAACATGACAGTGAGTTCAGTGTACTTTAGTGGTTTTCCCAGTCACCAGATCTGAATCCAATAGAACACCTTTGGGATGTGGTAGAACAGGAGATTTGCAGCATAACACAATATTGTTTCTATAGTAACATCTCATTCAAAGGGACTTGTATGGCAGATACCACTTGTATATCAGACTAATAACAAACACAGTCAACCTATTTTAGACAGCTGAAATTACCCTTTAGGTTCCCTGACTTTTAAATTAAATTCTTGGCCATTGCCCTTCTTCTTGTATAATTTTCAGTTTCTCCTTATATGTACATCAAAATACTTTTCTAAAATGATGGCAACATTAGCTGTGTCCGTCATTTCATGTCAAAAAGTAGCTGTGCTGCACACATGGGCTTCACTGAGTGACTATTACCGCTGTATTGGGGGCTTCAAAGGACATTTTCATGCAGGCTGCACTACTGTTGATCAAAAGCAGTTTGTTATAAGCATGAGATATTTGTTTTCGCTAAAATATTGAATTCCACCAAGAGTGCTGAATAATATAGATACTTTGGTAAACATTTCATTACCGCATTTTAATGGAATTTTCGGGAAAGCCGGGCTTCCTGTGTAGTCTTAAAGCAATCGCCTGTGATTTATACACTCATTCACGCCTAGGGATAATTTACCATGGATAACACCACCCTGCATTTAGAAAAAAAGTTTATGCTGTTTTGCAAATCACACTTGTTTTTACCTATTTTGGGCATGCTGAGTTCAAATATGCCACTGAAAACTCCCTATCATGTACTGTTTTCCCACAAAATAAGAATGAAGTTTTTAATAATTTTGCTAAATTTATATTGCTTTCAGGGTTTTATTTAAATTGGTAGAAGCTGTCAAATTTCACTATTATTATATATTAATTACAACAATAGGCACACAAAACATAACACTTGTTTACAACATGAACAGCAGACAAATAGTCTGTGAAATGTTTGTGAAAATCTCTAAATAAAGCTATTTCAAAAGATGAAAATTATAATAATATGCAGAGTGCTTAAGGAGTGAACTTCCTTTTGAGGGATTTTCTGGAATGGCTGACTTCTTGACAATCTCTCTGAAAGCACCAGCAGTAGTCAGCCATCATGTTCACATTCCATCTACCATGGTTTGTCCTGGTCACCCAGCTTCATTCCAAAATATGCAGAATATGCCTTTTTTACAAAGTCTGTAATTTTCTGCCGTTGTTTGGATGTTTCAAAACACCCACAGATGTAGCAGAAATCATCTGGGCTATGCTTGCATTTCCGTCTTTCACTGGTCATTATAAATCCCTGAAATCGGGAGTTTTGTGTGCATGTAAGTGTGCCTAGCATTCATATAAGGGCTAATCAGAGGAAAAGTGATAAATGTTGCTCACCTATTGTACATAAACATAGTCTTTCCTGTGTTGGTGGCAGTGTATCTGTCAATAGCTCTAACGTTTATGGTCCATATTAGGCAAAAAAGCTCTACACTGGACATCAGGCTTTGTGAAAAGTTGTGATGTTCTAGAGCAAAACTAACAGCATATCTGGACTCAGCATCTAAGTATTAGTAATAAACAACTATCAGATCCTATTCAGAAAATCTGATGCAGGGCGGTGTAATCCACCTACTATGTGCATGTTTTTAGACAGTGGGAGGAAAACGGAGAACCCGGAGGAATCATTGTCTACTGAAGTGAGGCATGCTGGAAAGAGTCTCCAACCAGCCTCTTTCAGTAATTGAACTCAAGCCTTCAATTAAAGCCTCCTGACTGTGCAGTAGGCCAAGGGGCCAGCACACTGAAGCAACCCTTTAAAGACAGCAGGTTCCTGCCAACCCTGTAATTGATTTTTTCAGTCTGGCTCTGTGCAGTGGACCCAAACAGCTCCCTGTAGGCCTGAAGCTTCAAGCCCACGCTGCTTGCCTTCCCTCCCTGGTTCCCTCCATGTTGTGCCCTTTGCCCTAAACCCTGGGCTGAGACCGCCTCCCTTTAACTTTGAACATGACCACTACACTCACTTGTTCTTTCTGCAGAGGCAATGACACGAGAAGAGGATCAAAGACAATAACACCACTACAGTCTCCTTTTTCATAAGAGAATAATCACACATGCTGAGATCAATGCTGAGGAGAGAATATTGTTATATAAGGGTTTGCTACATAATATACACAGTGGTCGAATTGTAAAAAAAAATTCAAGGGGGATGGTGTGGTCAAGTATTTCTTTGGTGGGGCGGGGGGGGGGGGGGGGGGGGTCCTGTAGCTAACCTTACACACTGATTGCAAAATTGTCTAATTTTAAGCACATTTTTATTTAACAAAATATAAGCTTTATTAAATTAACTTGGAGCCATCAAAACAAAACACATGCATTTAAACATGCAATTGTCAAAACAATCTTGGCTTTCATCTGGGGAGGATTACAGAGTAGAATAAAAATCTACATATCCATTATTCATGAAATAATTTATATGACTGTAGTATTGTATGTCTATGAACCAGACTCTCTTTCCCTCTCTCTCTCTCTCTCTCTCACACACATAGACAAACACACACACACACACACACACACACACACACACACACGTTTTTAAATCATTAGGATGACTTTCCATAGGTGTAATGGTTTATATACTGAACTTTCTGTATTTTTACATTGTTGTATACTGTAAAATTTTGGCCTGTAAATAATTCCTGATTCCCAATAAGAGGTTTTTGTAACAGTGTCTTGAATTGATCTCACTAGTGTTCTCTAGGCAGTGAAGTAGTCTGTGTATTTGTAGGTTTTGTGTGTCATCTGAGGCCAAGGGTTGATTCTGACAAAAGAGAATATGATTTTGACTAAAATATTTGATTTTTACATGACAGTTTGTAGTTGGAACAAGTTGGTGTGTAGTTCTTAGATTGTTTAGAGATGTGAGAAAATCGTGAATTGATTCATGAATTGTGTGTTAGCAATCGAGAAAAACTGTAATATAGGATCAGAAAAGAGTCAGATCTCAAACTCTGGTCGCCCGAAGATGAACCACGATGCATCAATATCATTACATTTTTGTTGCTGTGTTTATTTTATCAATAAAATAAATATTTTTATAGAATAACTGATCTATAAAAGCAGTAAGCCCCGTGAAGCTGTGGTTTACAGTTAGAACAAGGGGTTTTCCGCTCTGCGTCGAGCCTAACTAGGCTACCTGTTCTAAATACACTGTAAACCACGGCATCTTAAGGCTTATTGCTTTAATATATGAGATTAAAATGGCAATTATTGAGCTCCACGCTTTTCAGCGCTCCAAAGCTCTAACAGTGGACGGTAAAGACGAACACATCCCTCCCTCCCTCACAGACTCCCTCACACACACACACACACACACACACACACACACACACACAATGTTATGTCAGGGGAATGTCTTTAAACACTAATCAAGAAATATCATACCTTCGGTTCTCCTCTTTTTATAGAATGTCAAAAGTTGCACTTGAACTGTTCTTTTGGCCATTTTGAACAGCACGAAAAATGATGCAAACTTGCGTGAGCTTGTGCGCAGCTAATTACAATATCAAGTTCTGATTGGCTAATTTCGTAAATTATCATACTTAGAGAATTTTAATATTTCATTTGCATGATACATTTTACATAAACAACATTATTAATCTAATGGGGATGGTAAGGGGGATGGTGGTTTTGCAGAGGGGATGTTTTTTGTCATTTTTTTTCAACAAGGGGGCCGCCCCCCACCCCCACCCCCCCAAATCGAGCCCTGAATATACAAGCCTGATATGATATCATTATTAAGGTACACTTTGCTGGTATTGTCAAAAGCACATAACATAAAAGTGAAAACTGCCAAAGTAAGCACTTGCTTGAGTCCCTCCAAAATTATTATAACTAAAGCATAATAAATACATTTGGAGTACTTTTGCTTGTCACTAGGCATCGTTCACCAGGAAAAGTAAATATAGTATAACCTTAAACTAATTTAAGGCAATGGTATGTCATCAATTAGGAAAATATCAAACTCTGCATGGAACTGTGTGTAAAGGACATTAGACAGTGGATGCTTATAAACTTCCTCTTACTTAATTCCGACAAGACAGAAGTACTTATACTAGGACCAAATGCAGCTAGAAGTACGTTTCCTGATTCCATAGTAACTCTGGGATGGCCTTTCTGTTTCATCATGTGCAGCAGTAAAAGACCTTGGTGTGATTATTGACTCCAGTCTTTCATTTGACGCCCATGTAGATAATATTACTAGGATAGCCTTCTTTCACCTCAGAAATATTGCTAAGATAAGAAATATGTCACTACAGGACGCAGAAAAATTAGTTCATGCTTTAGTCATCTCTAGGTTGGATTATTGTAATGCCTTACTGTCTGGATGTTCCAGTAGGAGCATAAACAAACTCCAGTTAGTCCAGAATGCAGCTGCAAGAGTCCTCACTAGAACCAGAAGATATGACCACATCACCCCTGTCTTATCCACACTGCACTGGCTCCCAGTGAAATTTCGCATTGATTATAAAATACTACTATTGACCTATAAAGCGCTAAATGGTCTCGCACCACAGTACCTAAGCGAACTTTTGGTCTTTTATGATCCGCCACGCCTACTTTAATCAAAAGGTGCAGGCTATTTGTTGGTACCTCGAATAGTGAAGGCTACAGCAGGGGGAAGAGCTTTCTCTTACAAAGCCCCACAATTATGGAACAGCCGTCCAATTAGTGTTCGGGACTCAGACACAGTCTCAGTGTTTAAGTCTAGGCTGAAAACACATTTATTTAGTCAAGCTTTTTGTTAATAGTTTTTATTTTTTCTTAGGTAAAGAAGCAGATCTAGAGGTCTCATAGGCATAGTGTGTTGTGGTGAACTGGGATGTTTGGACGCTGTCGCCCCCCACTTTCACGCGTTCACCAAAGTTTTTTGATGGTGGAGTGGCTGGCTGCCTTATGTCCCAGGGAGCCCTCATGTCTGTGTTACCTTCTGGCTCTCCCTTTTAGTTATGCTGTCATAGCTAGTCTTGCCGGATTCCCTGCTTGCACTCACGCAGAGTACACTGTCCTTAACCATTATGGGACAATAAACACACCTAATAATCTCTCTCTTTCTCTCTCTCTCTGTCTCTCTTTCTCTCTCTCTCTCTTTCTGTCGAGCTACACTTGATACTCCTGAGATGCCTGAGATGTACAAAAGTACTCACTTTTGTTGCGAGCGGTTTAGACATTAATGGCTGTGTGTTGAGTTATTTTGAGGGGACAGCAAATTTATACACTTTTATACAAGCTGTACACTCACTACTTTACATTGTAGCAAAGTGTCATTTTGTCAGTGTTGTCCCATGAAAAGATATAATAAAATATTTACAAAAATGTGAAGGGTGTACTCACTTTTGTGAGATACTGTATATATATATATATATATATATATATGTGTGTGTGTGTGTGTGTGTGTATATATATATATATATATATATATATATATATATATATATATATATATGTAAGTGTTTTTCTGAGTGTGTACTGCACTGTCTAACTTTTGTAGTTGGGGTCCATTGAGTCCCCACTATATGGGATGTAATTAAGACCAATGTTTCCCAATCAAGCCCTGTTCTAACGGATATTTAAAGTTTTTTTAATTAGACAGTACTATTGTGCTGGAACCTGGGACCGAGCAAAAAGTGTGAACCATCTGAAAAAGTTTAACATTAAAACAGACCTTCCTCATTAAAAATATACTTCTGCTATGGATAACCTGTACAAAATTTGTCAGTGTGTTGTGTTGCTGCTATTTCCTTTTATGTTTCATGTATAATTAATAATTAATTAAGGCAGAATAGTGACATGTTAACACTGCTAGACTTCCTCAAATCAATGAATAAAGTCTTAGGAGGCTTTTTGTGCATGAAAGAGATGCCGTATGTGGAGAGACTATGTTCTCTGCTATGGAGTGCCTATTAAAAGGAATGTCAGAGTTCTTACCATCTGCAGGGCTGAGTCCCCTGGCTGCAGAGATCATAGAAAGAGAGGGGCTGCTATGAATGGAGCGAATGTAGTCCATGTAGGGGTTGATGTATGGGTGTGGGGAGCTAAAGGGCGAATCCACTCCAACACCTGAGGAATTCCGGTGGGGTGGGATTCTGATTACGGAGATATCAGAAAATGCAGGGCTGCTTGCCAATACAGGAGGCCTAGATTAAAAAAAAACATAGAGAGTAAAAGGAATTAGCATAAAAAAAATACTATTTTCAAACACAAAGGTTTTAGCTTCATCCAAGTCTATCAGTTTAAAAAAATGTCATCTTACGTGTGTTTATGGAACTGAATCACAATGCATACATTTGGAATAAGCATGAACAGGCTAAAGCGTGTCATTCACTATGGCTTTCTGTTCCTAGTGTTACTTCACCTAAGAATGTAGCAGGAAGTGGAGCAGGAAATGAATGGTGACACTATCTGTCACCATCTGTGCAGCCAAATCTTAAAGCAAGAGGGAAGAAGAAAGCCCAAGCTAAATTCCAACTGTTCCCCTCCCTTGCAGACATTTCCTAAGATCAAAGCCAGCTTTCATGGCAGCATCTTAATCAGATGATGACGGCCATGAATTTTCTCATCACTCCCACAATGCCTTTCAATGTTTTTTTAAGTCTGTGAGATGGTGAGTTTTGTTTTTATAGATTTGCAGACACACTTTCTTAAGTAGCAAGTGATGTTTATGCTTGTTAATGAAATAAGGGTTATCACTCACTGGTAGAACCTCAGCACAAAAGGTTCCAGAAAATGTTGGCTGTTAACAACTATATTTTATAATCAAGGTCAGCATGTGACTTTGTGGTTTCAACATGGGTGTACACCCAGACAAGAAGATATCCAGGTGCTGAGACAAATATTCCAAATACAATGTTTATATACATACAGGCATCGGAATATTCCTGTATAAATGGTTGTTGTAAGTATGCCTGAGTTGGCATTCTTTAATACCTAGCCTACAGCTAAGCATCTGTTAGCACCCACAATTGCATGAAGACTGAGCATGCGTTTCCATTCAGTGGATTTTCTGAATAAGGTGTTTACATGCAACAAATTTCTGATTAAAGGAGGCGGGGGTGGGAATCAGAATTTGGGGAATCAAAATATTGTCTTAATCTGAATTGGGCAATTGGATTCTGATGTTTACAAGACTCAATACTAATTAGAATATTGCCAAATTCCGATCAATATTGGAATATTTATGTGCATGTAAACACTGTCAATGATAGCTGTTACAAAACAGTCTTTAAAAGGGAAAACTGTAGAGAAGAAAGCAGTACAAAGATAAAAAGTAAAGTGAGAAGAGCCAGAGGGGAAAATATTTGTCCTGTGGAGAACTTCTGAGTCTTGAAAAGAGGACCAGAAAGATCCAATTATACCCCAAAACCTGTCCACTCCATCCATTTCCCTGCCAGTCTCTGGAGCTCAAGGATCCACTGTAGTCTACAAATGGGAAAAACCCTTCAAACCTAGACTAATGAAGCAACAGCTATTGAAATAATGGGACAACCTAACAGCGGAATTGCTGAAATAGCTTCAATCCAAAATAAATAAATAAATAAATTTTTAAAAATGAACAATTTTAGGTAGCATCAGAGAGTCCAAGGATCTGTTTTTTTTTCTACCATATTACCACAAGAAATGAAAGACGCTAGTTGTTTAGACATGCTCTCTTATTATGCTAAGCAGAAATTCATTCATTCATTCATTCATTGGCAGAAAAATTCACTCCAGATGTGTGCTTCCAACATTGTGGCAACAGTTTGGGGAAGACACACATGGTCAGGTGTTCACAAACCTTTGCACATACAGCTGCAATCAAATTTATTCAATCCCCATTGCAAATCAGGTTTATTGTCAAAATTTACAGACTTTCAGCTGTTTGCAATGAACAAGTCAAACAAAAGCAATTGAAATTTTTCAACCCAACAAATGCTTCAAGTGGTTTCTATAAATTCAACTGAAAATGCAAGTTATAATGACTTCACCAGTTTCAAAATTATTCAACCCCCTGAATAGAATCCCTCACAACAGCACAAATATGCAAAACAGGTGTTGTCTCAAGCACACTTGATGCAACTAATCAAGGGCTTCATTAGTTGCACCAGGTGTGCTTGAGCTGGAACACATGAAATACCTTAACTGGCTAGGGGCAGAAAATACATGAAATACCTGGACAGGCAGAAAAAGGAAGCTATTAACTGCTGCAACCAGATTTCTGAGAAGGCGAGTTGTGAAAAACCCTCGAGTGACTGCAAAAGACCTGCAGCAAGACTTGGTGGCAACAGGCACTGAGGTTTCAGTGAGCACAGTATGGCGCATACTAAACACAGAAGGTTTCCATGCCAGAACTCCAAGATATTCACCACTACTACTGAACTGGAGGCCATTGCTCAAGAGGATTGGACTAAGATTCCTCAGGAACGCTGCCAGAAGCGGGTGCCTGGCTATGCATCTTGTTTGCAGCAGGTCATAACAGCAAAAGGGTGCTCTACTAAGTACTAAAGATGTTTGCCATGAAGGGGCTGAATAATTTTGAAACTGGAGAAGTCATTATAACTTGCATTTTCAGTGGAATTTGGGGAAACCACTTGAAGCATTCGTTGTGTTGAACTATTTCAATTGCTTCTGTTTGATTTGTTCATTGCAAACAGCTGAAAGTCTGTAAATTTTGACAACAAACCTGATTTGCAATGGGGGTTCAATAATTTTGACTGCAACTGTATAGTGTATATAGAAGTTATATACAGTTGTTTAAATGGTTACAGTTGTCTGAGTAACATAAAATATCAAATACAATACAATTAAATACAATATTTTTCTGAGAGGTGTTAAAATGACAGATTAAATAATACACTAAGCAATGTGCCTAATTCACACTTGGTTGTGATACTTTGGCTATGAATCAGTTTGTGTTTATTACCCTTAGTTGTATGTTCTTGTCCAACATATTTACCCACATCCATTCCCTTCTTCTGCATTTTTTTTTTTACTGGTGTGTGTGTGTGTGTGTGTGTGTGGTAATTAGTTATTATTCCAACATACAGTATTCAACCTCATTAATTTAGATCAGTGGACAGGTCTACAAAAGCTTAACATCTACTTATATTATGCCAGTAAATAAAAAATACAAGTTTACACACACACACACACACACACACACACACACACACACACACACACACACACACACACACACACACACACTTCCATGATGAATTACAATCTCTCTTTAAAAGCCAATGGCTGCAATACCTTCAACATTCATTATCTGATATCACGACACTTTGCTACAAAATCAATACCTGCAATAGCGGCTTTAACACAATCAATAGCCCTGGTGGCTGGGACAACAGAAACCTTTACTGAACTAAAGCTGATACACTACAAACACAAATCTCCGTCCACAGCCCTGAACTAGCAGGTCACTTTAAGAGAAATCATTTGCTTTTTTGGAAGGTGTTGGAATGACAAAAGAGCCTTGTTGCACTTTATTCCACTGAGATGGCAAACGTTTTGCTGAGGTAGAGCAAATCCAGGCTGGATAAGAAAGGCCGATACAGCCCAGAAGAGATAGTATGCATTACTGTAGGCTCTCCATCAGCATGATGATGATGAGCTTTGTCATACCTCAGCTGTAAGACAGAGGCTCTAAATGACTTTCACATCGCTGTTTTAACCCATGGAGCAGTGGCCCACTGGCCCACAGAGACTGATCAAGATTTTTGCCAATATTTTGATCTTTAAGTACAGCAAACTTTGTGTAGCAAACAGTGCAAGGATTTTGCATGAACTTGATGAAATAGGATGTACTTTTTTGCCACCTGAGTTTATTTGTGTTTTTATAAAAGTTTAGGCCCAGATAGAATTGAAGTAGGGTGCAATGAAGTAGGGTGTAATTGTTTTTTCTGGTTACAGGTGTGTGTATATATATATATATATATACACACAGTTGCAATTAAAATTATTCAACCCCCATTGCAAATCAGGTTTATTGTCAAAATTTACAGATTTTCAGCTGTTTGCAATGAACAAATCAAACAAAAGCAATTGAAATAGCTCAACACAACGAATGCTTCAAGTGGTTTCCCCAAATTCAAGTGAAAATGCAACTTATGACTTCTCCAGTCTCAAAATTATTCAACCCCTTCATGGCAAGCATCTTCAGTATTTAGTAGAGCTAAATACTAAATTTAGTTTTGCTGTTATGACCTGATGCAAATGAGATGCATAGCCAGACACCAGCTTCTGGCAGCATTCCTGAGGAATCTTAGCCCATTCCTAATGAGCAATGGCCTCCAGTTCAGTAATATTCTTGGGTTTGCCTGCTGTAACCACCTTCTTCAAAATCCACCAGAGATTTTCTATGGGGTTCAAGTCAGGTGCCTGTGATGGCCCTGTAGAATCTTCCAGGACTTCTTCTGCAACCAAGCCTTGGTGGAATTTGAGGTATGCTTGGGATCATTGTCCTGTTGGAAGTTCCACTGACGCCCAAGTTTCAGCTTCCTCACAGATGGCATGTCGTTTTCTCCTAGGATTGCCTGATACTTCAATGAATCTTGCCTTCCACTCGCTGCAGGATTCCAGTGCCAGAGGATCACTGAGCCACCACCATGCTTGACTGGAGCAGAGTGTTCTTTTCAGCATATGCTTCATTCTTCTTCCTCCAGACATACCGCTGATCCATTGTGCTGAAAAGTTCCAGTTTTGTTTAATCGCTCCACAGAACAGAATCCCAAAACTTCTGTGGCTTATTTATATGATTTTGAGCATATTGGAGCTGACTTTTCTGGTGCTTTTGGGTCAGTACTGGTTTACATCTTGGAGTTCTGGCATGGAAACCTTCTGCGTTTAGTAGGTACCTTACTGTGCTCACTGAAACCTCAGTGCCTGTTGCCACCAAGTCATGCTGCAGGTCTTTTGCAGTCACTAAAGGGTTCGTCACATCCTGCCTTCTCAGAAATGTGGTTGCAGCCATTGACAGCTTCCTTTTTCTTCCCCGTCCAGGTAGTGTAACCACTGTTCCCTTAACTTTGAACTTGCTAACTATGCTTCCAACGGTGTCTCTAAGAACATTCAGTGCCTTCGCTATCTTTTTGTATCCTGTTCCTTGTTTGTGAAGGGCGATGATCTCTTAACTTCTTGGACCATTCTTTTGACTTAGCCATATTTCTAACATGCAGTCAAACGTGACACTCAACACACCCCTAGCCAGTTCAGGTATTTCATGTGTTCCAGTTCAAGCATACTTGGTGCAACTAATGAAGCCCTTGATTAGTTGCATCAGGGGTGCTTGAGACAACACCTATTTTGCATATTTGTGCTGTTGTTTAGGGATTCTATTCAGGGGGTTGAATAATTTTGAGACTGGAGAAGTCATTATAACTTGCATTTTCAGTTGAATTTGGGGAAACCACTTGAAGCATTCATTGTGTTGAGCTATCTCAATTGTTTTTGAAACCTGATTTGCAATGGGGGTTGAATAATTTTGATTGCAACTGTATATATATATTACACATACATACATAAATATATATACAGTATCTCACAAAAGTGAGTACACCCCTCACATTTTTGTAAATATTTTATTATATCTTTTCATGGGACAACACTGACAAAATGACACTTTGCTACAATGTAAAGTAGTGAGTGTACAGCTTGTATAACAGTGTAAATTTGCTGTCCCCTCAAAATAACTCAACACATAGCCATTAATGTCTAAACCGCTGGCAACAAAAGTGAATACACCCCTATGTGAAAATGTCCAAACTGGGCCCAAAGTGTCAATATTTTGTGTGGCCACCATTATTTTCCAGCACTGCTTTAACCCTGTTGGGCATGGACTTCACCAGAGCTTCACAGGTTGCCACTTGAGTCCTCTTCCACTCCTCCATGACGATATCACAGAGCTGCTGGATATTAGAGACCTTGCGCTCCTCCACCTTCCATTTGAGGATGCCCCACAGATGGTCAATAGGGTTTAGGTCTGGAGACATGCTTGGCCAGTCCATCACCTTTACCCTCAGCTTCTTTAGCAAGGCAGTGGTTGTCTTGGAGGTGTGTTTGGGGTCGTTATCATGTTGGAATACTGCCCTGCGGCCCAGTTTCCGAAGGGAGGGGATCATGCTCTGCTTCAGTATGTCACAGTACATGTCACAGTACACTCCCCAGTGCTGGCAGCACTCATGCAGCCCCAGACCATGACACTCCCACCTGTACTCGCTACAATGTAAAGTAGTGAGTGTACAGCTTGTATAACAGTGTAAATTTGCTGTCCCCTCAAAATAATTCAACACACAGCCATTAATGTCTAAAGCGCTGGCAACAGAAGTGAGTACACCCCTAAGTGGAAATATCCAAATTGGGCCCAATTAGCCATTTGCCCTCCCCGGTGTCATGTGACTCATTAGTGTTACAAGGTCTCAGGTGTGAATGGGGAGCAGGTGTGTTACGTTTGGTGTTATCGCTCTCACACTCTCTCATACTGGTCACTGGAAGTTCAACATGGCACCTCATGGCAAAGAACTCTCTGAGGATCTGAAAAAAAGAATTGTTGCTCTACATAAAGATGGCCTAGGCTATAAGAAGATTGCCAACACCCTGAAACTGAGCTGCAGCATGGTGGCCAAGACCATACAGCGGTTTAACAGGACAGGTTCCACTCAGAACAGGCCTCGCCATGGTCGACCAAAGAAGTTGAGTGCACGTGCTCAGCATCATATCCAGAGGTTGGATTTGCAGAATAGACGTATGAGTGCTGCCAGCATTGCTGCAGAGGTTGAAGGGGTGGGGGGGTCAGCCTGTCAGTGTTCAGACCATATGCCACACACTGCATCAAATTGGTCTGCATGGCTGTCGTCCCAGAAGGAAGCCTGTTCTAAAGATGATACACAAGAAAGCCCGCAAACAGTTTGCTGAAGACAAGCAGACTAAGGACATGGATTACTGGAACCATGTCCTGTGGTCTGATGAGACCAAGATAAACTTGTTTGGTTCAGATGGTGTCAAGCGTGTGTGGCGGCAACCAGGTGAGGAGTACAAAGACAAGTGTGTCTTGCCTACAGTCAAGCATGGTGGTGGGAGTGTCATGGTCTGGGGCTGCATGAGTGCTGCCGGCACTGGGGAGTGTACTGTGACATGTACTGTGACATGTATCGTGCAGAGCATGATCCCCTCCCTTAGGAAACTGGGCCGCAGGGCAGTATTCCAACATGATAACGACCCCAAACACACCTCCAAGACGACCACTGCCTTGCTAAAGAAGCTAAGGGTAAAGGTGATGGACTGGCCAAGCATGTCTCCAGACCTAAACCCTATTGACCATCTGTGGGGCATCCTCAAACGGAAGGTGGAGGAGCGCAAGGTCTCTAATATCCACCAGCTCTGTGATGTCGTCATGGAGGAGTGGAAGAGGACTCCAGTGGCAACCTGTGAAGCTCTGGTGAACTCCATGCCCAACAGGGTTAAGGCAGTGCTGGAAAATAATGGTGGCCACACAAAATATTGACACTTTGGGCCCAGTTTGGACATTTTCACTTAGGGGTGTATTCACTTTTGTTGCCAGCAGTTTAGACATTAATGGCTGTGTGTTGAGTTATTTTGAGGGGACAGCAAATTTACACTGTTATACAAGCTGTACACTCACTATTTTACATTGTAGCAAAGTGTCATTTCGTCAGTGTTGTCCCATGAAAAGATATAAAAAAATATTTACAAAAATGTGAGGGGTGTACTCACTTTTGTGAAATACTGTATATACACACAGTTCTGTATACAGTGGGTATAGAAAAGAATCATCCCTCTTTAAAATAATCACATTTTGTTGCTTTTCAGCCTGAAATGAAGACGGACACAGTTTTTGTTTTATCCAGCTGTATTTACTCAATGCAACTTATAACATCCAAGTGAAAAATATAACACCAACATGTCAGAAATTTAACAAACAAACAAAAAATTTCACTGAGTTGGAAAACGGATCACCCCCCCTCCTAAAAATGACCTGTAAACTCAATAAGGTGTAGCTAATCACCTTCTCAATGGCACACAACTTTCAACTGTGATCAGCTGTGGTCCTTTTGATTAGCTCAGCATGAACAGAGCTTTCTTGGAGCATTTTGTAGTGCAACTGAAGCAAACAATCAACTATGGGTGGCAAGACACTATCAAAAGTGCGAGTTCATGCCGGGAGATAAAGTGCTCGTATTACTATCCACGTCGAGCTCCAAATGACTCACCAAGTGGCAAGGGCCCTTTGAGGTCACACGGTGAGTCGGGGATGTCGACTGGCCCAAATCACAGACATTCAAAAATTACAGCAAATTACAAAGTACAGCACGATTGAGAAGGAGTGCCTGGTAATCAAATGGGCAGTCCTCACCCTCCGATACTATCTGCTGGGGTGGGCCTTCACCCTCTGTTCGGACCACGCCCCACTCCAGTGGCTCCACTGCATGAAGGATGCCAACGCGTGGATCACTCATTGGTATCTGGCACTCTAGCCATTTAAGTTTGAGGTGATCCATAGACTGGGGGCGCAGATGGCTCTGGTGGACTTCCTCTCTTGACAAGTGGGGGAGAGTCGGCGGCAGGCCGGATGGCTCCCCGGCCTGAGTCGGGCGGTGGGGGTATGTGAAGGCGGGGGCATGGACAAATGCCGGTTTGTGAATGGAGGGCAGAGCCAGAGAAAGTGAGTGGTAAGGATTGCACACCTGTAGGAAATGAGACTAATGATTGTTCTGTGTTGCAGTGAGGGGAAGAAGATAAAAGGGAGGAGAGATACGTGTCTCGAGAGAGAGAGAGAGCCACCTGCACAGAGCCATGTGTGTGTGTGTGCATGTGTGTGCAGAGTAAATAAAAGAGTGCTGAAAAGTGGAAAGAAAAAAAAAAGGAAAAATAAATAAAAGCATCTGAGTTGGCTCAAGCCTGCCTCCACTCTGTTTTCCTCCTTGCCTGACTTTAAATCACAAGAAGAAACCAGGATGGGGCCAAATGCTTTTTCGCAGCACTGTAATTATGTGACTTCAATTAAGTTAACTGGTTGGACCAGATCTTATTTAGGGGTTTCATAGCAAAGGGGGTGAATACATATGCACTCACAGCTTTTCCGTTTTTAATTTTTTTTAATGAGGTTTTTTTTTTCATTCCACTTCAAGAACTGGATTATTTTGTTAGGTCCATTACATAAAATGCAAATAAAAATCCATTTTAATTCCAGGTTGTAATGCAACAAAACAGGAAAAGCATCAATGGGGGTGAATACTTTTGCAAGGTACTGTATCTCATGCAAACTCCATCAAAACTAACTAACTACTCAGTTTGAGTGTGAACTTCAATAATTATCAAAATGATGTTGGCAATATGGCCATCACATTCAATCAATTCTTATGAGGTGGAGCCTAATTTACTCAAACAGTTTTAACTCATTATTGGTTGCAAGTATTTGCATGAAACCTGAGAGGTATATACAGGAAAACATTCTGAGGTCATATGCAAAGTTTGCTGTTCATGGTTTTAATGAAAATCTGCATATGCTAAATATATTTTTGCAAACTAGTCCTATGATTTTTTTGCCCCAAATTGGTGCCACTTTACTCAGCAGAGTCTTGTCCCCAATAATTATCAACAACATCTTGCGATTTACAAACAACATTGCTGCCACATGACAATCAATCCAAGTGGGGCGGAGCTTGATTTGCTAAAACAACTGTAACTGACGACTGGTTGTATGGATTCACATGGAACATGAAGAGCACGTTCAGGCCAATGTTATGAGGAGGTGTGCAAAGTCTAGGTTATGGCTGTCGACAGGGAGGGCAGAGTTACAGTCCCTTTTGACAGTATTGGAACAGCAAGGCCAATTCTATTGTTTTCGCTATACATTGAAGACATTTGAAATCAACAGATGAATATGAGTCAATAGATCAGAATTTCAGCTTTCATTTCCTCATATTTGCATCTAGATGTGTTAAACAATTTAAAACATGGCACCTTTGGTGTTACCTTATTCAGACATTTCATACTTATTGTGTTTTGTGATAAATCCTCACAAAACTTGGCAAGTATGTTTAGCTTGATGTTAATCTTTATTGTTCTGTGTAACTTGGTAAGAACTGGCCACTAGGGATGATATTTGCTGGTGGTGCTTGGACCCTGATAAACCTAATAATAATTGGAACCTGATCATGCTTATTCTGATTATTATTATATGATACTCCGGCACATGAAGGGACCCATATAGGCCTGATGGTGGCACAATAGTATAAGGCTTTTACATTTAGGTCCATATCTCATGAAAAGTCTGACAAAAAATATATTTTTCCAATGATTCCTTAGCATCTCCCAAACTAAAAAGTCTCAAGAACCATTTTACCACCCACTTTAGCTAATTGAACCCATTTTGCGAACTAGTCCTTGGATCTTTGGCCTATCCTCACAAAATTTGTGTAAAATTACTCAGGTAATGGAAACATCAAAAACATGTTAACATTTGTAAACAATATGGCTGTTACGTACCAATCATTTCTTATGAGGCGGAGCTTTAACTCGTGACTGGTTGCATGGATTCACATGAAACTGAAAGGTATCAACATTCTGAAGTCATATGCAAAGTTTAGCAAGTGGCCATGCATGTTTCTCAGGAACCATAAGTCCTATTGAGCTGATATTTGGTATAGTACATATAAGTGGACCTTTGATGATGAATGATTACTTAAAAAACATGGCTGCTATCAGCCAATAAGTTTTCAGCAGGCATTTAATAGGGTTAACATTGATTTATTTTCATGAAACTTATAGGTTTCTGTAGGGACGCACTATTTGCTGGAGCAGCTTGAACCCCGATGATTGCTGGTTGTGGCTATATTTAGGGGGCCAAGCACCGAAGGTGCGTAGGCACCCTATTGTGACTGTATGCTTTCTAATTATTATTAGGGGCCAAGTATGTAGTGCTTATAACTCTATTGTTTTCATTATGATTTTTCTTCTTATTATTGTTTTTTTTCTCTGCTAAAACTGATCATGCAGACCAAAACATAGGTCCTACAGACATGAAACTTGGTCAGTATGTAGTACTCCCTCCCACTACTCAGGCAAGAGAGATGAGCCTGATCGGCCTAATGGTGGTGCTATATAACAAAGCGTTTTATGATTTGGCTCCTATATCAAATACTGTAACTTCTATTGTGAAAATTATTTTTTCTACTTATTCCTTCAGGTCTTCCAAACAAAAAAAAGGCTCAAGAACCATTCAGTTCAACCCACTATTTATTTAGCTAATTATCTTTCTTTTTTTGTGCTAATTAGCATAATTAGCAAAACATACTTTTGAGAACTTGTCCTAGAATATTTGTCTTATTATTATTTTTTTTTTTTACAATTTTGGTGCCAAACTACTCATCAGAATGTGACCCTCGGTAATTATCAAATCAACATGTTGACAATATGAAACAATATGGCCGCCACATGTATTGCTTAATTTGAGCACCTCCAAAATATAGCACACCTGCGTTCCGGAACATTTTTATGTGGATCCGGCACCTCTACAGCTGGATGTTTAAAATCTCACACAGCAATATTATAAAAACAAATAGTTTTAGTTTTTAGTTCACCAAAAGTGAACTAGAACAACAAAAAACTTCAATAAAAATGCTAATATTATACTACTGGTACTCAAATATTGCTAACAGCTTCTTTCACATAACATGATCATTTCAAATTCAAAGGTTCACCTGAATTCGATGTTGCGAAGCGAAGCCTACAGCATGCGCTGTAGAGTGTGTCATGGCGAAAAGAAAGCAGTTATCATTAACAGCATTTTTTTTAAAGAACACAAACAATGACAGTGAGAAAACAGAGCAAAATACTAAAAAGACAAAAGTCTAAGGGAGCGAGCAGCTGCATGTTACTTGAAGCAGTTTGGCGACCTTTCCCGTAACTAGCAGTGATAACGCTAGCCATATTGAGGAAGGTTTTTAGAAGCGCTTACGAGGCTTAATGTTGTTAACCTGCGCATGGCTTTGAAAGTGAGACTGACAGGAATTAAACGGAGTTAACAGCCCACGTACTGTCATTCGGCTCTAGGAACTACAAGGACTCAAATACACAAAAAGTTCCAGAAGGACTGAGGCAGTTGTTGGCTTCTGTGAATACCATACCAGTCTCAAGTGGAGCACGAGCAGGATTTGTCCAAAATCAATCTAATTTGTAGCTCGCAGCGTGCATCCATTCTCATCCCCACCATCTCATCTCTGATGTTTTTGAACATTGTGGGTCCACCGTTTACATAGTTAAATCCCGAGCCATTTGTGCTCATGGATACGTACGGAGGACACTGACAAGACAGCTTTGTGGAATATTTTGTGTTAGGTAAGACGCTTATTTCTTGATTACGTTGTGCAGTTAATGTTAGTTTATCGTAAGTAGGCCTACTGTATGAAATGTAGCTTTGTTTTCAAAGTGCTTTGGGCAAATGTGTTTTGTAGCTAACTGAGGTGACAGCACATAAATTGATAGAATGTGCAATCCATAAATGTTTCTTTTTGTACTGAGAATACTCACTGCTGTAAGCTCGTTACGTCGCTGTACCAGTTTGAGTAATTACATAGGCCTACCTATCAGCACTGAATATCATTGGCTATATGAGATTCTAGAAGCACTTTTACGTGTCTGTAAGTTTGGGGACCGGGACCATGCCTCTCGACTTGCCGGATCACTACCCACTTATTGTTCCGGGACCTGCGGATTTACAAATTAAGCACTGACTACATGTCAATAAATTCTAATGAGGTGGTGTATAATTTACTCAAACAGCTCTACCTCATAAATTTTTGCATGGATTTCCATGAAACTTGAAAGACCTAAACAGGACAAGATTCTGAGGTCACGTACAAAGTTTGCGGCATGGTCATGCATAAGGGGTGGAGCTAAGGTCAGATTACTGTTTCTCAAGAACCCTATGTCTTATCACATGGAAACTTGGTATACTGCATCTTTATGCTAATCTGCAAGTGGATGTTTGATGATGACCTAGTTACATAAGAAAAACATGTCTGCCATCAGCCAATCAGTTTTCAGCAGGCATTTGACAGGGTAAACATTGAGCTATAGTGTATGGTCCCTCTAAGATCCCCTAATAATTGATACAGTTTCACTCAACTTGGCCTAGACGGGGTTACGCTAATCATGTTTTTGCAGGTGAAAACAAGCATAATGGTTGTACAATAAGGGGTTCAGTGAACAGTCTTTTTTCCATGCTTTGTCTCCTTACCTAATAAATGTGTGCCATTTGGACCATTTAGCTCTACCAACTAATTTTTTACAAATATTTTTCTTAATATGCAAAACATACCTTTGAGAACTTGACCTACGATTTTTTTCCTAGTTTCACAATTTTGGTGTCATTTTGGTGTCAAATTACTCAGCAAAGAATGAAGAAATACAGTCTTGAAAAAAAGAAGTATATTCCATGGAAATTGTTGGCTTTGTTGAAATATTTGGACAAGCAAACAGTTGATACACTCTATCAAATGACACATAAAACTGACATTTTGTAGTAATTTTCACAACTTAACAAAAAACAGATCAGTCACATGGGAAAAGTACACCCCTACATTTCACACCTTCAAATCCATAAAATGTGAATCAGGTGTTCAAGATTGGGTGCCAGTGATTAGAATCTGCTTAGGGAGTGCAGGTGGAACCTGTCTCATGTATACCCCCCTCATATCTACAGCTGTGGCCAAAAGTTTTGAGAATGACACAAATATTAATTTTTACAAAGTCTGCTGCCTCAGTTTTTATGATGGCAATTTGCATATACTCCAGAATGTTATGGAGAGTGATCAGATGAACTGCAATTAATTTCAAAGTCCCTCTTTGCCATGAAGATGAACTTAATCCCAAAAAAACATGTCCACTGCATTTCAGCCCTTCCACAAAAGGACCAGCTGACATCATGCCAGTGATTCTCTCGTTAACACAGGTGAGAGTGTTAACGAGGACAAGGCTGGAGATCACTCTGTCATGCTGATTGAGTTAGAATAACAGACTGGAAGCTTTAAAAGGAGGGTGGTGCTTGAAATTATTGTTCTTCCTCTGTTAACTATGGTTACCTGCAAGGAAACACGTGCAGCCATCATTGCTTTGCACAAAAAGGGATTCACGGGCAAGGATATTGCTGCTAGTAAGATTGCACCTAAATCAACCATTTATCGGATCATCAAGACCTTCAAGGAAAGAGGTTCAACTGTTGTGAAGAAGGCTTCAGGGCACCCAAGAAAGTCCAGCAAGCGCCAGGACTGTCTCCTAAAGTTGATTCAGCTGTGGGATCGGGGCACCACCAGTGCAGAGCTTGCTCAGGAATGGCAGCAGGCAGGTGTGAGTGCGTCTGCACGCACAGTAAGGCGAAGACTTTTGGAGGATGGGCTAGTGTCAAGAAGGGCAGCAAAGAAGCCACTTCTCTCCAGGAAAAACATCAGGGACAGACTGCTATTCTGCAAAAAGTACAGGGATTGGACTGCTGAGGACTGGGGTAATGTCATTTTCTCTGATGAATCCCCTTTCCGATTGTTTGGGCCATCTGGAAAAAAGCTTGTCTGGAGAAGAAAAGGTGAGCGCTACCATCAGTCCTGTGTCATGCCAACAGTAAAGCATCCTGAGACCACTCATGTGTGTGGTTGCTTCTCAGCCAAGGGAGTGGGCTCACTCACAATTTTGCCTAAGAACACAGTCATGAATAAAGAATGGTACAAAAACATCCTCACAGAGCAACTTCACACAATCATCCAAGAACAGTTTGGTGATGAACAACGCCTTTTCCAACATGATGGGGCACCTTGCCACAAGGCAAAAGTGATAATGAAGTGGCTCGGGGAACAAAACATCGGCATTTTGGGTCCATGGCCAGGAAACTCCCCAGACCTTAATCCCATTGAGAATTTGTGGTCAATCCTCAAGAGGCGGGTGGACAAACAAAAACCCACAAACTCTGACAAAGTCCAAGCAATGATTATGCAAGAATGGGCTGCCATCAGTCAGGATGTGGCCCAGAAGTTGATTGACAGCATGCCAGGGCGAATTGCAGAGGTCTTGAAAAAGAAGGGTCAACACTGCAAATATTGACTCTTTGCATAAACTTCATGTAATTGTCAATAAAAGCCATTGACACTTATGAAATGCTTGTGATTATACTTCAGTAACAGTTAGTAACATCTGACAAAAAGATCTAAAAACACTGAAGCAGTAGACTTTGTGAAAATTAATATTTGTGTCATTCTCAAAACTTTTGGCCATGGCTGTAGTGTCTAATGTTCTCTTTGCTATTGAGGTGTGTGGTGTAAACATGCCAAGATCTAAAAAGTTATGTAAGGCCTTCAGAACTTCTGGATGCCTATGAGTGTGGCAAAGGATTTTAAAAGATCTCCAAATTATTTGAAATACATCATTCCACTGTAAAGAAATCTACAAATGGCATAGATTTCAAACGACTGCCAATTTGTTCAGGACTGGCCGTCCCAGCAAATTCAACCAAGAGCAGCATGTCTGATGCAAAAATAAGTCTCCAAGAACCCCAGAATTTCATCACAGGATCTGCTAGTAAGTCTTGCAATTGTTGGTGTCAAAGTGCATGCTTCTACAATCAGAAAGAGATTACACAAATTTGACCTGCATGGGAGGTGTGCCAGGAAAAAGCCTTTGCAAGACTACAGTTTGCCAATGAGCATATAGGCAAAGACCAGGCCTTTTGGAATAATGTGCTCTGGACAGATGAATCAAAGATAGAGTTGTTTGGTCACAGTAACGGCAGACATGTTTGGTGCAGACCAAAGACAGCCTTTCAGGGGAAGCACTACATACTAACTGTGAAGCACGGTGGTGGAAATGTTATGGTTTGGGGTTGCTTCGCTGCCTCAGCTTGCATTCATTGATTCAACTATGAATTCTGCATCATATCAAAGAGTGCTTGAAGATAATGTGAGACCATCTCTCTGAAAGTTGAAGTTGAACCAAAAATTGACATGTTAACAAGATTATGATCCTAAGCACACTAGCAAATCCACTAAGGAATGGCTCAAAAAAGAAGAAATGGAGGGTTATAGAATGGCCTAGTCAAAGTCCGGATTTGAATCCCATTTAAATGTTGTGGGGGGATTTGAAACAGGCAGTACATGCAAGAAAACCCTCAAACATCTTGCACTGCAACTTAAAGAATATTGCATGGAAGAGTGGTCAAAAATTCCAGCAAGCCGGTGGACAATTATGCAAAACACCTACAAGAAGTTATTTTTGCTAAAGAGGGCAATACTAGCTTCTGAGGCCAAGGGTGTACTTATTTTTCCACAAAAGAATATCACATCTATTGAGATTTCTGTTGAATAAGTGATTGAAAAAGTTAATTTTCTTTGTGGTTTTGTTCATGTATATCAACTTTATTAATAGGCACTGTTTCAAAGATGATCAAATGTTTGCTTGTCCAAATACGTCAAAAAAGATTTCCTGCGTCCTCCTATATTTTTTTGCCATATGGTTTAATTACCTTTGGCTGACATCCTTTCTACCATTTTTTAATTTACTGAAAAAACTCTGATCAGAATAAAATAGGACATGTAGAAAATAGAGAGTTTAATGACAAAAACATACTGAAACAAATTGCCAAAATGTTTGGCCTCTACAGGTCAATGACATTTTAAGCCATTGCATGTATGTACTAAAGAGCCATACTGTATCTTCTGAACGCAAAGTCCAATTACTATAAACTTTGAAATACATAGTCAGAAGGACGCTCTGGCCCATAGGGGGCGCTATAACTACAAAATGTTTTTACTTGGTCAAAGTAGAAAACTTTGTTATTTCGCTAATTAATACGTTTGGGGAACAAATATAGCATACAAAAAACTGCATACTCAGAAAAGAGCAGAATTTTGGACCCTGTTTGACCCTCTGTGTGTGTTTGTGTGTGTGTTCCATACCAAGAAAAGAGAGAAATGGGAATCTGGTTTACATGGATCCTAATCTAGACAATCTGTCTAAAATCTGTGTTGTTTGAATATAAAGCTATCCAAAATTATGTGCATGCATAAACCGAGGTTTAGGGACATTTTACCTGAATCAATTAACACCAATAACCCACTTTGAAAGTCAAATAGGATGATTCTAGGAAAAACAGATGGGCAAATAGTGTAGATTCCGGTGAGTGTATTCAGCTTTTTAACCATACCAGTGTTTTAATGAGTTTTAAATTATTTCCCATCTTATGAAACATTTTCCTAGTGTGATTACTAAAAGGACAGCCTAGGTTACTTCAAAAACATAGAGGCCATCAGCCAATCACATTGCAACACACACTTCACAGTTTTAGCATTTAGCTACTGTCATTAAGTTTTAATAGTATGTTCATCTATGGTTGCTTTAGTGTTCTATACAAGTTAGTGAGAACTAACTACCTGTGGTGTGGTCTGCACATATTTATTATTATTATTATACTATAACAATGGGAGTCTATGGCAGCCCATAGAACACACTGCACGTTTTTTATGAAATTTGGCACAGTGATAGAGGACAGTCTCAGGTACCTTCTAGCACCACCAATAGGGCATACATACATTGGATATACATTTACAATAATAAAAAGTGAAAAAGTGAAGTGACATGTGAAGGCCAATGTATGGTAACCCATACTTGGAATTTGTCCTCTGCATTTAACCCATCCAAGTTAGTGCACACACATTAGGAGTTGTGAGTAGTGAACACACACACTACAAACCGTGAACACACCCGGAGCAGTGGGCAGCCATTTTTGCTGCGACACCCAGGGAGTAGTTGAGGATTAAGGGCCTTGCTCAAGTGCCCAACAGTGGCAGCTTGGCGGTGCGGGGATTTGAACTGGGGATTTCTGATCAGTAGCCCAACTTCTTAAACCACTAAGCTACCACCGCCCCCATAACTAAACTAAACTAAACAATATTAATTTCCATTTGGCATGCAGCATTGTGAGACCAGCCCAAAATGTTTTTTTTTTTCTCTGATTTTTTGATATATGGGACAAACTCTCCATAACATGCAAATGAATCTCATGGCAAAGCCACCCAACATGAAATGAGGGCATGTCTCAGAAACCTTGTGATGCATTTTGACCAAATTTGGTAGATCACTACCAAGGAGGGCCAAGGATCACTACCAAGAAGGACCTCATACTAGGGGTCTCCAAGAAGTTTTAGGTAGCACTATAATTCACAAATTTATAAAATTGCTAATAACTTTAAAACTGCTCAACATCAAGTCAAGAATCTTGTTTGTCTTGATTCCCTTGAAGGTGCAAAGTTTAAATGATGTAAAATGTTGTTCAAAATTTGTTTCCCAAACAGGAAGTCGGCCAATTTGAATGTTATCAAAACATGTTTTTTTTTTTTTTTGCATCTTTTACTACCAATTATGTCCCATAACTATGGGATTTGGATCACAGCATTGAGCTCAGTCCAAAAACTACTGAAAACAGGAAGTGAGGTGATATCTCAGCACCAGATTGACATTTTGACTAATTTAATATATCTCATAGTGCTCATAGTCCCCGTGGCTTCTGGTGTTCCTCTGTTGCTAAGGGGTGGGGACAGAAAGTGCTTGGCCCTCTTAATTGCTGCTATATTTATTATAATAATAATAATAATAATAATAATAATAATAATAATAATAATAATAATAATATTGATGTTGTTGTTATTATTACACTTCCATAATGAATTTTATGAAATTTGGCACAGTGATAGAGGACAGTCTCAGCTACCTTCACAGTAATGTTTGTGCTCTCCAGTCAAGCCCTCTAAGGTCTGGTCCATCCTAAATAACTCCAAGAATTTTTTTCTAAATTCACCTCTAGGTGGTACTATTTGCAAATTTGTAAAACTGCTCATAACTTTTGAACAGCTTAACATTAAATCAAGATTCTTGGTTTTATTGATTCCCTTGAAGGTTCAGAGTTTTGATGAAGTAAGGAACTGATTTCTCATACAGAAAGTTGGCTAAGGGGTGGGGACAGAAAGTGCTTGAGCCCCTTAATTGCTGCTTGCAGGAATGTCATCTTAATTCCATGCAAGACTTTATTATTCTCTTATTCTATTATTCGCAAGAAAGTATTATTGTTTCTATTGTTTTATCCCCCCAAATGTCTTTTACTATGGTTAGATTATACCGACCCCCGAATTCTACAAAAATATTTTATGACAAACTGAAGTCCGTATTAAAAGAAATCGGTTCGAAAACTGAATTAACTGTTTTAGGTGATTTTAATATAAACTGGATGGAAAAAGCTAAGAGACATCAACTCAAAAGTATATTAGATCAGAATAATCTTACACAAATGATCCTTGGCCCGACTAGGGTTACTCAATCAACACAAACTCAGATAGATTTAATTTTTAGTAATAAACCTGAAAGAATTATAAAATGCTATAATTTGGTAACCAGTATGTCAGACCACAATTTGACCTTAATTGTAAGAAAGTTGACAAAACAACGATTTTTATACAGACAAGAGGGTAAAAGCTTTTTTAATATTATACCAAAATCCCTAGTCTGTCAATTTGAGGAGAAGTTAATGCACCTGGACTAAGTACTGGCTACTATCAGAACAAATCTGTAACCACTAATGACTGTGTTGTAAGTTTCATGTTTTTATATGCTGAGTTTATTAATCTTGCATTCTTGGATATATGTATTGTGATGTTCTATGTGGTGTATATGTAATATTGTATGTTAATTTATTTGTTTACCTGCCCAGGGACAGCAGATGTAAATTAGCTATTAGCTAACTCTGGTGCAATTACTTTTAATCGTGCATTGTCCCTGTAAAAAATAAACAATAAAATAAAGTAAAGTAAAGTTAATGGCCAAAGCTAAAAAAGGAGGAAAAAAGCAAACGAAGAATAGGGTTCTGAAAATGGCTAAATGGCAGTAATGAATGAGGAGTAAAAAAAAAAAAGAGTGTGTGGACAGGTGGTTTCTTTTCCTTTCTATGCAACAGACAGTTGAATGGTAGAGAGAGAGAGAGAGAGAGAGAGAGAGAGAGAGAACTAGCACTCATTTACCTGATTTAAGTTTTATATCAAAGGGTAAAAACCAGCAGGCTCAGGACTCTGGATTAGCAGTATCACTGCATGCACAGAAAGAGGGAAAACAAAATCTTTAAAACAATGAAATGAAAGGTCTTTGTGGTTTTCTACTCTTTACTTTTTTTTTCTTTCTTTCTTTCTTTCTTTTTCACAGTTTCCAAATTACTAGCTTTAGCTGCAGGACAGGATCAAGACAGAAAGAGCCCAACATATGGAAATGAGATCTCTCTCTCTCTCTCTCTCTGTCTCTCTCTCCCTCCCTCTCCCTCTCTCAAACACACATACACACACACTGTTATTGTCCACGAAAGACCATACAGTGTGTGAATACAGGACAGCATGTGTGAGGACAGGAAAGAGTGTGTGAGGAATAATAAATGTACTAATAAAATTATTATGAAGGCACATATTTCTTCTGAGACACCAGTAGCCAAATGTTCTTTTCAAACTGCTGCTCATGCTGTGTCACAGAGCAATGTAACATACTCAGAGAAAAGAGCAAGCTACCCTCTTCTACATACATGAACTCTCAGTCGCCCATGATTGGCTAGTGTTGCTGTGATTGATAGGGGAGTGTTAGGATTTTGGACAATATAAACTTTGGACACTAGATGGAGACATTCTGCCTTTGTGTTTTTTCTTTTGACTTGCTTTGTTAAACTTCTTTATTGTTTTCACCAGTCTCTGATTTGCTAGGCTATTTAAACCATCCCTTTTCTTTGGTCATTGCTTGACCTCTCAATTTGGCTGGACAACCGATTCCGTGAGAGACGAAGGGAATGCCGTTCTTCAGCTCGTCCTCTTGAGATCATGTCCTGGACTGATTGGTCCTGGACTGATCTTCACCTGCACTTCTCTCCAATTCATCAGAGGAACCCATGCAGTTGGGAGGGACATAACTCTCCCAGACCGAGGGGAGCTGGCAAATGAGAAAAGTGTTGCCCCTGCTATAGAAAACCAGGTCACATCAGGTCCACTTGCCCAGAGTTATTGGGAAAAGCCCAGTCCCGTCCAGAATATGGAGGACTGTGACAGGACCCACCATCACCCCAAAGTTGTCTGTAGTTGGGGTCCTCCTTTCCACCTCCCGTTCTTGGGGTGGGCAACCACACACCCTTCAGTCTCTGGTGGATTCTGGTGCTGCTTGCAACTTCATGGACTTGTCCCTTGTGAAGAATCTCCAAATTCCCCTGGTCAGCCTTGAACAGCCTTAACAGTTACTGCCCTGGATGGACCTCAGGAATGATTACCACCTGGTCCGCATCAAGTAAGGAGATGAGTGGAAGACTGCGTTCAACACCCTAACAGGTCACTATGAATACCTGGTCAAGCCGTTTGGCCTGACTAATGCCCCAGCGGTCTTCCAGGTCCTCATTAATGACATCCTGTGTGACATGCTCAACCACTTTGTTTACTTAGATGACATCCTCATTGCTCCATGAACACATCAGTCATGTTCAGCAAGTCTTGCAATGCCTCCTGAGGAATCACTTGTATGTTGAGCCAAAGAAGTGCGAGTTCCATTCCAAAGTGACCAAGGCAGTCAGAAACTGGCCTACACACTCTTCTGTGAAAGAAGTTCAGAACTTTCTGGGCTTTGCTAACTTTTACTGGCAGTTCATCTTTAGTTTCAGCTCTGTAGTGGCTCCTCTCATGGGCCTGACAAAGAAATCCTCCTTCCAGTTCCTCTGGAGGCCTTCTCTGAGATCAAGAGGCACTTCACTTCAGCGCCAGTCCTAGTCCTGCCTGACCCAGCCTTTCCCTTCACTGTAGAGGTGTACACATCAGAGGTGGGTGTTGGAGGGGTGCTGTCTCAGTGGTCATCTGACAACAAACTCCACCCATGCACCTTCTTTTCACACTGGCTGTTCCCCATGAAAAGGAATTATGATGTTGGTGACAGAGACCTGCTGGCTATCAAGTTGGCCTTGGAGGAATGGAGGCACTGGTTGGAGGGAGCCCAACAACCATTCACTGTGTGGAGTGACCACAAGAATCTTGAATATATCCAGCAGGCCAAGAGATTAAATACCCGGCAGGCCAGGTGGGCTCTGTTTTTCAACAGATTTCAATTAACCCTCTTCTACTGTCCTGGTTCAAAGAACCTTAAACCAGATGCCCTTTCCACTGGATGCCCGTTTCAGCCACCAGGGCTAACCTGAGACTCACTGTCCCTAGTTCCATCATTGTAGCCCCAGTTCTCTGTGGAACTGAGACTGTTGTCCAGTGGACACAGTGGGGAGAGCCAGAGCCAGGACGTCCTCCCAACGACTTTTTGTCCCTGCTTCCATACGTGCCTAGGTACTGCAATGGGGGCATGGTTCACACCTTGCTGAACTAATGTGTTCCGAGTTTATGGTCTCCCACAGGACCTGGTGTCAGATTGGGGCCACAATTTACCTCTCAATTCTGGTGGTTGATTGGGGCGTCAGTCATCCTCTCCTCTGGTTTCCAGCCCAAGTCCAATGGCCGGACAGAGAGGTTGAACCAGGACCTGGAGACAACACTGTGCTGCCTAGCATCCACTAACCCAAGCTCCTGGAGCAACTACCTCCTGTGGGCAGAAAATTGGCTAACACTCTACGCTACTCTTCTAGTGGGATGTCCCTGTTTGAGTGCCAGTTCATGTACCAGCCCCTGCTGTTCCCTGAGCAGGACCCCAAGGTCAGGGTCTCTTCAGCACAGAGGTTCATCTGTCACTGTTGGCACACCTGGATGATTAATTTTTACATTCCGGTTAAAGGTGTTTCTGGTAAAATTGGTGTCCCTTCTTCCTTTTCAACTTTTTAACTGATAAGCTTTCATATGTTAAGCCAAATGTTATATTCCTGAAATGTATCGTTTCTCATGCCCACTGATGATGTCTGCAACTACCACACGTTACCATATCCATGTTAATTTAAATACTGTAGTTATAGTACCTGTACTGTGTGAATCGATCAAAATTAAACAATATATTCAAACATTTCAGGTATTAATTTAAACATGTGGCAACATTTATCAAATGTGTTGTTACAGAAAGAGCATATTCACAAGGTGATTTACACATCCTGACTATCACGGATAGTCAGAGGTGGGTAGTTATGCGTTGAATTTACTTCATTACATTTACTTGAGTAACTTTTTAAAAAAAAAAAAAAATTAATAGTTAACTGGCCATACTTCTACTCTTACTCAAGTTCATTTTTAATCACAGAAATGTACTCTTACTTCACTACATTCCTCCATTACTGTTAAATATTAATGAATATATGTAGTTTTAATAATTAGTTTAAATCACGTATAATGAGGTCGTGAGCCTCGTGATATGCTGCAGTGCTCTGAATGTGGACACAACAACCGCTCACATTTTTAGCGGCTCAGTCCTGAAGAGGCGGAGGAAACGAACGTGTCTACGGAGACAGGACATACACACACACACACACACACACACACACACACACACACACACACACACAGAGTTCTTCATGTAGTCTGAAATTCATGATTTTCCTTTCATTTTAATCAGATCCGAAGTAACTAGTAACTTGCTACTTGAGTAGTCTCACTGTATACTTTATTACTCTTACTCAAGTAATTATTAACTTTTACTGTTACTTGAGTGATTATTTTTATAAGTAGTTTTACTTGTGCTTGTTTCTTGTACTTGTGCAGATGCAGGTTGTAATATTGCGTTCATGTTGTGTATGAATCCGATTAATCTCTTATAGGATGCGTTTGGGTAAGTTAATTAATCCACTAGTAAAGTGCTTTAGTTTACTGGTTTTCATTCACTCAGCTCAAGCTGGTCATTCCTGCTGATATCTATATTACTACTTTCCACCACCACGTCTTTATCCCCACTGAACAGCTGCTCTATGAGGGTTCTGCTCTAAAGTGCCTTGCAAAAGTATTCATCCCCCTTGGCATTTTTCCTATTTTGTGGCCTTACAGCCTGGAATTAAAATGGGGGGTTTGTATCATTTGATTTACACAACATGCCTACCACTTTGAAGATGCAAAATATTTTGTATTGTGAAACAAACAAGAAATAAGACAAAAAAACAGAAAACTTGAGCATGCATAACTACTCACCCCACCAAGGTCAATACTTTGTCTCTCTGGGTACGTCTCTATAAGCTTGGCACATCTAGCCACTGGGATTTTTGCCCATTCTTCAAGGCAAAACTGCTCCATCTCCTTCGAGTTGGATGGGTTCTGCTGGTGTACAACAATCTTTAAGTGATACCACAGATTCTCAATTGAATTGAGGTCTGGGCTTTGACTAGGTCATTCCAAGACATTTAAATGTTTTCCCTTAAACCACTCGAGTGTTGCTTTAGCAGTATGCTTAGGGTCATTGTCCTGCTGGAAGGTGAACCTCCATCCCAGTCTCAAATCTCTGGGAGACTGAAACAGGTTTCCCTCGAGAATTTCCCTGTATTTAGCGCCATCCATCATTCCTTCAATTCTGACCAGTTTCGCAGTCCTTGCCGATGAAAAACATCCCCACAGCATGATGCTGCCACCACCATGCTTCACTGTGGGGATGGAGTTCTCGGGGTGATGAGAGGTGTTGGATTTGCGCCAAACATAGCATTTTCCTTGATGCCAAAAAGCTCAATTTTAGTCTCATCTGACCAGAGTACCTTCTTCCATATGTTTGGGGAGTCTCCCACATGCTTTTTGGCGAACAGCAAACATGTTTGCTTATTTTTTGACCACTCTTCCATAAAGCCCATCTCTGTGGAATGTACGGCTTAAAGTGGTCCTATGGACAGATACTCCAATCTCTGCTGTGGAGCTTTGCAGCTCCTTCAGGGTTATCTTTGGTCTCTTTGTTGTCTCTCTGATTAATGCCCTCCTTGCCTGGTCTGTGAGTTTTGGTGGGCGGCCCTCTGTTGGCAGGTTTGTTGTGGTGTCATATTGTTTCCATTTTTTAAATAATGGATTTAATGGTGCTCCATGGGATGTTCAAAGTTTCGGATAGTTTTTTATAACCCAATCCTGATCTGTTCTTCTCCACAACTTTATCCCTGACCTGTTTGGAGAGTTCCTTGGTCTTCATGGTGCCATTTGCTTGGTGGTGCCCCTTGCTCAGTGGTGTTGCAGACTCTGGGGCCTTTCAGAACAGGTGTATATATACTGAGATCATGTGACACTTAGACTGCACACAGGTGGACTTGAATTGAACTAATTATGTGATTTCTGAAGGTAAGTGGTTGCACCAGATCTTATTTAGGGGCTTCATAGCAAAGGGGGTGAATACATATACACGCACCACTTTTCCATTTTAAATTTTTTTGAATTTTTTAAAAACAAGTTATTTTTTTCATTTCACGTCACCAATTTGGACTATTTTGTGTATGTCCATTACATGAAATCCAAATAAAAATCCATTTAAATTACAGGTTGTAATGCAACAAAACAGGAAAAATGCCAAGGGGGGTGAATACTTTTGCAAGGCACTGTAGCAGACCTGGCCTACCACATATAAATATCATGATATGAGTATTGGGGCAATGTTTTCAAGTATTTTGAAATATTTTGTCTTAGCACTCAACCCTAATTATATGTATATTTATAAATTATATATCTATAACTGTATATCTATAAATTATATGTATATTTAAGGTCAAAATGAGTTAGAGTGATACTGTAGCTGCTTCTTGTGGAAGTGTATGAACCTGAGGCTTGTCTTGGGTGAAAGAAGAAGGGGACATGTGAGCTATTCTTCAGTAGTATGGGCAGAACAGACAAAGTCCATTTCCTCCTCTCTGGGTGCCTGTCCTCTGCCCAGACATCATTGGCACACAAGAGATTACACAAGCTTGCACTCTGGACATGCTGTAATCCATTCAAATAAAGAGAGAGAGAGAGAGAGAGAGAGAGAGAGAGAGAGAGAGAGAGAGAGACTGACTGACACAAGAGATTACACAAGTGAGCTACCCAGGCTGTGGGTATGTGTTGGTGTATAAACCAACTAATACAACTCAATCATTGAGACTCAGTGAGAAAAAGAACAACAGGGAGTCGTCAGAAGAGTAGATGAGAAAGAGTGAGAAGTAAACTAAAGGGAAAAAAAACAGTCTTTACCCCCAAAAATCCATCTCCCATACATTTCTTCTTGTAAATTGGGGAAGAAAAAAAGAACAAGGGGTGGCAGGCTTTAGTGGTGAAGGAGCATACATAGCCTACTTTATCTTTGCCATTTCATCCATCTTGTTGGACTAATAAAATGTCAAGCACACTGCGTTGATATTTAATCATGAGTGAACAGTTGGGAGGGGCACTCTGTGTGTGTGAGTGTTTGTGAAAGAGAGAGAGAGAGAGAGAGCTAGCTGTTTAATAGAATAACAAAGAACCTTACAGATAATATATGAGGGGGAGAGTGAGCACACACACACTCACACACACACACACGCATGGGAAAATTTGTATTTATGACATACTCTGCCAGTCAAACGTTTTTGAACACAGAGAGGTTTTGTTGTGTTTATTAGCTTAACCACTATTGGCAAAGCATTGTTCCTGCAAATAACCAATTTTTTTTATTCAAAAATACATATTCGAATAATATATTACAATAATATATTTATATGTTCAAATATCGTCCACTCTCAGATTCGAATGGGATTCTACAGTAAATAAGTGCTTTATTAAAGGTAAGTGCACTTGTTCAGTTAAGCAGTTACTGTAAGCCTAGATATGAGTCTTACGGCCTGACCAGTGTTTATATTAGAATGATACAAATTGGCCTTTCCCAATTTCACAATTATCTAGGTTTTTATTTTCAAAATAAATTCAGGTTCACTTTAAACACATTTCTTACTTTGATTATCTAATGCTAGAGGATTTCACTTGAACCCATTTCTTCCAGTTTAATCAACATTATTAATACAGTGTTTTATTTTTGAGTGGGATAATCATTTATTTGGCAGTGTGCTACTTTGTAAAATACGCAGGGACACATCTTATATCTTTGTGTAATCTTTAAATACAAGATGACTAATACTAATACAGGATAAGATTCTTGTCTTTCAGAATTTGACAAGAGAGAGACAGGGTTGAAAGATGAATTCTACAAAAAATTCTATAAAAGAAAGTATGTGAACAAACTGTAGTCTTACAAAATTTGCAGGAATTATTTCAAGCTAGAGCAATTTCAGTTCAACCACAACCCCTGATCCTATAACATGGCAGCCAAATCAGCAAAGCTGTTTATATACCATTCAATCATATTATTGTCAAAGGAAGCCACTCAAAAATACATTTTAAATTCCAGTCTACTTTTTTTTTTTTTTATTAAAGTTTTATGTCAGTATTATTAAAGCAGTAAGAGGTAAACATGTGCCAGGGAGGTTTTTTTTTTTTTTTTTCAGAATTTATAGCACTGTTCTGTAAAGCTGGTTACCTGCTGTAAGTGGCCCCAGGAGTGCCTGAGCAGAGCCCGAAGCACTGAACTCTCAGGAATGGAAAGCCCATGCTTCCAGCATGGCACACATTGCATATTCCCAATAACATCCCAGTACCAAATGAGACTCCATTATTTACATTAGTGAGTAGTGGAGCATGCACTTCAAATTAATTTCAGTGAGTTCAAGGAAAATTTGATGCAGAACTCTTTAGTGGAGGATTTACTGATAAATAAATGAATGAATGAAATCTCATTAAGCCAAACAGAAATGGAATGTACAAAAATTACATTGTATCATGTAAATGATGTCTTTTTCCATTTCCTGTTGAGAGTACGCTGTGCACGCTTTTTAAAAAAAAATTTTTTTGATGTTTTTGGTCATTTGTCCTCTGGTTGCCAGTAGTGGAAGAGCTTCAGAGCAGCTCAAGCTAGAGCAGCAGATTTTCCCAGGCTTTGATCCACCATGCATGATGCGTGTCCGCCCGCTAGCCGTGGACTGAGTTCAGTGTCTGATCACTCTTGGCATGCCTGTTACTTTCATGGACGGCAGAGATTTTGGTATCATCATTCTGAGTGTTCTCGGGGCTGCACAGCCCTCTGTTCGATGATGTGTGCTGTTTGTGCAGCTCTGTGGATACATGGTACGGTGTTCTAAGCAATGGTGCTTGGTGGCATTGAGGCTGTGTAGGATGTACCGGCATAGGTTTTTTTTTTGTTTGTTTCTTGTAATGGTAAAGAGACTTTAGGTGTGAGAAAGGTGCTATATAAATTAAACTTATTATTATTATTATTATTATTATTATTATTATTATTATTATTATTACTATTATTATTATTATGTCATCATGCCATGTTGTGACTATCTAAAATATTTCTGTTTTTCAATAAAGTGTTTTTGTTTTATATATATTTACATATGTATTTAGTTTTAATATTAAACCTATTTTATTAGGCATGATTAACATCCTTTACTGATGTTGACAAGCCCCAATACACATTGGAATGTATCAGGTTAACTTGGTTTGGTGTGTGGGTGTGTGAGAGTGAGAGTGAGAGAGAGAGAGAGAGAGAGAGAGAGAGAGAGAACGTGGATGAACAGTTTTTGCAGGCATAAAATTCCTGATTGCTCTTTTACATTTCTTTTAGAGACAGTGTATTGACAACTAAGCTACACCCACTGAATGACTGACATTCAGTGTCTTTAAAAAGTCTGAATTTGATTACATGGATTTCAGCCATCAATCGAATGGCCTATTTTCAGCACATTAGAATTTATGGCACAAATATTAAGAAACAAAAAGCCCATTTGCTGGTAAGTATCTAACGCTATAAAAAATAAAAAGGAAAATAAATAAACAGGTTATTTCTGTTTTCCTAATTTATGCAGCCATTACATAGAACAAAAGTATTGTTTTCATCAAGTTAATCCAATACTTATATACATATATTTCAAACAAAAATAAAATTATATTATCATTATTAATAATAACTTAAAGTTCAGTAAAATTACTGTTATGCCATAATACCATGAGCACTTGCCTGTTCTTAAATAAACAAAAGTTAAAAAGCTATAAAGCTTAAAATTCTTTTGACATAGAAACGAATCATACAGAGTACATATATTTTTGAGATAATGAAATAATCTTACACATATAATTTAAAATCTTAGTAAGATGACTAATGTATTTTAAGATCCAGACATTACATGTGTAATTACTGAATCATAAATGTAATTGCTTAATAAATCATTTAAATATGTTTTTTTTAAATGTTATTTTTAAATGCTTTGAGAGGACCCTCATTTATTTGTTCTTTCCTCACTTTGTTCTTTTCTGTACTCTGTTACATCTCACACTGCCTACAGCCTGATCCTTGCATAATATTCTGCTTCCTCTTACTATCTTAGGCTTATAGCAGGAAAAAAACGCTTACCAAACATGTATTACCAAAATAAAAAAAATGGGGGGGGGGTTCATAGGTTTCATCTGTTCCAATTTCTCCTTCAGAATTTATCTCACTTCATTTGAAATCCTGAAATTGCTAGAGAAAATAAGTATCTTTTTCAAAAAGTGGCACGTAACTTTCTTAGCATCTTTTCATTCTCTCAATCTCTTTTTCTTGCGTGAAAATTGAAGCAGCTTTATGTCAAATGTGGCTAAAGCCAACCTCTCCAGATCAAACAAGGCAGCACAAAAATTACTGTGGCAACGATAAGACTGCCAGATAGTGCCAAAAGAGCGAGAGAAGAAAGAGAAGGAAACGGAGGGGAAAGGGAAAAAGACGACAGAGGGGAACTGACTCCACTCAATTATACTGCAAAATTGGTATGAGTGAATATTTTTCATTCAGGTGACTGATGGTATCTCCTGAGCAGCAATACAGATAAATAAGGGAGCTTTCCGTCAACTATAAACATCATTAATCATGAGGCCAGCCATTGCCTGACCGGCAGTCCTTGCACCACAGTGCAAGAACGAGGGATTAAGAGAGAGCAACTGAGGAAGAGGAATGCATCAGTTCTTCAATACAGAGGAAAAGGGCAAATAGGGGCCCACTGAGAAGATTCAAGCCTCTATATTTCATTATTTTATTTGATAAATTCTATCCTTTCAGTTCTTTCAGTAAGATTCAGCTTTAGTTTTACAGCCAATCAGAACAGCCTCATTATTGACAAAACCTTCAGAATACAAGATCCAAGTAAATAAATTAAACAATTCATTTCACTACATTTATTGTTTTTGTTATTTGTTTTATTTCTATAAGTGTGGCTTCTTTAGGTTCCATCTATTATATAAATTTTATAAGACATCATGGGCTGGTTTAACCATATGAGCTATTTTTTATTATATTTTTATTAAAATATTTTTACTTTTTGTACAGTAATATATACAGTGGGGTCCAAAAGTCCTGAGAACACATTGAAAAAATGGGATTTTCCCCCATTTAAAATAGGAAATAAACAGAAGGTTTAAGAATTTTGAACTATTTAAAACAAAGAAAGTAAATGTTCAATATACTGAATATTTAGAATTCACGATTTGGCCCTATTTCTTGGTCCCTATTTAAATGTAAGCAAATTTGTGATCTTGACCATGTTAACTGCTTTGTACAAAAGGTCAGATTTTCATACTAAAAGACATACCAAATACTAAGAAATTCTGAAATTCAAGATTCTACTTTTCACTTCAGTTATTGTCAAATATATATAATTTGTAAAGAAAATTAAGAATGGACCCCACTGTACATATCTAGCCTGTTGGGTATCTACAATAAACAATAAATGCTGGTGTTTTTCAATTAAGAATAAATCTTCCTTAAATTGTGCAACATTGTATGCAAGTGTTTCTGTTTACTAAATGTCCCCATAATTATAAAAATACATCATACAACTATACAGCTTCATCTAAAACATTTAATTTTAGTTACTTGATTAAGGTAACGTAAGGTGTGGCATAACATAATATAACAGTAGTAACACAAAAACAGGTGAAAAACTGCTTAAAGGCTACAATCATTAATGAGTCAAAGTCTGAGCAGTATCATTAAAGATGTGCTGATATCCAATATTGTTCTGTGTTTTGAGTGTGAAAAGCTATATAGGTATAGAGACAGTTCCCTCTGAAAGTATTGGAATGGCAACACCAATTCTTTTGTTTTTGCTAGACACTGAAGAGATTTGGGTTTGAGATCAAAAGATGAATATGAGATGATAGATCAATTTCAGCTTTCATGTCCTGATATTTAAATCTAGATGTGTTAACCTTTAGAACACATCTACCTTTGGTGGCAGATCACCCAGTTTTTAGGTGAGCAATCTATTGGAACAGATAGTCTTAAATTAAATAACACTTAATATCTGGTTGCATATCCCTTGCTTGCAATACCAAACTCAGCCCTTGCTTGCATCACCAAATTCATGCATTCTTCTTTTGTAATGCTTTTCCAGGCTTGTACCTCAGCTCCTTTCAGTTGTTGTTTGTTTTGGGGGTTTCTTCCTTCAGACTTCTCTTCAGAAGGTGAAATGCATGCTCAACTGGGTTAAGGTCTGTGGATTGTCTTGGCTAGTCTAAAACCTTCCACTTTTCCCCCCTAATAAAGTCCTTTGTTGTGCTGACTGTGTTTAGGGCCTTTGTTTAGCTGCATGATGAAGTTCCTCCCAATTAGATTGGAAGACTGTCTCTGTAAATTAGCAGACAATGTTTCTGTAAGCTTCTGAATTCATTCTGTGACTACCATCATTAGCTACATCATCAATAAAGATTAGTGAGCCTGTTCCTGAAGCAGCCATTAAAGCCCAAATCATAACACTACCTTGAGCTTGTATGTTTCGGATCATGAGCTGGTCCTTTTTTTCTCCACACTTTGGCCTTTCCATCTCTTAGGTAGAGGTTAATCTTGGCTCCAGAACTTTTGTGGCTCATCTCTGGATTTCTATGTGAATTCCAATCTGGCCTTTCAATTCTTACTGCTGAAGAGTGGCTTGCATCTTGTGGTATGGCCTCTATATTTCTGCTCTCGCAGTCATCTTCGAATGGGGGATTTGGTGATACCTTTACCCCTGTCCTGTAGAGGTTGTTGGTGATGCCACTGACTGTTGTGGGTGTATGCATGTCAGAATGTCTTTTGGTCAGTGTGTGTAAACTCTAATCATGTGTTTCAATCTCACTGCTAGACTAAAACATGCTGTATGCACTATAAAGTGTTTAACTCGCTTATCAAGGGCTTGTTAACTAACTGACAACCCAAGCGAGGTGTTTTAGAGCAAGTACTAATAACTTAGTAGTTTTACGGGTCACCAGCCTAAAACAGTGTGCCATATATGACAGGTCAGTTTTAGTCATTATCCTCAAATGTTTTCTTTTCCTTATCAAGTTGTACTCCATGGTAAGTGTGACCTCTAATGGGTTTAAAGCAAACCACTGTCTTCATGTATTGTACCCACACAGGTAAACTTTCCTGCTCTTTCTTTTCCTGTAACTCTTTAATATTGAACAGCACACCGGAGCTCTCTTCTGAATGAATTATTCTTGTTCGTAATTGCACTTTCTTCTGGCCTAATAGCACTGCCATGGGAGAAAGCGGGAGAAAGAACACAAAGGACATTTAATTTGTGATTTCCTCTGCTCATTCAGAGGCAAATTAAGTGTCAAACAGCTAATATGAAGCATATTTCATTTTATGAGCTTTTAATTTAATTCCGTTTGCTCATATCAGGGCTGTTAGCGGCGGTTAGTGCGCTATGCTAGCGGCCTCCACTCAAACCAAAGGGGTAATAAATAAACATGTTTCAATTAAAGCCTTCCAAAATAATAATGCGGTACTGAGCAGATCAGCGGAGGGCAAGGAACATTAGATGGTTATAATCATTGGGAGTTTTTTTTTTTTTTTTCAGGCTCTCTTTTTGTAGCCATTGATGCCCACTCACAGCTGAAGGCGTGCTGGTTAGATTGATAGCAGAGCCGCAAGGTAAAAGCAGCTGTAATTACAGGCTGTAATGAGAGGCAGCATGGGGAAGTACTGCAATAATATCTTGCCTGTACTTAGGCATATATTTAGGAGCACTAATAACGATTAATTCTGTTCACCTAGGAGAACTTGTGTTAAAACAATTCAATTTTTCTTCCTTAACCTCTACACCCCAGGCACCATCAATCCCAAATGCACCTTTGATCATACACACACACACACACACACACACACACACACACACACACAGAGACACACCGGCACACAAACAGACAGCATAGAAAAAGACCTTCAGTACATGCTGTGTATTATTGCACTGTAGAACTCAGGTAAAGTCCAACAGAAGCATAGCTGTTAGTTAACCTAAACCACGGTCTCCAAGCATGTGTCATTTTTATGACCTCATTCAATGATGAACTTAGAATTTCAAGCAAGTGTCTGACATGCTGTTTGACAGAGCGAAATACAATTTCTTCCCACCATTATAGCTCCAATGCTGTCAAGTGGAATCGATACACCATGAAAAAAAAGACAGATAACTGTCAGCCACATCACAATTTCAGAGCTAAACATTTTTTAAAGAGGATCAGAGGCAGGAAACATTTAATGGCCTAAAAACACAAGAAATGTAACTTTTATTTTATATATATATATATATATATATATATATATATATATATATATATATATATATATATATATATATATATATATTATACACACACACATACATATATACACGTGTGTATATATATATATATATATATATATATATATATATATATATATATATATATATATATATATATATATATATATATATATATATATATACACATACATACATACACACACACACACACACAGTTGCTATCAAAATTATTCAACCCCTATTGCAAATCAGGTTTATTGTCAAAATTTACAGACTTTCAGCTGTTTGCAATGAACAAATCAAACAAAAGCAATTGAAATAGTTAAACACAACAAACGCTTCAAGTGGTTTCCCCAAACCTCCCCAAACTTCTCTAGTTTCAAAATTATTCAACCCTTTCATGGAAAGCATCTTTAGTACTTAGTAGTGCACCCTTTTGCTGTTATGACCTGATGCAAACGAGATGCATAGCCAGACACCAGCTTCTGGCAGCATTCCTGAGGAATCTTAGCCCATTCCTTATGAGCAATGGCCTCCAGTTCAGTAATACTCTTGCGTTTGCGTGCTGCAACCGCCTTCTTCAAATCCCACCCGATATTTTCTATCTGGTTTAAGTCAGGTGACTGTGATGGCCCTGTAGAATCTTCCAGGATTTCTTCTGCAACCAAGCCTTGGTGGAATTTGAAGTATGCGTGGGATCACTGTCCTGTTGGAAGGTCCAATTACGCCCAAGCTTCAGCTTCCTCACAGATGGCATGACGTTTTCTCCTAGAATTTCCTGATACTTCAATGAATCCATCTTGCCTTCCACACACTGCAGGTTTCCGGTGCAAGAAGATGCAAAGCAGCCCCAGAGCATCACCGACCCACCACCATGCTTGACTATGGACAGAGTGATCTTTCTTCATTCTTCTTTCTCCAGACATACCGCTGATACATCATGCCGAAAAGTTTCATACCCCAGTGCTTGTTGCCACCAAGTCTTGCTGCAGGTCTTTTGCAGTCACTCGAGGGTTTTTCACAACCTTCTCAGAAATCTGGTTGCAGCCGTTGATAGCTTCCTTTTTCTGCCCCGTCCAGGTATTTCCTGTATTTTCTGCCACCTGAAGCATTCGCTGTGATATATTACACACACATTATATATATATATATATATATATATATATATATATATATATATATATATATATATATATATATATATATATGTGTGTGTGTAATATGACCTAAAACATCATCAGATTGTCCTAGTCCTAAAAGTACACAATGAGAACCCAATTAAACAAATGAGTCAAAAATATTATACTTGGTCATTTATTTATTAAAGAAAATGACCCAATATTACATATCTGTGAATGGCAAGGACTGGAAGTTATTTTGAAGGTGAAGAGTCAGGTGTTCTTAATCAATGGGATGACATTCAGGTGTAAGTGAGTATCCTGTTTTATTTAATGAACAGGGGTCTATCAAAGTCTGATCTTCACAACACATGTTTGTGGAAAGAGTTGTTGATGCTCATCAGGCTAGAAGAGGTTACAAAAACATCTCTAAAGAGTATGGACTCTACCAAACCATAGTCAGACAGATTGTACGAATGTATGAAATTCAAGACCATTGTTACCCTCCCAAGGAGTGGTCGGCCAACAAAGATCACTCCAAGAGCAAGACATGTAATAGTCTGCGAGGTCACAAAGGAAGCCAGCGTAACTTCTAAGCAACTAAAGACCTCTCTCATATTGGCTAATGTTAATGTTCATGAGTCCACCAGCAGGAGAATACTGAACAACAATTGTGTGTGTAGCAGGGTTGCAATGAGAAAATAAATACTCTCCAAAAAGAACATTGCTGCCCATCTGCAGTTCAAAGATAATGTGGACAAGCCAGAAGGCTATTGGGAAAATGTTTTGTGGATGGATGAGACCAAAATAGAACTTTTGGGCTTAAATGAGAAGTATTATGTTTGGAGAAAGAAAATCACTGCATTCCAGCATAAGAACTTTGTCCCATCTGTGAATTATGGTGATGGTAGTATCATGTTTTGGGCCTGGACAGGTGGTCAACACCTTGCACACATCAGAGGAGCCTTGACATGTTTGGCTGTAGTCTTGCAGCCCTCTGTTTATTCTGTGTCTCTCTGTATATCTTTCTTCTGCAGATGCAGAAATGAGTTATGAAAGATAAAGCCCTACAGGGCTGTAACCAATGAACATGTCTCAAACCACTGAGGTAATTACTGCTCCAGAGTAATGCTGCATTCGAGTAGAGGTCATAACTCATAACACCCAGCCTCCAAATTGGAGAAACCAAAGAAAATGCTGCCTTAACTCAGAATGCCTACACTGGAACTCAGGATGATCTCATCAACATCAAGTTAAGTAAGTTAAGTCAAATCAGCATGGCTGCTCATAGCATCAACAGTAAACAAAGTACCACTTCTTACCTTTAAATGAGTTATACTGTATATACAAGTACAGTCGTGTGAAAAAAAGCACACCCCATGGAAATTGTTGGCTTTTCTGACATATTTGGACAAGCAAACATTTGATCATGTTTGAAACAGTGCCTATTAATGAAGTTGATATACTTGAACAAAACCACAAGGAAAATTAGTTTTTCAATCATTTATTCAACAGAAATATCAATAGATGTAATATTCTTCTGTGGAAAAAGTAAGTACACCCTTGGCCTCATAAGCTAGTATTACCTCCTTTAGCAGAAATAACGTATTGCAGGCATTTTGTACAACTGTCCACCAGGCTTGCTGGAATTTTTGACCACTCAAGGGTTTTCTTGCATGTACTGCCCGTTTCAAATCCCCCCACATTTCAATGGGATTCAAATCTGGGCTTTGACTAGGCCATTCCATAACCCTCCATTTCTTCTTACTGAGCCATTCCTTGGTGGATTTGCTAGTGTGCTTAGGATCATTATCCTGTTGAAAGGTTCACTTTCAAGTTCAACTTTCGGACAGATGGCCGATGCAGAATTCATAGTTGAATCAATGAATGCAAGCTGTCTAGTCCCTGAGGCAGCAAAGAAACCCCAAACCATAACAATCACCACCGTGCTTCACAGTTGGTATGAGGTGCTTCTCCTGAAAAGCTGCCTTTGGTCTGTGCCAAACATGTCTGCTGTTACTGTGGCAAAACAAATCTATCTTTGATTCGTCTGCCTAGAGCACATTATTACTAAAGGCCTGGTCTTTGCCTATATGCTCATTGGCAAACTGTAGTCTTCCTGCCTCCCGTGCAGGTCAAATTTGTGCAATCTCTTTCTGATTGTAGAAGCATGCACTTTGACAACTTAACAGCAGATCCTGTGATGAAATTTTGGGGTTCTTGGAGACTTCTTTGTGCATCAGATGGTCTGCTCTTGGGCTGAATCTGCTGGGACAGCCAGTCCTGGACAAACTGGCATTTGAAATCTGCGCCATTTGTAGATTGTTTTCCTTACAGTGGAAGGATATATTTCAAATTATTTGGATATCTTTTTAAATTCCATGCCAGAAACATAGGCATCCATAAACTTTTTTTTCTGAAGGCCTTACAGAACTCTTTAGATCTTGGCATGATGACACCACACACCTCAAGAGCAAAGGGAACACCAGACACTAGATATGAGAGGGGTATAAATAAGACAGGTTCCACCTGCACTCCCTAAGCAGGTTCTAATCACTGGGACCCAATCTTGAACACCTGAATCTAATTTTATGGATTTGAAGGTGTGATCAGTGTCGGGGTGTACTTATATTTTCCATGTGACTGATCTGTTTTTTGTTCATTTAAATTGTGAAAATTACTATAAAATGTCAATTTTATGTGTCATTTGATAGAGTGTATCACCTTTATTAGCAGGCACTGTTTCAAAGCGGATCAAATGTTTACTTGTCCATGTTAGGTCGCGCCGCGAGCGCTACTCCAATTCCCAGAATTCACAGCGGCCTACAAACATGACCGCCACAGACTCACACCCACACTCACGCCAAGACCCGGACTTCACTTCCCAGCATGCCTGGCAGCCTACAAACATGGCCGCCACAGACTACACTCCCCATGACACTCCTTCACTCCCACGCTCACAGTCACCCTCCTTCTAATCACACACCTGTTCATAATTTCCAAGTTTGCTCACACATTATTTAAGGACTTTAGTTTGTTTCAGGCACCACGAAGTATTTGTTCATTCCTGTGTTCTGGCAACTACCAAGCAATATTTCTGTGGACTGTGTATTGTGGCACTGAACCTTGCTAACGATTTACGGATATTGGATTACTGCTCTTCCCCTTGGATTTACTGTTTTGTGGATACTGAACTTTGCTAACGTTTTTTGGATTTGAACTTTTGCCTAATCTTTGATAACCCTGTTTGCCCGTGTATTTGAACTCTGCCTGTTTCTTGACCATTCTTCTGCCTCTCATTTTGGAACTGTGACATTTATATATAACTGTTCCTAATAAAGTGATGAAATTGCTCTGCACCTGCATCCAGCCTTCCCGTGTATTCCCTAACAGTCCAAATATGTCAAAAAAGCCATGGGGTGTACATATATTTCAATTTCCATGGGGTGTACTTATTTTTTCACATGATTGTATTTGCTTTAGATCAATCAACATGCAGACATATTTGTTTGTTAAATCTGTAACATTGACAGTATAGTTTGCTGTTTTGAGGACATAAATATACACTCATCACAGTTAGCTGTCTAGCTTTTTGCTAACAAAAGACAAACATGGAAGCATCCATGTTTCGTTCCCATTTCGTGTCTTTTAGTGGTCCAACTTCCTACCTTCATGGTAAGTCGAATGCAACATAGGTACAGACCAGGAAGTATTAGGGCGGAGCATACAGCCATACTGCACATCACTTATTGGTCAAACACTAGCTTCATGAAATTATCAACTCTCTAAATGAGCATTTTAAAACCTGCATTTAGCTACCAATGTATTACTAGCTTTTTGTTTTTACACAAGAGGTGAATCAAAAACACCGAACAGCAAAAAAATGCTCATTGCACCCTCCGCCTCCCAAAGTGACAAAAGTCCTGGACCCCTGGGCAGAACATCTACAAGCTGCTGGATACCTTGATGCAGGCATTGCCCAGGAGGAGCAATTTCCTAAGCAAAAGTAGAGTATGGACAAAAGACCATCTTGCTGGTGGCATGAGGTAAAGTCCTCCACAGAGTCAGGAGGAGGGGAAGCAACAATAACATCCTCTGGAGCAATGACATACTCGGCAGAGTTAGAAGCAGACAGAGCAATGACAACTGTGACTACAATGGCCAAAGTCTGGATGTGGCTGTGCATTATGACCGGCGGTGGCCCTGTCCTTGTACAGGGCTGGAGAGGCTACAGTTCACACTGTAATATGAATCCACTTGAGAAGTTAAGGCCATCGTAGGGACTCGATGCAGCCTAGGGCGAAAGGGAAATTAGTCGAATGCTGGCATGAAGAGAGCAAAGGATTGTGGCTTACCAGGCTTTATTTTCAGCGTGAGAGCTCCTTCCATTCTAAAGAGGGCCTTTGTTTTACCAAAGGAACACATAAAAGAACCGTTTAGGGTTCTAGATGTAATCATTTTTTAAGTGCATGCTTTGAACTGTGCACCCAAGATCGAATAGTTTTTAAGCATAATAGCTTGATAGTATCTTTTTTTTATTCATTCCCTGTTAACAGATACAGGAACTATATTCAACCCACTACTTCTCACTGAGTAATATGCACTATTTCAACATATAATATCAACAGTAAAGGATGCAATCATCATTCTCTGCCATATTCATTTTCTCCTTATGAATACAGGGTGATGTACATTTCATACACTGTTAAGCAGGTACCGCCTGACCACTTAAATACAGGTGTGGCAAGTCAAGCACACACTGCAGATAAAGTACGAAAGGTACACAACTTCACATTTAATTTAATTCACCTGCTCCATCTCCAGCGCTCCCTCTCTCTCACTCTAACCTGTTCTTTGACTCTCTCCTTCTCCCTGCTGCTTGATAAAGCATGGCGAATTGTGTGTCTGAGTCATGTTTGAGCCATGTGTTGGCCCATTATCTCCACATAAGTTAAATGCTAAATTATATTTGCCATTTTTGTTTGTGTTGACAGAGGACATTAATCATGTCCCAAGTGCCTTTCTTTCTCTCGCTCTCTCTCTTTCTCTCTGTGTCTTTTTTCACACTGCTCTTTAACCCATGGGGTGAGAGTGTGGAGGTGAAAAAATTCATTACTCTTAACAGCATTACTGCATTGGAGAGATATGACTCTAGAATATGGGTGGGAGATTATATATATATATATATATATATATATATATATATATATATATATATATATATATATATATATATATATATATACACATACATATATATATATATATATATATATATATATATATATATATATATATATATATATATATATATATATATATATATATACACATACATATATATGAGGGAGAGAGGGAGAGAGGAGTATATAATGATAAAGAATATTAAACATTTGGATCAATTTGGAGCCCATACAGTGACCACTTCCCTCTATTCAACTGAGCACAGATTAGTGTTAATTTTGACAGTCATTTTTTAATTTAGTCTTAGTCCTGTGTCAAATGTCCTTGATAGTTTTTATCATATTTAGTCAACCTTATCCTGTTTTTCTTAGTCAAGTCAAGGGGGCAACAAACAAAAAAAACAGTCTAGCACAGATAAATAAAAATATTCACAGATGCACGGTACAATCATAAATGTTTAAGCCAACACTAAAACAATGAAACAAAAATTCTAAAAAGTTCATTAAAGGACCAGGGTCCACTTAAGGTTTTTTCACACTTGGCACAAATACTCACATCCACATTCGAATACGATTCTGGGCTCGTGTGGGGGTAGAGCCCATAATCGCAGGTTTGCTTTCAAATAGAAGAATTCCTTCCAAACTGTGGATCAGTCATGCAATTCCATATATCACTTTTGTTCACACAGGTTTGCAAAATGGCAGACACTATGTTCAGAAGTTTGCTGTTTGTATTATATTCCTTTAGTACCAAAACGGCGAAGAACAATGCATTTAGAATACAAGCCCCAGAACACGAATGGACCAGGAATCGGTTCTCTAGACAGATCGCAATCTCGAAAAAACATCCTTCTCATGTCCTTATTATGTTTATACTACAGAACTGTTGTATGCTGATTCTTATAGTTTCTATGGTAACAAATTACACAGGGACACTCCACATTAAATGTACTTACAGACAAATAAAAAGTATGATGTGCTGTTCTTTAATGCATAAAAATATAGTAGTTGGGAAATTGTTGTGGTTTAAGAGGCATAAGACACTCAGAGACATGATGTTATAGGGTAATAATCAACTTGGTGGTAATAGTAATTCTGTTTTGTGTCTGTCTGCAACACACCACCCCACAGTTGATTAGTTTTTTCTATAACAGAATGCCTCATCATCTTTTATTCCTTACATAGGACAAGGTTCTATTTGCAAAATATCGGAATTGTTCCTTGGTGCAAAAAGCTGGGCCAGACAATTAAATTATTACATATTATAGGGCTTCATAGTTGTACATCAAAATATGTACAGCACTACAAAGATAATTTAATATTCAGTACTGTGCAAAAGCTGAAGCTAATAATATAAGATGAAGTAATAATAAAATGAAAAGTTTCCAAGTGTCAAAATAATTACTATGCAGAGCACCAAACAATAAAACAAGAAGTAAAAAATAAACCAAATTTGTCTTCGCATTTAAAACTGCATAGATTCTTAGGTACATTGGTGTGTAGGTTTCTAGGCTGATAAGTTGTTCCAGGTTTCCGGCTTCTGTTCTTTTGTCTCTGCAGGTAAAATCCCAAACAGCCCTGATGATTTTTTATTTATTTATTGTTTTTTTTTTGTTTTTTTTTTAATCAGAAATGCAGTACTGAACTTTTGTCTCTCTATCGCCATCTCTGTTTGAAACATAATTTTTTTGTTGTTTTTTTCACGTGGGATGTGCTTCAGTACTGCTCCTCTGCGTGGAATAATCTGATGGTTTGAGGTATTCGTAGGTCTTGTACAGTGGGTATAGAAAAGAATCACCCCCCTTTAAAATAATCACATTTTGTTGCTTTTCATCCTGAAATGAAGACAGACACGTTTTTTGGTTTATCCAGCTGTATTTACTCAGTTCAACTTATAACATCCAAGTGAAAAATATAACACCAACATGTCCAAAGAAAATGTAAAAAATAAAGAAAAAGGATCACCCCCCTCCTAAAAATGACTTTTAAACTCAATAAGGTGTAGCTAATCGCCTTCTTAATGGCACACACAGCCATTTGACTTTCAGCTGTGGTCATTTTAATTAGCTCAGCATGAAAAGAGCTTTCCTGGAGCATTTTGTAGTGCAACTGAAGCAAACAATCAACTATGGGTGGCAAGGCACTGTCAAAAGATGTCCAGGATAAAGTTGTGGACAGGCACAAGTCAGGAGATATTTCAAAGGCTTTATCAATGCCTAGAAGCACAGTGAAGTCTATTATTAAGAAGTGGAAGGTATTTGGTACAACACAGACCCTCCCTGGATCAGGACGTCGCTCCAAACTGGATGAAAGAGCCAGGAGGAAACTGGTCAGAGAGGCTACCAAGAGGCCTACAGCAACTCTGAAGCAGTTGCAGGAATTTATGACAAAGAGTGGTCATTGTGTGCATATGACAACAATATCACAAATTCTCCACAAATGTGGCTTGTATGGGAGGGTTGCAAAAAAAAAAAAAAGCCACCCACGACTGAGCTTTGCCAAAACGCACCTTGAAAATTCTGAGGCCACATGGAAAAAGGTGTTATGGTCAGATGAATTATTTGGCCTCAACACCAAACGAGATGTCTGGCGGAAATCCAATATAGCTCACCATCCAAATAAAACCATTCCTACAGTAAAGCATGGAGGTGGTAATATCCTGTGCACTTGTCAGGATAGAAGGAAAATGGATGGGGCAAAATACCGTCAAATGTTTGAGGAAAATCTGTTGCCCTCTGCCAGAAAGTTGTCAATGGGAAGAAGGTTTACCTTCCAACATGACAATGACCCAAAGCACACAGCAAAACTGACCACACAGTGGTTGAAGGACCCTAACCCTAGTCAGAGCCCAGACTTAAACCCAATTGAAAATCTGTGGAATGACTTGAAGACTGCAGTCCACAAATGGTCACCATCAAATTTAACCGAACTTGAGCAGTTCTGCAAAGAAGAGTGGCCAAATATTGCAAAGTCTAGATGTGCAAAGTTAGTAGAGACATATACCAACAGACTAAAGGCTGTAATTAAAGCAAAAGGTGGTTCAACAAAATACTGACACAAAGGGGTGATCTTTTTTCCAACTCAGTGATTCTGTTTTTTAATTTTTAAATGTTTTTCTGACATGTTGGTGTCATATCTTTCACTTGGATGTTATAAGTTGCACTGAGTAAATACAGCTGGATAAAACAAAAACTGTGTCCGTCTTCATTTCAGGCTGAAAAGCAACAAAATGTGATTAGTTTAAAGGGGGGTGATTCTTTTCTATACCAACTGTATATTAGCTCCAATCCACACTACAACAGATGTGGTGGCAAATATGGTTTTCTTGGAGTAGAGGTGAGCTGCTCTCTCATAGCTAGCAGAAAATAAGTGCAATTTACCACACTGACAATAGCTAAAAATAATAAACAAAAAAACAACATAGGAAAACTTGTTACCTAGCTGAATCAAGTGAACAAGTGCGCTAATGTTAGCTAGCTACCTACTTAGCCACTGACATGTCTTACTTGTTCAGCAGAAAAAAGCCATCTCTGCGTCAGTCTTCAATCCCTTCAGATCTCGGAGTTGTCACCACCTCTCAAAAGACATGCCGATATTTATTCTCGTTTTAGCACGGGGTCGCTTTCCCTTTTTGACTGCAGGCTCTCCGCAGTTTAAGACTTCTTGGTTTTGACATCAGCTGATTCTCCAGATGTCAATGATGATTGCATTTAGAACTGTCCAGATTAAAGCAGCCATCTAGATGACAAGTTTAAATTCTAAGGTAAGGACAAGCTACAAACACTCCACCATCCTCAGCCCCCACACATGCAATATAGTAGCCGGCTCGTCTTTCTGTTTATGGATGCACAGGCCACGTATATAACGTCAAACTGATGTTTCCCGTGATATCCAACCAGACAGCTCAAATTATAAATCATTATTATAAGCTTACCATTGCAAATCGGGGTAAGGAGAGTTTTGAACACTGATTTTTTACGTACTTACTCAATAAATGATTTTTGTTCATTTTTAACCAAAACAAGTTTGATACCACAGCTTTAACAAAATACCTTAACCTTCCCAGAAGTGGCCAACCTTCCAAAATTCCTCCAAGAGCACAGCAGGGGTCCCATTACAGGGGTCCCATTACATCTGGCATAAACCAAACACAGAATTCCACAAAAAGAACATCAACAACTACAGTCAAGCATGTGGTGGAGGTGTGATGGTGTGGCGCTGCTTTGCCGATTCAGGGCCTGGGCAACTTGCAATAATTGAGGGAAACATGAATTCTGCTCTCTACCAGAAAATCCTACAAGGGAATGTCCGGTCTTCAGTTCATAAGTTGAAACTCTATTATTTAAAAACATATTTGTTTTTCTTCTTTTTCTATTGAAACACTAATGCAGCAGGCATAAAATTTATATAAAAATGGAAGAGATATTGCACAGTACTGTACATGAATGAAATGTGATCTATTAAGTTTAAACAGCTAGCACAAGAAAGGCCCAACAGTCCTGTCAAAGATGTCACTTGATATTAGAATTGGGGTGGCAAAGCTTATTTCAATTTGGCAGCTCCCAACCTGTGCCACCCATGGGACCATGTATATGCATCATCTGTTCTCTAAACTCCTATAATTGTTTTCAGTCAGGAAAGACAAGAATTTACAGCAGCTGAATAAAAGGTTTCCACTAGATAATGTGTGTGTGTGTGTGTGTGTGTGTGTGTGTGTGTGTGTGTGTGTGTGTGTGTGTGTGTGCATGCATGCATGGTAAAGACTTGCTGAACAGATGCTGTAGAAAGATGATTGCTCTTTGTGTACTGACAGCACTTGATCAGTGTAGTTAGAGGAATCACACTAACACACTGCCATCTCCGGTGCTCATTTGCATGTTTTGTGACACATGTTGGGGCCGGGCGTGTTTCGCCTGTCCTTTGATTTCTGATACCAAGAAAGACAGATAATCTCACCTCAGATTTCATATCTCATACCTCAGATCACCTTAACTCACAGGGAGGCACGGCTCACGGACCTCCTAATACACACTACACACATATACTTGCATGCAGAGACACACATAACACTGCAAAACGCTGCCTAAATCTGAAATACTGGCAGATTAGTCACTAATCTGTACTGTAATTGTGACCTCATTGTATCTAAAGCACAAACCACAAGTGGTAATTCATTTGTGTGTATTATTAGGAAGAGATGCATTTGGGATTAGTCTGATTGGGTTATTGATTGTCACACAGTACAAGGGATAAGTGATAGTTGATCTGTATCATGGCTGTGTGTGTGTATATATGGTGGTACAGTGGAGCTGGTAATATTTGCCTGTGAATTTGCTATGTTAAAATTGCTCATGTGTGTGTATGTGTATTTTCTTAGAAATGTATTTTCATCAATTATGACACTTAGTAAGGCAAGCCAGAGTTAAATATGGTTCAGTGAAGGCTGAGCAATGCTGTCGGCAAGCCTAAAGACTCCATAAATACCAGTGATCCTCAGAAACATTTTTAGACCAATGACTATACCTTTATCTGCAAAATGAATTGTTTTCACAGTGTTCAAAAGTTTGATTCTATGTCAGGTGAGTAAAAGCCATTAAATACAAGTGCTGAGCAGTGCAGAGAGCCAACGTGCTGGCAAGATGCTGATATAGTAGTTGCAGCTGGCTAAGTGTACCAAACTTAGCAGAACCAATGTGCAGAGCATCACATATAGAAAAGTGGTATCAATAAGGGTTCTGATAGATTATATAATGTTGGTCTGTTTGTGTCTTATTGTCACTCACACATGGAGCGGTGGCACTGGAGAGGGCTCGTAGATGTAACGTCCCTGTGTGTGTCTGTCATCAACTGGAACAGGAGGGTGGAATCCAGGGAAGAAATTACCCGGAGCTGAAGGAGTAAACATGTATCAGAGTTCAATTCATACCAAATCTTATAGTATCATAAATTCAAATTCACAAACGCACATTCAACATGGCAATTTGAAAACTTCAGCCAAATACCATTCTGTGAATCACTGACTGACTTGGTACCTTTTAGAAGGTTGTTCCATGTGCCCATTTAACATAAGGCTTAATGCCTTAGTTATACATAGTGGTGCTTGAAAGTTTGTACACCCTTAAAATTTTCTACATTTCTGCATAAATATGACCTAAAATATCATCAGATTTTCACACAAGTTCTAAAAGTAGACAACGAGAACCCAATTAAACAAATGAGACAAAAATAGTATACTTGGTCATTTATTTATTGAGGAAAATGATCCAGTATTACATATATGCAGGGTTGGGAGGGTTACTTTAAAAATGTATTCCGTTACGTTTACAAATTACTTCATAAAAAATTTAATCAGTAACATAATCCAAGTATCACAATATGAAAGTAATGTAATCTGATTATTTTTGGATTACTTCAAGGTCACATATGCAAATAAAGTCAAGAGAATAGCAATATGATCTAAAATACTTTTATTTAGAGCTTATTTTAGAGCTTAAAAACATGTTCAATGTTGGGATTTGTTTTAATAAAATAAATTTAAAAAGATCACTTTCCTTGATACAGGGTAACATTACATCACAAAAGCATTTCAGAGAACAATTCGTGTCAATTTCTACCAAAATTAAAGAGGAGCTATTATGACACTTTTTACAAAATGTAATATAGTCTCAGGTGTCCCCAGAATGTGTCTGTGAAGTGTCAGCTCAAAATACCCCACGGATCATTTATTATACCATGCTGTAAATGCCACTTTTTGGGTGGAAGCAAAAACATGCTGTATTTGTATGTGTCTGTTTAAATGCAAATGAGCTGCTGCTCCCTGCCCCCTTTCCAGAAGAAGAGGGCTGTGCCTTTACAGCTCGTTCTTCGGATACTACAGCAACAACAAATCAGGAGAACCAATATGACACACGTAATATCACATGTAAATACGTTCAGCCCTGTCGTATGAATTATACAGACAGTAAGCGTTTTCGGCGTTTTTTTGTATCCTGATTATGTAACGCATAATCTCCACCAATCCACAGTCAGATTGTGTACAAATTGAAGAAATTCAAGACCATTGTTTCCCTCCCCAGGAGTGGTCAACCAACAAAGATCACTCCAAGTGCAAGACATGTAATAGTCCACAAGGTCACCCAGGGTAACTTCAAAGCAAATAAAGGACTCTCTCACTTTGGCTAATGTTAATGTTCATGAGTCCACCATCAGAAGAACACTGAACAACAATGGTGTGCATGGCAGGGTTGCAAGGAGAAAGTCACTGCTCTCCAAAAAGAACACTGATGCCTGTCTGCATTCGCTAAAAAACACGTGGACAAATTTATTGGAAAAATGTTTTGTGGATGGATGAGACCAAAATAGAACTATTTGGTTTAAATGAGAAACGTTATGTTTGGAAAAAGGATAACACTGCATTCCAGCATAAGATCCTTATCCCATCTGTGAAATATGGTGGTGGTAGTATAATGGGTTGGGCCTGTTTTGCTGCATCTGGGCCAGGACGGCTTTCCATAATTGATAGAACAATGAATTCTGAAGTATACCAGCGAATTCTAAAGGAAAATGTCAGGACATCTGTTCATGAAATGAATCTCTCAAGAGAATGTGGGTCATGCAGCAAGACAATGGCCCCAAGCACACAAATCGTTCTACCAAAGAATGGTTAAAAGAAGAATAAAGTTAATGTTTTGGATAGGCCAAGTCAAAGTCCTGACCTTAATCCAATAGAAATGTTGTGGGAGGACCTGAAGCAAGCAGTTTAGTGAGGAAACCCACCAATATCCCACTAAGAAGAGTTTAAGTTGTTCCATACTTCGGAATGGGCTAAAATTCCTCCAAGCTGATGTGCAGGACTGATCAACAGTTACTGGAAACACACAAGGGGGTCACACCAGACACTGAAAGCAAAGGTTCCCATACTTTTGCCACTCACAGATATGTAATACTGGATCATTTTCCTCAATAAATAAATGACCAAGTATAATATTTTTGTCTCATTTGTTTAATTAGGTTATCGTTGTCTACTTTTAGTACTTATGTGAAAATCGGATGATGCTTTAGGTCATATTTATGCAGAAATATAGAAAATTCTAAAGAGTTCACAAACTTTCAAGCACCACAGTATACACTATGTGGCCAAACGATTGTTTGACACCCGACCATTACACCCAGATGTGCTTTTTGAACATCCCATTCCAGATTTAGTCACCTGTTGCTGTTATAACAACCTCCACTCTTCTGGGAAGGCTTTCCACTATATTTTCAAGTGTGGCTGTGGGGATTTGCCCATTCAGCCACAAGAGCATTACTGAAGTCAGACAATGATGTCTGGCAAGAAAGCCTAGGGCGCACACTGCATTCCAGTTCAACCCAAAGGTGTTCAGTCGGGTTGAGGTTAGTTCTCTGTGCAAATTTACATGTGCTGTAAATTCAGCAATCAATAGAAGCCTTCACCAGAGTAAATACAGAGGGTTCATCACATGATGCACAGTTGCAATCAAAATTATTGAAATTATTCAATTGCAAATCAGGATTACTGTCAAAATTTACAGACTTTCAGCTGTTTGCAATGAACAAATCAAACAAAAGGAATTTAAATAGTTAAACACAATGAATACTTCACGTGGCTTCCCCAAATTCAACTGAAAATGCAACTTATAATAACTCCTCCAGTTTCAAAATTATTGAACCCCTTCATGGCAAGCATCTTTAGTAGTTAGTAGAGCACCCTTTTGCTGTTATAACCTGCTGCAAACGAGAGGCATAGCCAGACACCAGCTTCTGGCCTCCAGTTCAGTAATATTCTTGGGTTTGTGTCCTGCAACGGCCTTCTTCAAATCAAAAAGTCAGGTGACTGCGATGGCCCTGTAGAATCTTCCAGGACTTCTTCTGCAACCAAGCCTTGGTGGAATTTGAGGTATGCTTGGAATCATTGTCCTGTTGGAAGGTCAAATGACACCCAAGCTTCAGCTTTCTCTCGGATGGCATGACGTTTTCTCCTAGGATTTTCTGATACTTCAATGAATCCATCTTGCCTTCCACACGCTGCAGGTTTCCAGTGCCAAAGGATGCAAAGCAGCCCCAGAGCAACACCGAGCCACCACCATGCTTGACTGTGGACAGAGTGTTCTTTCTTCATTCTTCTTTCTCCAGAAATACCGCTGATCCATCATGCCAAAAAGTTCAGTTTTGTTTCATCGCTCCACAGAACAGAATCCCAAAACTTCTGTGGCTTATTTATATGATTTTGAGCCGACTTTTCTTGTGCTTTTGGGTCAGTAGTGGTGTATATGTTGGGGTTCTGGCATAGAAACCTTCTGCGTTTAGTACGTGCCATACTGTGCTCACTGAAACCTCAGTGCCTGTTGCCACCAAGTCTTGTTGCAGGTCTTTTGCAGTCACTCGAGGGTTTTTCACAACCTGCCTTCTCAGAAATCTGGTTGCAGCCATTGATAGCTTTCTTTTTCTGCCCCATCCAGGTATTTCATGTATTTTCTGCCCCTAGCCAGTTCAGGTATTTCATGTGTTCCAGCTTAAGCACACTTGGTGCAACATAACAAAATGTGAAAAAATGAATACTTTCTGAATGCACCATATCTGTTTCCCATCCCACCATACCTGCAAAAGTTCCCTGGAGGTTGCGTGGTAATTACTGGTAATGGCTGACTAATCAAATAATATTCATGTAACCAACTAACTGATTAGTACAATAAAATTTTTAATTCACTCAAATGCTTTTTGACACTAAATATAAAGAAATATTTTTGTTAAAATGTGTGGCACATGAGACTGAATCAACATATCTACTACTGTTTTCTGACAAAAAAAAGAGAAAAGAAAAGAAAATACCTTTGAAATAACTGCACTACTGAGGATATCGGTGTCATACTGTCTGAAAGAAAATCAGTTTGATCTAGCTAGGGTTTTTTGTTTTGTTTTTCAAATGAAGTTGACTCACTCAAGTAACAACTTGTGACTATTGTGTCTGACTAATTTATTCCTTATTTACAGTACAGTACGATGCTTATTTACAGTATGGCTCACCTGGCCATAAATAGCAACAAAATGTTACTTTTGTTTCTCTACTTTGTGTAGTGTGCAATGAAAAAGTGCTATAGGTCTGTAATATGTATATCTATTGTTCAAACCCTGCCCTACAGCCACTGCAACACTTAGGAATATGTTTCCTCATGGTCTCCTCTCACTCATTAAGGCCTGTTTTCCCTCATTCGTCAACCCACATTAGGGCCACTTCTGTTTTTATATATGACATTCACCCGGTTGCAGCACTGCTGAAGCTGCAGGAGTGCAGTGCTTAATTCCAGAGGCGGGCCTTGAGACAGTCAAACTCAATAAGATCAAAATCATTTGTGGAGAGTTGAACCTAAATGAGCTCTTGTGTCTTTGAACTTTTTGGTATGTAAAAAACAACAACAAGTTTTCATACATTCACTGGTATGTCTCTTCGCACTTTAAATACAGGCTCTTGTAACTGACTGCATGCTGTTCCTCACCCCTCATCACTGAGCATATTTTCTTCTTTTTCCTTTTCTAATCATCAGTTAATTCAAATCCACTTCCCTTCATGACAATTCTTTCCTTCCCCTTTATTTGTTTTGCATCCCCATGCTCATATAATCTCCTTTCCTTGCTTAGTTTCTTTCTTCTTTTTACCCATTTTGTTTATTCTTCAATCCCATTTAAATCTCTCTGATATGTATATCTAAGACTCAATATTAAGTGTACACTACAGCTTTTGCACATATAGACTTCAACTATTAGTGAGCTAGATAGCTCATGCCACTAGAGGTACACAGTAAGTGTGCAGAGACTAGAAAAAGGGGAAAATGAAAATATAGAAACAAGAGAACAAAAGAAAGAAGAGAAAAAGAGTTTGATCCAGCCATCCATCTAAGCCAGAGGGGCTGGCGTGCTCTGGCTCTGCTCACTAAAGGAGTAAATGGTCCTGCTCTGAGGCTTTCTGTTTTTATTTGTGCCTGCTTAGTGCAGTGACAAACAGCAGCAAGAGGTTTGGGAGGAATTTCACACACGTGTCAGGGCTAACTCTGCTATACTCATTACACACAGTTTCCTCCCCAGGCAAAACACTATGTCTCATATCCACTGAGAATCATGGAATATAAGAGCAATAAGAGCACTCAGTAAAAGGAATTTAAGCAACCAGCAAGTATACTGGGTTTTCCACTATCAAGAAAATGTTATTATTTTCTTAGTGCAACTCTACTGCCAAACAAAGCACTTTATTTAGGACAAAAGAACTGCCATTTGGCCTCAACTGAACCATGTTGCATGTTGCATTAAATCCTTAATACAGTAAGTAATTATAAACCTCAGAGGACACTTTACATCCAAAGATTTCAGACAATTCCCCATTAATACCAAATCACCCAGCCAGCACAGTGTGGATGTGACATGTCCAAACTTTACTTTTAATCATGTTTTTGTCTGTTGTTGTCAACAGTTTTGCACTCTGTCTCTTTCTCTTCCCCTTTTCAAAACACAGATCTTTATATACAAGCGGTTCTAATATTTCAGGTTCTAAATGGTGCTCATTAAGATGTGTTTACAAATGGGTTTTAATGACAGGGGCAATTAAATTCAAACTTTGACTAGACTATTACTTTCTAATAACACAAACTGGGCCTATAGGAAAGAAAGGCCGGGTATGATCATAATTATTTTATAAGGGCGATCTACAGCCCCAAGCAGTTAATAACATCATGCCCTAAAACATGTTGGAAAGTCTCTATTTCATTAAGTTTCATTAAAGATGTCCTTTTGGGATCCCTTAGACTGAGAATTAATTGTACTCTAAGCAATAAATCAGAATATAATTGAAAAGTAGAAAAACAATGCAATAAGTTTTCTTAGCACAACTTTTCAGCAGTCAACTTATTGATATTGCTGCAAAGGTAGAACAGATCTCAGTTTCTCTTTGCAAAGACTGTTACATGTTTATACCACAGCACTGTTTATGTCTCAAATCAGATGGTCTGCATTAATTTTCTAAAACAGTAGCAGTCTATGCAGACAGTCTACTACTGTCTATGACAGTAGTTTCAGATGTAACATAAATAACAGGTTTATATTAATGCACTCTATAATAACAGCTCATTCACAGGGACCTGTACAGCAGACTAAGAGTAAAAAAGAGCGAGAGAAAAAGAAAATCAATTAGAAATCAGCACAGAAGGGAAAGAAAGAACATTATGCAAGTTATTAATGTGGAACATTGATGATGATTCTACAGAACTCTCTCTCTCTCTCTCTCTCTCTATCTATTCATTACACTACTCCTTTCATTACACATCTCCTTTTTCATGATCTCACTATTAAAGAATTCTCATATCCACTGAGCTGATGACTGAGGAGCCAAGGAGCATTAAGTCAAGAGTGTGTGTGTGTGTGTGTGTGTGTGTGTGTGAGAGAGAGAGAGAGAGAGAGAGAGAGAGAGAGAGAGAGAGAGAGAGAGAATCATACAATTTATACAAGCCAATTAACCACCTTTACAGACTGTCATACACACATTAATCAGCATTGGCTGAGACTTATATATATATATATATATATATATATGAGAAGTATAATGCAATCTTAGGTAAAGAAAGGGAGAAAGAGGGATTTGAGTGGTCAAGTGAGGTTATATGTTATTAAGTGATTCTACAGTATCATTCTAGGCAGCAGTGACTAAAAGGCAGAGTTAAATCGCAACACAAGATGTGGGTAAAACACTGTGTGTGTGTGTGGGGGGGGGGGGGGGTTGGAGAGAAATGGGGGATAAAGTGCAAGCTGTGATGGATTCATTACTTTGGTTAAATGAATTATCATGACGCATCAATTTATGGTATTATGTTATCTTTTAATTGTTCATAAATAGTACCTGAAATGTAAATGGGTTTCTTCTCTACTATTCTGGGTAGCAGTATTTGTTAGCTATGTAATGATAGTGTTCTCAAATACAATAAACCAAACCAGCATCTAACCTGAAAAATAAATCAAAAAACCTAATTGTTCTGAAAATAATGGAAAACTTGATATATTGAGAGAGAGAGAGAGAGAGAGAGAGAGAGAGAGAGATGTGACTCAGTATCAAAGCAATCAGTTTAATTATAGCCAGTTCACCAAAGCAGACAGGGGTCAACACTTCAGGGCAAACTAAGAACCGAAGCTACTCTAACTCTCACTCTCAATTTCTTACTCTTGCCCCTCATTTTCCTTTTTCTCTCAGTCTCCTCTATGGTCACTTTACTATTTTACTTATTTTAGACCAAATGACATCATGGTGCTTTTCTCAGATGAGCAATCTCATTTGGAAGACTTGTTATTGGCAATCATGTTGAACTGTGGTAATGTTTCAGGGATTTCTAAAACTAAATTTGCTGGTAGAAGCAGATAAATAATGGTGGATATGCATTCCATTTAAAATATGCAGGTTTCATAAGTTTAAACACAAAATGGCTTCTGTGACTGCTCTTTTGACTTTATTGTTGCAGTGGAAGGTACAGATGGGTGAAGTAAAGATAAAAATAGTGCTGTGAGACATGGTGGCATGGTTTGGGTCCACTTGTCCACTTAGAGGGAACAGTCACTGCAAATCAATAAAAGTTATTCTGACTGATCTCCTTTATTCTACGATGAAACATTTCTATCCTGATGGGAGTGGTCTCTTCCAGGACTGGTCTCTTACTTGTTCACCCCCATACACAGTTCACAACGAGTCACTGAACGTTTTGTTGAGGATAAAAATAATGGGAGATTTTCCAACCGATGTGTACTCTCCACCATCATCAAAATACCAATTCAGGGAATATCTATGGAAGAATGGTGTTCATCCCTCCAGTTCAAGAATCTTTTAGAATCAATGCCAAAACATAATTGTCACTGTTCTGGGGTTTGTGGTGATAAAGTACTACACTAAGACACTTTATGTTGGTTTTCCTTTAATCTGATTTCTTCTGTTTTTGTGTATATCGCATACTAAATTGTTTCAGAAATTAAAGCAAAATCTAAGATAAAACAAAGGCAACCTGAGTAAACACAAAATATAGTTTTAAATGATAATGTTATTTATTGAAGCAAAAAAGTTATCCAATACCAACTGGGCCTGCGTGAAAATGTATTTGCCCCTATAGTTACTAATTCCCCAAATCTATGAAACTGCATTCAAAATGTGGTTCAGCTTGTGGCGTTTTCTGCCACTGGATATACGGCAGCCTCTACACAAAATACTCTAAATTAAAAAAAAATACTCATAACACAATAGATGAGAGAAGCAAAAATCAGATTTATTGCCCAAAAATATTAGCCAACATGAGATCAGTTCAAATGAGACGTCCCAGAAGTGATCTGATCTATCCTGGGTTTGGTCTCTATTTATACTCTTTTCCCCTCCTTCATATCAAACAATTTCCCATTATGTTTGGTTTTCAGAAAATTCAGCTACCATTAGCATCAGAAAACCAGGTTTTTCAGCCACCATTAAAACCAGGTTTTTCAAGGTGAGGAAAAAAAAAAAAAAACACACCCAGCAATCTAGACAAGCAAACCTTTCTCTGGGTTCTCTCGTTGGTTATCATAGTAAACTGTTATTCTTCGCTTCAGTTTTTATCTCTTTACATGGGTAAGTGTTGTTTTTATGTATTACAGATTCTGTGCATGATTTTAACATGTTTTTTGTATTTTACACACTACTTAAAGCTCTATTATAATCTAAGTCTTGAGATTACACATATCTGCTAGGATTCTAAGATTATGCTATTTTTTCCCCATTTTCCTAGCCTCTCATGGACATGCGTTATCAGCTGCACACCTCAGCCATGCACACCAATGCACGGTGAAGGGCCTGTTTTTATATTATTCTACTCCTTAATAAAGTACACTGTGTTTTTACCTTGTCTTATGTTTTTTATTAATATTTTATGCAAATTAATTCCCACAAGCTGGATTAGACACAACCAGGCCTAATTACTGCAAACCCTGTTCAATCAAATCAACACTTAAATAGAACTTTTTCAACAGCATGAAGTTGATTAGAAGGTCTTACCCAGTAACACACTGCCAAAATTGAAAGAAATTCCAGAAATTATGAGTAAGAAGGTGATTGAAATACATCAGTCTGGGAACGGTTACAAAGCTATTTCAAAGGCTCTGGGACTCACAGTGTACCACAATGAGAGCCATTATCTCCAAATGGAAAAACTCGGCACAGTAGTGAACCTTCGGAGAAGTGGACAACTTTCCAAAATTCCTCCAAGAGCACAGCAACTACTCATCCAGCAAGTCACAAAAGAGCCAAGGACAAAATCAAAGGACCTACAGGCCTCTCTTGCATCACTGTTCATGACTCCACTATCAGAAAGACACTGGGCAAAAATGGCATCCATGGAAGTGTGGCGAATGTGAAAACCACAGAATGTCCAGTCTTCAGTCCGTAAATTGAAACTCAACTGGCTTATGCAGCAAGACAATGATCCAAACATAGGAGTAAGTCCTAGTCCTAGAAGTAAGTGAAAGACTGATCTCTTGATACTTGATACTCCTGAGATGCCAGTGATCCCAACCCCTTCTGCTCTCCGGACCTGCCTGATCCATCCTGATGCCCTACTTCTGGTTGGAGTTCTCATCAATTGGAAGTCACATGCTGCTGCTGAGGATGGCCCCACACGGTGCAGCCTAAAGATCATTGAGATTACTGCGGATGGTACCACTTAAAAACCATAAAGATGGCTTTGGACCTCAATTCATATGAACAGTTATGCTATGATGGCTACGACTACAATTGCCAAAAACAGTTTTGCACTCAAGTCTCCATCAGTGAACAGTGGAGAAGTTCAACAAAACAGACTTCATGTAAAAACTGTAATGAATTTTCCTGGTTACACAACTGCTATTTGACCATGTAGTATTAGCACATTTATTGAAGGGATTTATTTATTTATAATCGCACTATCCGGTGTCACCCAGATGAGGATGGGTTCCCTTTTGAGTCTGGTTCCTTTCAAGGTTTCTTCCTCATATCGTCTCAGGGAGTTTTTCCTTGCCACCGTCGCCTCTGGCTTGCTTATTGGGGATAAATTCATACATTTAAAATCTATATCCTGAGTTTATATATTTCTGTAAAGCTGCTTTGGGACAATGACCATTGTTAAAAGTGCTATACAAATAAAATTGAATTGAATTGAATTGAATCTCCAGTTATCTGAAGTGGTTGGTTGCAGTTATTGCTGCTAAAGATGGCACAACCAGATTTTAAGTTTAAGGGGGCAATTAGTTTTTCACATGGGTGATGGGTGTTTGATAAGTTGTTTTTGCTTAAAAAAAATTAAATAAAACAAAATAAAGCTCTATTGTGTGTTTACTCAGTTTGCCTTTGTTTTATGTTGTATTTCATGTATTTCATATTTGTTTTATGTTGTTTTCAGAAAAACTATTTAGTATGAGATATACACAAAAACCGAAGAAATCAGAAGAAAAATACTTTTTTACAGCACTGTATAAAGAAAAAAAAAGCTGTGCATTAGAATGGAACAAAATTAAACATGGTTAACTTTCACTGGTGTGACTCACATGGGTGCTGAAGCACAGGCTGTCTGTAGCACAAGACTTTTCTTATTCTGCTGTTAGTTTGTTGTGTTGTCAGTGCCACTTTGTGCTCTGTAGCCATAGATGCCAAGGAGGCCAAGTCAACACCTTCAACTCTTTGTCATGTTTCTCAAACCATTCCTGAACGATTTTTGTCCTGTGGCAAGGCACATTATTTTGTTGAAAGAGGCCAGTGCTAATAGGGAATACCACTGCTATGAAGGGGTGTACTTGATCTGCAACAATGTTTAGGTAGGTGGTACATGTCAAAGTAATGTCCACATGAATGCCAGGACCCAAGGTTTCAGAACATTGTCCACAGCATCACAGTGCCTCTGCTGGCTTTCCGTCTTCCCATAGTGCATCCTGATGCTATCTCTTCTCTCTCCTGAAGTACGGTATCTGGGCCAATTTGTGCTACAGTAACTCTTCTGTGGGATCGGCCAGACGGGCTAGCCTTCGCTCCCCACGAACATCAATGAGCCTTGGGCACCCATGACTAGGCCTGTCATGATAACTAGTTTTGCTGGATTGTCCCAGAAATAATAGCAATAAATTATACTGTTGTCATTTTAAGACCATTTTATGCCACTGATATAATTATAACGAATTATATTTGAATTCTAAAGATATTATTGCAGTTAGGGGAAAATACTAGTGAACACCAGATTTTTAAATCAACAGTCCACAAGAGGGCACAACAAATAAATTCAAACCAAACAGCACTGTGCTATATTGTTTACTGCAAAGAACAAACCTGGCTGTTAAAAAAGTGCATTTAGTTTTACACTAAAGTACATAAAATTATAAAATAAAATGATTTAACCTAGGCTCTCAGGCCAGTTCCAGTGTTAATTTTCACACTGTTTTTAGTCATAGTTTTTGTCTTCTGCAAAAATTTTCCTTTAAATTTAGTCAATATTTCATGTCATACTTATTAATTTTAGTCAATTATACTCTGACTAAAATGGAATTGAATACTAGTCAATGCCATTTTAGTTGATGAGAAAATGCAAAAATTAAACCAAATATTCACACATTTTATATATTAACTTAAACATGTATCAACAAAAATATGTGAAAACTGCCCTTGTTGTGAAAACCCGATCCCCTAAAATAACATTACAATGAGTACACTATTGTAATACAATATTGTGAAGTCTTTATGCTTCAGTTATTCATTGTCCGTATTTTAGTGCGGAAAGAGCATATTCACAATGTGACTTACCATTCTACCTAGCACGTTATAGGGTTGTCAAAAGTACCGGTATTTTGGTACCAAGTCAGTACTAAAAAAAAAAAGTTGACAGTACCAGATTTTCACAAGTACCGGTAGTATCGAGTACCGGGTCAATCCAGTACTGATGCGCTGTCTGACAGGTAGTCAGTCGGGAACTTTTCATAGGAGCACTGTGCAATTATGGTAGCGGTTGCATTATGGATGTTGTAGCATATTTTAATTCAAGTGTAGGATTGCAAAATACATCCTCGTTTTTGCTTATTTAATGGTTAGCATACGCACGTGTAATGCTAATACGGTCATGTGTCCTTATTAACCATTTAATTCTTTTAAAAACATCCACAGCCCGCCGGCGGACCGCCGCATTGTTAAGTGTAAAACTATGCTATGTACACAGCTGCTGTGTGTACGTAGGTACTCATGCAATATATCTTTGGAAAGCTAGGATTCTTGTGCTCCAATTGATATAAACCAACATTTCCTCTGATCCATAACATCCCGACAAAAATAGTCTTGTTACACTGGCAAAGGCCCAAACGATCCAATTAAGTAAAAATATTTAGTCCAAAACACATTATTGCATCAATAAATACCCACGGGCTGAGTCATTTCAAATTATAGGCAGATGTGCCTAATCTTTCACATTTTCTCTGTTATAACTCCGGTTCACTTTCAGCACTTCAATTTAAAAGTCCGTGCATAAAGATGCCTAATGAGTGGCAAGTGTTTCACTTCAGAAACTTTTTTACATAGTTTGTATTTTTTGCTTGTAATTTATTTAGTTTTTATTTACTTGAAGGGAAAGAACCTAAGCCAAAACTTAAGGCACTTTTCAGAAATACTTGAAATATACAGTGGGTATAGAAAAGAATCACCCCCCTTTAAAATAATCACATTTTGTTGCTTTTCAGCCTGAAATGAAGATGGACACAGTTTTTGTTTTATCCAGCTGGATTTACTCAGTGCAACTTATTACATCCAAGTGAAAGATATAACATCAACATGTCAGAAAAATGTTTAAAATTTTTTTTTTTTTTAAAAACAGAATCACTGAGTTGGAAAAAGGATCACCCCCTTGCTTTAATTTGCCTTTTTTTTTTTTTTTAATTACAGCCTTTAGTCTGTTGGGATATGTCTCTACTAACTTTGCACATCTAGACTTTGCAATATTTGCCTACTCCTGCTCAAGTTCAGTTAAATTTGATGGTGACCGTTTGTGGACTGCAGTCTTCAAGTCATTCCACAGATTTTCAATTGGGTTTAAGTCTGGGCTCTGACTAGGCCATGCAAGGACATTCACCTTTTTCTCCTTCAACCACTGTGTGGTCAGTTTTGCTGTGTGCTTTGAGTCATTGTCATGTTGGAAGGTAAACCTTCTTCCCATTAACAACTTTCTCGCAGAAGGCAGCAGATTTTCCTCAAGAATTTGACGGTATTTTGCCCCCATCCATTTTCCTTCTATCCTGACAAGTGCTCCAGTGCCTGCTGCAGAGAAACACCCCCATAACAGGATATTACCACATCCATGCTTTACTGTAGGAATGGTGTTATTTGGATGTGAGCTGTATTGGACTGTATCGTTTGGTGTTGAGGACCAATTCAATTTTAGTCTCATCTGACCTGAATCTTCAAGGTGCGTTTTGGCAAAGCTCAGTCGTGACTGCATGTGGCCTTTCTTGAGGAGTGGCTTTTTTCTTGCAACCCTCCCATACAAACCACATTTGTGGAGAATTTGTGATATTGTTGTCACATGCACACAATGACCACTCTGTCATAAATTCCTGCAACTGCTTCAGAATTGCTGCAGGCCTCTTGGTAGCCTCTCTGACCAATTTCCTCCTGGCTCTTTCATCCAGTTTGGAGCAATGTCCTGATCCAGGGAGGGTCTGTGTTGTACCAAATACCTTGCACTTCTTAATAATAGATTCACTGTGCTTCTAGGCATTGATAAAGACACTCCCTTTAAGAGAGTGCTCCTAATCTCAGCTCGTTACCTGTGTAAAAGACACCTGGGAGCCAGAAATCTTGCTGATTGATAGGGGATCAAATACTTATTTCACTCATTAAAATGCAAATCAATTTATAACTTTTTTGAAATCACCTACCATTAAAATTATAGACTGATCATTTGTTTGTCAGTGGGCAAACGTACAAAATCAGCAGGGGATCAAATACTTTTTTCCCCCCACTGTATATGTCTGCTTAATTTTTATGTGTATAGAATGTATTTGAGTGAGTTAATTAACCTGCTAGTAAAGCACTTCAGTTTACCTGTGTTCATTCACTGTTCAGCTTCAGCTCATGCAGCTTAAGTGGGTCAATCCTCGACATTATTAACTATGACTGTATTATTTGAAACTAGAACTATTCTTTCTAGATTTTTTCGTCTTCAAAAAACATTGTTAGTGCATTGTTAATATCTTGCATGTAATTTTTTTAACTGTACAGCCATGGCCAAAAGTTTTGAGAATGACACAAATATTAATTTTTACAAAGTCTGCTGCCTCAGTTTTTATGATGGCAATTTGCATATACTCCAGAATGTTATGAAGAGTGATCAGATGAATTGCAATTAATTTCAAAGTCCCTCTTTGCCATGAAAATGAACTTAATCCCAAAAAAACATGTCCACTGCATTTCAGCCCTTCCACAAAAGGACCAGCTGACATCATTCCAGTGATTCTCTCGTTAACACAGGTGAGAGTGTTAACGAGGACAAGGCTGGAGATCAGTCTGTCATGCTGATTGAGTTAGAATAACAGACTAGAAGCTTTAAAAGGAGGGTGGTGCTTGAAATTATTGTTCTTCCTCTGTTAACTATGGTTACCTGCAAGGAAACACGTGCAGCCATCATTGCTTTGCACAAAAAGGGATTCACGGGCAAGGATATTGCTGCTAGTAAGATTGCACCTAAATCAACCATTTATCGGATCATCAAGACCTTCAAGGAAACAGGTTCAACTGTTGTGAAGAAGGCTTCAGGGCGCCCAAGAAAGTCCAGCAAGCGCCAGGACCGTCTCCTAAAGTTGATTCAGCTGTGGGATCGGGGCACCACCAGTGCAGAGCTTGCTCAGGAATGGCAGCAGGCAGGTGTGAGTGCGTCTGCACGCACAGTAAGGCGAAGACTTTTGGAGGATGGCCTAGTGTCCAGAAGTGCAGCAAAGAAGCCACTTCTCTCCAGGAAAAACATCAGGGACAGACTGCTATTCTGCAAAAAGTACAGGGATTGGACTGCTGAGGACTGGGGTAATGTCATTTTCTCTGATGAATCCCCTTTCTGATTGTTTGGGGCATCTGGAAAAAAGCTTGTCTGGAGAAGAAAAGGTGAGTGCTACCATCAGTCCTGTGTCATGCCAAAAGTAAAGCATCCTGAGACCACTCATGTGTGGGGTTGCTTCTCAGCTAAGGGAGTGGGCTCACTCACAATTTTGCCTAAGAACACAGTCATGAATAAAGAATGGTACAAAAACATCCTCAGAGAGCAACTTCTCCCAACCATCCAAGAACAGTTTGGTGATGAACAATTCCTTTTCCAGCATGATGGGGCACCTTGCCACAAGGCAAAAGTGATAACGAAGTGGCTCGGGGAACAAAACATCGACATTTTGGGTCCATGGCCAGGAAACTCCCCAGACCTTAATCCCATTGAGAATTTGTGGTCAATCCTCAAGAGGCGGGTGGACAAACAAACTCTGACAAACTCCAAGCATTGATTATGCAAGAATGGGCTGCCATCAGTCAGGATGTGACCCAGAAGTTGATTGACAGCATGCCAGGGCGAATTGCAGAGGTCTTGAAAAAGAAGGGTCAACACTGCAAATATTGACTCTTTGCATAAACTTCATGTAATTGTCAATAAAAGCCATTGACACTTATGAAATGCTTGTGATTATACTTCAGTAACAGTTAGTAACATCTGGCAAAAAGATCTAAAAACACTGAAGCAGTAGACTTTGTGAAAATTAATATTTGTGTCATTCTCAAAACTTTTGGCCACGGCTGTATGTTTTAATTCAAATTGGTGGTAGTGCTTGCTACACATCTTAAATTTGAATGCACACAGTTTTTGCATCCAAATGTGCATTTTAATTTGACAGCCCTAGAGCAGATGGGAGGACAGAAGTAGTGCAAATGGCTAAAATGTTCATGACATTCATTCTTATGTACACAAAAATGCATGTAAACATAATGGGCAATATTGAGGTCAGCAAAAATCATCGAGGTCATGTCCATATATATCTTATGATAAGTCAATAACATAATTATCGTGACAGGCCTACCCATGACGCTGTTGCCAGTTCACCACTTTTGGTAGGTACTAACCACTGCATACTGAGAACACCCCACAAGACCTGTCATTTTGAGATTCTCTGACCCAGTCATATAGTCATCACAATTTGGCCCTTGTCAAAGTCGCTTAGATGCCAGAGGATCTGACAACATCAACCCAAGGGTACTCAAAGTGTGTGCGGAGCAGCTGGCAGGAGCGTTTCAGCATTTTTTGACCTCTCCTTGAGGCTAAAGAAGGTGCCAAAGATCTGGAAGGCATCCTGCATAGTCCCTGTGCCCAAGAAAGGACGCCCCAGCTTTCTCAACGACTTCAGGCATGTGGCATTAATGTCACATGCAATGAACACCCTTGAGAGGCTGGTTCTGCAGCATCTCAGGCCCATGGTACATGACTGCCTGGATCTGCTACAGTTTGCATATCAGGCCCCCCACCCATAAGAGGCCCCCCTGTCACCATAATGGGGGAGGGAGTGGAGATAGTGGACATGTACCAGTTATTAGGGTGCAAATCAATAAGAAACTGGACTGGTCAGACAACACTGAGGCCTTCTATAAGAAAGGACAGAGCAGGATGTTCTTTCTGAGGAGGATCAGGTCCTTTAATGTGCGCACTAGGCTGCTATGGATGTTTTACAAGCCTGTGGTGGCCAGTGTTATCTTCTTTGCTGCGCTGTGCTGGGGAGGTGGCACTGGGACTTGTGAGGCCAACAAACTGAGCAAGCTGGTGAGGAAGGCCAGCTCTGTGGTGGGATGGAACTGGACAGTGTGGAGTCAGTGAATGAGAAGAGAATGATAGGGAAGCTGAAAGCTATCATGGACAATCCTTCTCATCCTCTCTATGTTGAGCTGAGGAGGCTCAGGAGAACATTCAGCCACAGATTCATCCAGCCACGTGCCTAAAAATGTCTGGGGGGGCTCTTTCGTACCATCAGCCATCAGACTCCACAGTGCAACAATACCCAGTACCTCCTACCCCACTGACTGAGTCTCACAGACACACACACACTCAACAGTTAATGGTCATTCCACAGATATTGCACATGTGTATAAATACCAAGGATACTGCACATGTACATATACAATAGAACTCTGGCATATGTATATACACATATGTATTTTATTGTTTCTATTATTAGGGGCCAAGCACTGAAGGTGCATAGGTGCACATTGTATCCCTTACTTTTTAGGGGCCAAGCACCAAAGGTGTGTAGGCACCTATCGTATCTGTTAGTTTTCTTATTAGGGGCCAAACACCAAAGGTGCATAGTTAGTTTTCTTCTTCTTCTTCTTCAGCTCATGGTGATTCGAATCGGTTTAAATTTCCACCGACTAGTTTTTCCGCCATTTTGAATTTTCCGAAAAACATACTTTTTCAAACTCCTCCTAGGCCGTTGCTCTGATTTTCACGAAAATTGAATCAGATCAGTGTCAGACCATGCTGACATAAAGTTATGGAATTCAACTTGATTAGTCAACCCATTCTCGAATAACGCACAATCAAATTTGACGGCGAGTATAAATATATATATATATATATATATATATATATATATATATATATATATATATATATATATATATATATATATATAATATATATATGCTTATGCTATGTTACTACAGCCAACTCTAACTCAAACCCTCTACCGCCACCAATTATCCAAAGCTGCACTCATGTTTATGCTCAAGCAGAAACATTAACGTGTGATGTGACACTACCGCAGTGGTGGTGCGGTTGTCATGGCCACCATCACAGCCCTACTGATTCGTTGGCTCAAGACGATTCGAATGAATACCATGGTTTCAATTTCCACCCGAACCCTACGAAACTTATTTGGTATTTGTCATCGGCATCATGCCCCGAAGGTGCTCAATAAGTTTCGAGACCGTGCCACCTTGTGGTCAAAAAGTATAATGAAATTTCAAAAAATGCTAATAGCTTTTGAATAATTTTGCCTATTGTAATGACCCAAGCCTATTGTAATGAACCATGTGAGCCATACCCAGAACAGTGATACCAATTATGCCATAGTCGGGTGAACTTGCTGTCCGCCATTTTGAATTTCATTGAAAACCTACTTTTTCGAACTCCTCCTAGAGAGTTGGCCCAATATTCACCAAATTCGATCATCTTCAGACTATGAGAGCCCAAAGTTATCAAAACCTTTTTAACAGACCACGCATCAACCAATTTTATGGCATGATTCCAAAACGATTCTGAGGCTGTATCTCTGTAAGGCTTTGACACACAGACACCAAACTTTGTGTGTGTCATTGTGACCACACACTGACCACACTGCCTTAATTTTTTCACAGCGCCACCTATTGGTCAAACATGATAAACAGTCTAAGTGTAAAAGTCTAAAATTGCTCTTTTTTGCAGTTGGTCCTGATGCTCCCTGCCATGCTTGTTTAGCTCCTCGTTTAGCCTCTTTTGTGCTTGGCCCCTTAATTGCTGCTTGCAGCTATATTTCTTCTTCTTCCTCTTCTTCTTCTTCCGCTCTTGAGTCTATGGCAGCCCATAGAACCACTTGCGGAAAAGTTATGAAATTTGGCACACAGATAGTTGGACTCTGTAACTCAAGCCCTCTAGCGCCACCAACTGTCCAAAGTTGCACTCATGTTTATGCTAATAACTTTTGAACCATAAGGGCTAGTAGCAAAATTCTTTTTTCCTCTGATTCCTTGACTCAAGACGATTTGAATCTATACCATGGTTTCCGCCCAACTAGATTTTCCGCCAGTTTGAATTTTCCGAAAACATACTTTATTAGATTTCCTCCTAGGCCATTGCTCCGATTTTCACAAAAATCAAATCAGATCATCTTCAGACCATGCCAACAATTAGTCAACCCATTCTCGAATAATGCACGAACGAATCTGACGGTGAGCACGCCAAAATGGACGTGAGGCTATATCTCCGAAACGCTTCAGCCTATTCATACCAAACTTATATGTCATAGCCATAATGACTTGAGGGTACCTGTACAGTTTCATAACAGCACAACCTAGTGGTCATGAGATATGAAAAAGCACATTTTTGCTTATAACCTATGAATGGCTTGTCCTAAAATCGTGAAACTGATCTCTGCAGATACAATGGGGCATACCAAGTCGTTTGATATTACATTTTTGAATGTCAGCCATTTTGCCGGTCAGCCATGTTGAATTTAGTCTTAAACACTGTATTTTATGAACCACTTGGTGCATTGTTACAAAAATTGGTAGGCGTCATCAGGACCATGCCCCAAAAGTACTCAAAAAGTTTCAGGTCAGCACCACCTTGTGGTCAACAATTATAATGCAATTAAAACAAATGCTAATAGCTTTTGACTACCTTTGCGTATTGTCATGAGATTGGTCTTGACAGATTCCATAGGTCATGCAGAGAACAATGATTCCAGTTATGCCATGGTAGACTAAAATTCCTGTCCACCATTTTGAATTTTCTGAAAAACCTACTTTTTCGAACTCGTCCCAGATCGTTAAATTTTTATGAAATTCATAAGAGATCATTTTCAGACCATGCCAGCAAAAAGGTATCAAAAGCTTTTTGATAAACCAAACCGTTCTCAAATAACCTGCAGACGAATTTGATTTCAATCATGCCAAAACACGTGAGGCTATATCTCCGTAGAGCATTAGCGGATTCCGACCAAACTTAGGACCTGTCATGACATCATGACTTGAGGGTACGTGCATTGTTTTGGAACAGCGCCTTGTGCACTTTGTGGTCAAAAACTATAATGAAATATCAAAAAATGCTAATATCTTTTGAATAGTTTTGCCTATTGTAATGAAACTGACCTTGACAGATTCCGTGAGGCATGCAGAGAACAATAATACCAATTATCCCATAGTCGATCGAACTTGCTGTCCATCATTTTGAATTTTGTTGAAAATGTACTTTTTGTAACTCCTCCTAGACCGTTGGCCCGATTTCCACCTAATTCGATTCAGATCATCTTCAGACCATGTTGGCAAAAATGTATGGAATTTGTGTAGATATACCAAACTGTCATTGCTTAACACATCAACAAATTTAAAAAATAATTCTGAGGCTGTATCTCTGCAAGGCTTTGGCATATTGACACCAAACTTTCTTTGTGTCATTGTGAACCCACACTGACCACACTGCATCAATGTGGTTACAAAGTCCCCTATTGGTCAAACATGATAAGCAATTAAATCAATAATTTTGCCTAAAATCATATACAAATGTCTAAAATTACTTCTTTTCCTTTTTTTTACAGTTGGTCTTGATGCTGCCTGCCATGCTTATTTAGCTCCTTGTTTAGCCTCAGGAGCTAAACAAGATCAGGGCACACCGTTTGTCACAAACACTACGCGAGCTTTACATATTGTTGGGGATTAAATCGATTCACACCAGTGCTGACAGATGGGCTGGTGGAACAATTTAATCAAACACTTAAAATATGATCATTCATCATGATGCGGGAAACTGAGATAAGTGGCTAGAGCCCCTGTTATCTGCAGTACAAGAGGTCCCACAAGCCTCCGTGCGAAAGTCTCGCGGCATGCTCAACATCATTCGGGAGAATTGGGATGAGGGACCTTCTAATAGCAAAAATGAAATTCAATATGTTCTTGACCTGAGAGCAAAACCACACATTGGGAAAATTAACACAGGTGAATTTGCTACAGATGCAAGAACATCGATCCTGGCTGTATAACAGGGCTGCCCGGCTATGGGAATTTGCACCTGGAGATAAAGTGCTCGTTTTGCTACCTGCGTGGTGCTCTAAATTACTTGCGAAGTGGCAAGGACACACAGCGAGCTAGAGAAGTTTACTATGAGGTCAGGCGAACAGATAGCGGTAATGCACTCAAATATACCACCTCAATCTCCTGAAACCGTGGAGAGAGGTGTTTCCGGTCTGGTAACAGTGGCTCCATAGAGGGAGGAGCTGGGACCAGAGGTAAGTCTAAAAAGTGTGACCCAATTCACCTCAGTCCCCTGTAGAGACCACCTGTCACTGTCCCAGAGAGCACAGGTTGCTAGGTTGCAAGGAGAAATTTTCTGATGTGTTTTCGCCTCCACCCGGTTGCACGAATCTCACAGAACACCACACAGAGACTTCTCCAGGTGTGGTTGTACATAGCCACCCATACCCGCTCCCTGAAAACAAGAATAATGTGGTTCAGGATGAACTCAAGGCGATGCTTGACATGGGGGTAATCGAGGAGTACCACAGTGACTGATGTGACTGAACATTGTTCACTTCCACTTCCGGTGTGAGAATGCTAGGCGCGTTTGTGCTGCCGCTTCATGCTGGTACCTGTTTGTTTGTTTTGTTTGTTGGCTGATACATTTTTGGATCTGGTCTTTCCGAGAGGCGATAGACCTGAATTTGGACTATTCTCTGGACTATTGTCTTTCATTCAAACAATCTGGACAACTGACCTGGATTTTTGTGATTCTGGTGATCCTGTCACATTGATCAGCTGCGAGCCCTCTCCATTCGTCTCCATTTCTTAACTGACATCTGGTACAGTGAGTCTCCACTCTCTTTATCACTTGTGTGGGCTTTCCTTGGTATGGTTGGGTAGCCTTCCTTTCGTTGGATTGCTGAAGTGGTTTCGATACGGTTCTGGCTAACATATATCGATTAGTTGCTGTCTGGATCCCGCTGGATCACTGGTCATGTCACTGCGTAACTGCTCACAAGTTCGATAAGGGTTTCTCCTTTGTCAGGCAAAGGAGAAACTGACAAAGGAGAAACTGACAAAGGAGAAACCCTTATTGAAACAGAGAAAGCGGATGGGTTCACAGAACTGATTTTACAGTAGGTGAGCATTTTTTAGTAGGCAGTAAAGATATAGAAAAACTAAAGCTGAAATTTAAAAGTTTATGATCAGAGAAAGCAAAATCAGAACCAGTAACAGAGACATTATGTAAACCAGATGTACAGATGAGATCCAGTATATGACCCCTGGAATGAGTAGCAAAAGTAACTACCCCATTGTCCTTCAGAAATTTGTTCTGTCTATAATAATGCTACCTCCCAAGTACTCGAGAAGCATGCTCCTGTAAAAACCAAACTGGTTCCATCCACTCATTTCTCACCCTGGTTCACTCCTGAACTTCGAGCTATGAAAGCTAAAGGTCACCGCCTGGAAAGACTATGCAAGAAATCTGGACTTATTGTGCACTCTCTGGCCCTTAAAGAACATTTGCATAACTACCACATAGCTCTCACTGCCCCTCGTTCTTCATATCTCTCCTACACTATCAGGAACTCTACTTGCAGATCCAAGTCACTTTTTGCCATGGTAAAGAAGCTCACTAACCCTCTACAGCATGCTATCTCTGGCTCTGAGAAGCTTGTGAATAGTTTTTCTCTATTTATTTTTTCCGGACAAACTGAAGACTACCACTGAATTCATTGCCAAATATACCCCTCATACTGGTGCCCCACATGTTGAGTTTAGGACAGCTCACTCAAAGTGCTCCTTCTCTTCTTCCACTTCCACTTCCACTACACCCTACAACCTGTGATCTGATTATGAAGTCCAATTCTACATCCTGTCAGCTTGACCCTGCACCTACTACTTTGCTAGAAATGTGTGTTTCTGAAGTCTCACCCTTCATAACTCATTTGATAAACTGTAGCCTAGCATCTGGTACTGCTCCAGCTGAACTAAAAACTGCTGCGGTGACTCCCATTCTTATGAAATCTGGCCTTGAACATCAAAATATGAACAATTACAGACTAATCTCAAACTTACCATTTTTAAGTAAAATTTTGGAAAAAGTAGTGGCCTCACAATTAAGGTCTTACTTAGATGCAAATGGTCTCTTTGAACCTTTCCAGTCTGGATTTCGTCCATCTCACAGCACTGAAACTGCTCTTCTTCGTGTGGTTAATGACATTCTCCTGTCCATTGATTCTGGGTTAATAAATATTTTAATTCTCCTTGATCTAAGCTCCGCATTTGACACTGTCTGTCATGATATACTTATCTCTCGTCTCTCTGAAATCGGCATCACTGGTCCAGCTCTTTCTTGGCTCATCTCCTACCTCAATGATAGAAAGTATTATATCACTATCGAAGGGTACAAATCCGCCACTGCTCCTCTGACGCAGGGTGTTCCTCAAGGTTCCGTTCTTGGGCCACTACTGTTTATCATTTATATGTATCCACTTGGTGACATCATACGCATGCATGGACTTCAATTTCACTGTTATGCTGATGACATCCAAATTTACCTTACCACCAGCTCTGATAGCCCATCCTTCTCTGATTCACTCACTGCATGTATTAGGGACATCAAACACTGGATGTCCCTGAACTTTTTAAAACTGAATGATAGCAAAACTGAAATATTGTTTATTGGTTCGACTACATCAGGCAAAAGGATGGATGTCATTTGATATTGATGGGGTTCCTGTTAAATCTTCTTCCTCTGTCCATAATCTTGGTGTTGTATTTGACACAACTCTCTCTTTTGATTCCCATATTAACGCTATAGTTAAAAACTCCTTTTACTACCGTCGTAATATTGCGCATCTTCGATCCTCTCTCACTTTGACTGACGCTGAAATCTTAGTTCATGCCCTAATCACTTCACGTCTGGATTATTGTAATGCCCTATTTACAGGCTTGCCCAAAAAACACATTTCAAGATTACAGTATGTTCAAAACTCAGCTGCAAGGGTTCTCACCTCCACCAGGCGCTCTGTTCATATCACTCCTCTTCTGCATGATCTCCACTGACTACCTGTGGTATCACGTATTCACGTAATTTAAGATACTACTTCTAACATTCAAGGCACTAAATGGTCTTGCCCCTCCTTATCTGTCTGACTTACTTCACCCATACTGGCCTACCCGGTCCCTTAGATCATCAGAACTTGGCCTCTTGTCCATACCCAGATTTCGGCTGTCCACTGCAGGTGGAAGGTCATTTTGTGTTTCTGCTCCGAAACTGTGGAACTCACTACCTCTTACTCTTCATAACATCACTTCTCTGCCTAGTTTCAAGACCCAGCTAAAAATGTACCTGTTTGAAATGTACTTTCAATGATGTGAATTGTGTTGTATGTATTTGTATGTATTTTATGTATTTGATATATACTGTGTAAAGTGACCTTGAGCTTTGGAAAGGCGCTATATAACTTCTTCTTCTTCTTCTTGAAGCAGCCCGGTGGTTTTGGTACCCAAAATCAATGAGACGGTCTGTTTCTGTGTGGGCTTTAGAAAAGCCAATGTGGTGTCTAAATTTGATGCATATCAAATGCCTCACGTTGATGAACTGCTCGATCGGTTGGGTGCAGCTCCCTTTATTCGACACTGGATTTATCTAAGGTGTATTGGCAGATTCCCTTGACTCCAATATCTTGGGAAAATAGCCTTTTCCACACCATTTGGGTTTCACTAATTTGTTACTCTTCGGTTTGGTTTGTTTGGATCCCCAGCGACTCAGACAGAATCCTCCACCCGCATAATGCATATGCCGCTGCATATTTACATGATATGATCATTTATCGTAATGATTGGCAGCAGCACCTACAACTCCAATTCCAAAAAAGTTGGTACTCTGTGTAAAATGTAAATAAAAACAGAATGCAATGATTTGCAAATCTCATAAACCCATATGTTATTCACAATAGAACATAGAAAACATATCAAATGTTTAAACTGAGTAAATGTACCATTTAAAAATTAGGATAATTTTGAATTTGATGGCCACAACATGTCTCAAAAAAGTTGGGGACGGGGCAACAAAAGGCTGGAGAAGTAAGTGTTACTAAAAAGAAACAGCTGGAGGTTAATTGGCAACAGGTCAGTAGCATGATTGGGTATAAAAAGAGTATCTTAGAGAGGCAGAGTCTTTCAGATGTAAAGATGGGCAGAGGTTCACCAATCTGTGAAAAACTGCATCTACAATTTGTGGAACAATTTCAGAATAATGTTCCTCAACGTAAAATTTCGAAGACTATGGATATCTCATCATCTAGAGTACATAATATCATCAAAAGATTCCGAGAATCTGGAGAAATCTCTGTGCGCAAGGGACAAGGGTGAAAATCAATATTGCATGCTTGTGATGATTCTGTAATGGAAATCATTGCATGGGCTCAGAAACACCTCCAGAACTCATTGCCGTCTTCTCTGGGCCAAAGCTCATTTAAAATAGACTGAGGCAAAGTGGAAAACTGTTTTGTGGTCAGACGAATCGGAATTTGAAATTCATTTTGGAAACCATGGACGCAGACCCAGGACGTCCTCTAAAGGGGCCTAAAGAGGAGAGGGGCCATCCGGTTTTTTGTCAGAGCTCTGTTCAAAAGCCTGCATCTCTGATGGTATGGGGGTGCATTAGTGCCTATGGAATGGGCAGCTTGCACATCTGGAAAGGCACCATCAATGCTGAAAGGTATATACAGGTTTTAGAGCAACATATGCTTCCATGCAGATTCCATCCCATCTTTAGTTCTGAGAGACTCTGCCTCTCCAAGATACTCTTTTTATACCCAAATCATGTTACTGACCTGTTGCCAATTATTAGTTGCAAAATGTTCCTCCAGCTGTTTCTTTTTAGTAACACTTACTTTTCCAGCCTTTTGTTGCCCTGTCCCAACTTTTTTGAGACGTGTTGCAGCCATGAAATTTAAAATTATCTTAATTCTTTCTGAAAATGGTACATTTCCTTAGTTTAAACATTTCATATGTTTTCTATGTTCTATTGTGAATAACATATGGGTTTATAAGATTTGCAAATCACTGCATTCTGTTTTTATTTACATTTTACACAGCATCCCATTTTTTTTGGAATTAGGGTTGTACAACATCTGAGGGCTGTCCTGAGATCCTTGAGACGGGCAGGACTCACAGCGACCCCAAAGAAGTGTGCAATTGGGCGGGTGGAAGTATCATATCTGGGTTTCCACTTGGGTCATGGGCATCCCCAAAGTGATAAGACATCACTGATTGTGGCCTGCCCGAGACCCAGGACCAAAAAGGGGGTGAGGCAGTTCCTGGGGCTGACTGGCTATTACAGAAGGTTTGTACCCAATTTTTCAGACGTCACCAGCCCACTGACTGACCTCACTAAAAAGGGGGCGGCACATCCGGTTATTGTGTGGGGGCCCACTGTTGCATTCTCCTGACTTTGCTCTCCTTTTTGTTTTGCAGACTGACATGTCAGACAGAGGGCTGGGGGCCATTTTGTCCCAAGTGGTGGAGGGGGAGGAGAGCCCTGTATCGTACATCAGCCGGAAACTCTTGGTGAAGGAGTCCAAGTACAGCACGATTGAGAAGGAGTGTTTGGCCATCAAGTAGGCGGTCCTCACTCTCTGATACTACCTACTGGGGTGCCAGTGTTTCACCCTGTGTTCAGATCATGCCCTCTCCAATGGCTCCACCACATGAAGGATGCCAACACGTGGATCACTCATTTATATCTGGCACTTCAGCTATTCAAGTTCGAGGTGGTCCACAGGCCTGGAGCACAGATGGTGGTGGTGGATTGGTCAGCTGCAGGTCGAACAGCTTCCCGGCCTGAGTCGGGCAGTGGGGGTATGTGGCAGTGGGCGCATGCTCAAGCGTCGGCTGTGAACGGAGAGCAGGCGGGTGGCCTGCAAGCTGGCCAGCAAGACAACGATCCTAAGCACACAAGCTGTTCTACCAAAGAATGGTTAAAGAAGAATAAAGTTAATGTTTTGGAATGGCCAAGTCAAAGTCCTGACCTTAATTCTTTCTTCTGAAACTTGTCAGTGTATTCTTTGTTCTAAGAAAGCAAGGCTATTCCAAAGAACAAATTGCCAAGAAACTGAAGATTTCATACAACAGTGTTTATTACTCGCTTCAAAAGAACAACACAAACTGGCTCTAACCAGGATACAAAGAGAAGTAGGAGGCCCCGGTACACAACTGAGCAGGAGGACAAGTACATCAGAGTCTCTAGTTTGAGAAACAGATGTCTCACAGGTTCTCAATTGGCAGCTTTATTGAATGGGATCCAAAAAACACCAGTCTCAACAGTTAAGCAGCAACTCCAGGATGCTGGCCTTCTATGTAGAGTTGCAAAGGAAAAGCCATATCTGAGACTGGCTAATGAAAGGAAGAGATTGAGATGGGCCAAAGAACACAGACATTGGACAGAGTCAAATAAATGAAATCGTCAGAAATAATAATTTTGATGCACTCTGCCTTACCGAAACCTGGCTTAAACCAAATGATTATATTGACTAAATGAGTCCACACCACCTGGCTACTGTTATAAGCATGAGCCCCACATGATTTATTAATACTCTTAATATTACTCAGAGAACAGGACACGGGTACAACTCATTTGAAGTGATTTTGCTTAATGTTACACTTTTAGAGATAGGGGAAAAATCCCTGCTATCTCTTGCTCTGGCTACCGTGTATAGACCCCCTGGGCCCTATGTTGATTTTTTTTAAGAGTTTACAGATTTCCTTTCAGACTTAATAGTTAATGTGGACAAAGCACTGACTGTCGGAGATTTTAACATTCACGTAGATAATAAAAATTATGCATTAGGACTTGCTTTTACAGACCTACTGAACTCCTTTGGGTTAAACAAAATGTCACCGGACCCACTCATCACTTCAATCATACACTAGACTTAATTATATCTCATAGAACTGAGGTTAACAATATAAATATTCTACCATAAAGTGATGATATAACAGATCACTATCTAATCTCTTGCACACTGCCTGTAGCTGAGATTAGCCAATTAGAACCACATTATCGAATGGGTATAACTATTATTTCAACCACTACGGACAGATTCATAAGTAAGCTGCCTGATCTTTCCCAACTGCGCTCTGTACCTATAAATATGGTTGAACTTGATATGTGACTAGCAATATGGGCACTAGGCTCTCTAGCACTCTAGATATTTTTGCCCCTATTAAATTAAAAAAGGTTAGAGAAAAACATCCTGCTACATAGTACAACAGTCATAATCATGCTCTCAAAAGAGAAACTCGTAATCTCAAGCGCAAATGAAAAAAAAAAAAACAAATCTAGAGGTTTTTCAAATTGCGTGGAAGGACAGTATTTCTAGCTATAGACAGGGTCTAAAAGCTGCTAGGGCAGAGTATCTATGTAAACTCATAGAAAGTAACCAAAACAATCCTAGGTTTTTATACAATGCAACATCTAGATTAACAAATAATAAGACGTCACCCAAACTGAATATTCCAACACAATTTATTAGTAATGACTTCATGGATTTCTTCACTGAGAAAATTGAATGCATCAGAAATATAATTAGAAATGTACAACCAACAGCAACATCACAGGTTTTTGCCTCCAATATCGTTTCCCAAGAACAATTGTACATGTATACTATATCCCATACCCACTAATCTAATGAAAGCATGGGCGTAGAATCCACAGGGGATGCGGGGACGTGTCCCCCCCACTTTTAATAAAACGTAAATTCGTCCCCCGCACTTTTAATAAAAATTTTTCACTGGCCATGGCCAATTTGTGTATCTTTGATTACTATACGTGTACATGTCTAAGTCTTTACTTGACCTGGCATTGCCATGACAATTGGTCACGTGTCACGCGAGGTCGCGATGAGTTCAACGCAAAAAACCATTCACTCCTTTTTTACTAAGTCGTAGTGATGGGAGTTCCGGCTCTTTTTAGTGAGCCAGATCATTTGGCTCAGCTCAGCATTTGGCTCAGCTCTTTCGGCTCGCAAATGGCTCTTCATTTAGTACCACTTCTGGTTTTTATAATTCAGCCAAATTTAGCAATATTTTGACCTATGATTAGTATGTGTGCACATATAGCCTATCACTTAAATTATTCAATGTAATTATACGAAACCTTATAATTTTACATTATATTTGGCATGAAAACATCAAACACTATTACACATGTGTATTGAACGTTTTATTTATATTGAACTATCCAAAACACAAACCATTCCAAACAAATCACACTCACTGCACTGTTGGATGTACAATTAGTAGTTAGTAGTATAGAAAAATGTGTAACCCTGCCATTTTTACATTACTGTATATAGTTCAATAGAAAAGGGAGTGAACTGAAAGAAAATCATCCATAATATACAAGTATATATTATATACTGTGTGCTATGTATATACTGTGTGCTATGTATATGCAATACAACAACATCTAAAATGATAGCTATGCCCCTGCATGAAAGAGTTGCTTCCTGTAGTAGGAGAGCTTCTCCTCAATATTATTAACTCCTCTTTATCTCTAGGTCACGTCCCAAGAACATTCAAGCTGGTGGTTATTTAGCCTCTCCTTAAGAAACCACAACTAGATCCTAGTAAATTAGTAAATTACAGACCAATCTCAAACTTTCCATTTATGTCTAAAGTATTAGAAAAGGTTGTGTCTGCTCAATTATGCTCCTTTTTGCAGAATCTGTGAAAAATTTCAATCAGGTTTCAGGCCCCATCACAGTACAGAGACTGCACTTGTGAAAATTACAAATGACTTGCTTCTAGCATCTGACCAAGGCTGCATTTCACTGCTTGTTTTACTTGATCTTAGTGCTGTGTTCAACACTATAGATCATGACAAACTCTTAGATAGATTACAAAACTAAATTGGTATTCAGGAACAGGCATTAAAATGGTTTCGATCCTACCTGTCTGACCGCTACCATTTTGTTTGTTTAAATTATGAACTTTCTAACTTAACGGCAGTAAAGTATGGTGTGCTGCAAGGATCGGTGTTAGGCCCACTGCTGTTTTCTTTATACATGCTGCCCCTTGGAAATATTATTAGAAAACATGGGATTAATTTCCACTGTTATACTGATGATATTCAGCTATATATTTCTACAAGACCAGATGAAATTTCTAAATTTTCCATGTTAACAGATTGTGTTAAAGACAGGATGACCGGTAATTTTCTTCTACTAAATTCTGATAAAACAGAGATATTGCTAATTGGAACAAAAATCTGTACACAAAAGCTCTTAGAATACAATCTGCATTTATAAGGATGTACTTCATCCTCTACAGTCAAAGACATGGGTGTTATATTAGACAGCAACCTGTCATTTGAAAATCATATTTCCCAGGTAACAAAAACAGCCTTCTTCCACCTTAGAAATATTGCCAAGCTACATAACATGTTATCTGTTTCTGATACAGAAAAACTAATTCATGCATTCATGACCTCAAGACTGGATTATTGTGATGCACTGCTAGGTGGCTGTCCTGCATCCTCAATAAATAAGCTACAGTTAGTCCAAAATGCAGCTGTTAGACTGCTTACCAAATCACGAAAATATAAAACATATTACCCCAATTTTATCATCTCTACACTGTTTACCTGTTAAGTTCCATATCGATAATAAAATACTACTACTTACCTAAAAAGCCCTAAATGGCCAATCCCCTTTGTATTTAACCAATCTTCTATCATGTTACTGTACAATCCATCACGCTCTATAAGATCGCAAAACTCTGGACTTTTGATTGAGTACCGAGGATATCAAAGTCTACCAAAGGAGGTAGAGCTTTTTCTCACTTAGCTCCTAAACTCTGGAATAGCCTTCCTGATAATGTTTGGGGTTCAGACACACTGTCTCAGTTTAAATCCAGATTAAAGACACATTTCTTTGGCCTAGCATTCACATAACGCCTCTCATGACCTTTTACTCCTGTCATCTCTGATAAAATGATAACAAATGCACATGGTCATCTCTGCCTGAAATACAATGAACAGCAGCTACGCTAATCATTCTCCATTTGTTTCCTGTTTCTACCTCGGGATGCCCATCCCGAGGTAATCAGTGAATGTGCCAGCTCCAGTTCAGAACCAGCCTCTACAAAGATTCCAGATGACGCCAATGCCTGCAAAGATTTTGGATACCAATGTCTATCGTCACAATCACAAGCTCTACATGTGTTGCTCCTGAGGTAGCAGTGGGCCTGACCTGTTCTGCCCTCCGGGCCAGCCTGGGCCGTCCTGGTGCCCTACTTCTGGCGTTCTTGTCACTTGGAGGATGTCGCTGAGGATGACCCCTGGGGACACACTTGGAAGCCGTGAAGATGGCATTGGACTCCAATTGATGTGGGCAGTTTTTGCGCTATGTCTTGGGACTGCGGTTGCAGTGATGGTTTTGGGACTGAAACTGCCACAAACAAATGCACAAACAGACTTTGCACTTGTGAGACTTCATGTTGAGACTGTGGTGAATTTCCTGATTACACAGTAGCACTTTTTGTTTTATCATGTAGCACACAGTTATAGAAGGGAATTATTTATGATTGCATTATCCGGTGTCACCCAGATGAGGATGAGTTCCCTTTTGAGTCTGGTTCCTCTCAAGGTTTCTTCCTCATGTCGTCTCAGGGAGTTTATCCTTGCCACCGTTGCCTCTGGCTTGCTCACTGGGGATAAATTTAACAATTTAACATTTAGATCCGAAATTTATATATGTCTGTAAAGCTTCTTTGTGACCATGTCCAAAAGCGCTATACAAATAAAACCGAATTGAATTTAATTTAATTTAAATTGGAAAAAATTGTTATGGACGAATCTAAGTCGCAGAAAAAAATGAAAAGAAGCTGGAGGAGCGCTTGATGCATGGTGGAGGAAAGGTGATGGTCTCGGGGTGCATTGGTGGTAGTAAAGTGGGAGATTTCTACATGAAATACAAGGATCTTGAACAAGGAAGGCCATAGCTCCATTTTGCAACGCCATGCCATACCCTGTGAACGGCACTTGATTGGAGCCAATTTCCTCCTACAACAGGACAATTACCCAAAGCATAGCTCCAAACTATGTAAAAACTATTTAGAGAAGAAGCAATCAGCTGGCCTGCACAGTCACCAGATATCAACTCTATTGAGCTGTTGTGGGAGCAGCTTGGCCGTATAGTTCATAAAACATGCCTATCAATCCAATCCAACTTGTGGGAGGGCTTCAAGAAGTATGGGGTGAAATTTCCTCAGATTACCTCAACAATTTGACAGCTAGAATGTCAAAGGACTGCAAGGCTATAACTGCTGCAAATTATAGTCTTGACTACATTTTTTTTTTTTTATCATTTTACAACTCATTTGATGAATAAAAGTATGGGTTTTCATGGAAAATGTGAAATTTTCTGGGGGACCCCAAACACACAGAAAATAGACAAAAAACACCGATCAGCCAACATTAAAATCCACTGAGAGGTGACATGTATAACCTTGATTATCTTGCTACAATGGCACCTGTCAAGGGGTGGGATATATTAGGCAGCACGTGAACAGTCAATTCTTGAAGTTGTGTTGTGTTGGAAGCAAGAAAAATGGGTAAGCATAATGACCTGAGCGTCTTTGACAAGGGCCAAATTGTGGGCCAGACTGGGTCAGAGCATCTGCAACTTGGCAGGTCTTGTGAGGCGTTCCCAGTATGCAGTGCTATTACCTACCAAACGTGGACCAAGGAAGAACAACCAGTGAACCCGCAACTGGGTCATGGGCAGGCTTGGGGAGTAACGGATTACATGTAATGGCGTTACATAATCAGGATACAAAAAACTGGTAAATGTAATCCGTTACAGTTACATCAAATAACAAAGATTACAGGTACATTTTGTAAAAAATGGGAATACTATCAGGATTACTTTTGCAGGGCTCCAGACTGCGCCTAAAAAGGGTGGATTTGCGACCAAAAATATTAATTTTTGCTGAGATCGCCACTGGCAACAATATAAATTTACAAGCTATGATTTAAAAATTGCATGTACTATCTTTTTAATTGCATTCTGTGAGGAGGAGCCTCTTGCATAATTTGTTGTGTTGACATAATAAAATGAGGTCCTGCGCATGAAGTTCAAATTCATCCAGTGCGCCAAAATACGCCCCGGGGAAGTGGGAATCAACTTTCCGCCTCAGAAAGACATGTCGAAATGAAAAATATCAGACTTTTTCAAACAATCCTCATCTCTGTTGAGATGCTGATGGCACATCTGCTAATAAAAAAGCAGGCTCCAGTTTTGCCTGCTTGAGAGAGATAGAAAACAACGGAGACACAGAGGATCATCTTTACATGTCAATCAATGAACGCCCAAGTAAAAGTGCAGAAAGGCATTTTAAGACTTGCTGGATTCAAGAGTTTGCATGGCTCAGGTATGATCATCGTACACAGAAAATGTTTTGTGACTTTTGTTCCAAAGAGGTCAGAGAAATAGCTGGGAAAACGGATTTCATTACCGGAATGAACCACTTCAAGTAAGAGACTGTGAGAAAACAGGGAGATAGTCAAAAGCATAAAAAAGCTCATGACTATGTAATGACAGAGAGCTCCACAAAAACACCTTTAGCACAAGCAGTGTCTCGTGCATGTGAACTACAAGATGAGACCGAATGAAAAGAGCTAAAAATAAAACTCAACACCGCCTATATGATTGCATTTGAAGAGCTGCCTTTCACCAAATTTACCTCTTAGATATTACTAATGAAGAAAAATTGACTGGATGTGTGCAAGACGTATGACACAGACACAGCATGTGCTTTGAGCAGAGTGCATCTAGTTGAGATATTGCTTGTCCTACCAATATTGGCTGCTCAGTGCAAACGTGGCTTTTCAGCTCAAGACAGGATAAAATCAAAAGTAGGCAATTCAACCTTGGAAGACTTGATCAGGATCAGCACAGAGGCCCACCACTTGAACAGTTTGATCCTGAACTATGTGTCAAATGCTGGCTTTCTGCAACAAAGAGAAGGCCAAACTCCACTCAATGTCCAAGTGATGCTGACATAATTATGGTCAGTGACACTGGCTCAGATTCTGTGTAAAGAACAGTTCTTTGTGACTGTATATAGTTCTCAAATATGAAAAGACATCCAGTTCCAACTTTAAGTGAACTTGGATAAAAATGCTCACACTGTAAAAGGAATCCAGACATACACACATAACAGGATGACTGAAAGTAAGTGTTTTAAAATTTTCAAATGTAAGTTCATTCTTATGTGGCACTTAAAAAAATCATTTGCCCTCCAAATTTCCAAGATCTCACTCTGATCAAGCATCTGTGGGACAAAGAAATCTAATCCATGGAGGCCCCACCTCGCAACTTACAGGACTTAAAGGATCTGCTGCTAACGTCTTGGTACCAGATACCACAGCACACCTTCAGAGGCCTTGTGGGGTTCATGCTTCGGCAGGTCAGAGCTGTTAGGCAAGTGGTTTTAATGTTATGGCTGTTTGGTGTATAAAATAAATATATAACATCAGTTAGCTATATTTTAGGGATTCCACAAAAAAATAGGCCTACAATGCAGTCTTATCAAACACTTTACAAATCATTTTGATTGTATTTATAATTGGAGACTGATTTAAGTGATTTTGGCTTTGCTCTCCTGCAACATTCAGAAACCATTCACGGTTTTATGAGGGACGTTAAACAGGTGATTAAAAAGGATTATATAGAAAATGTAGGCTTGCTGTTGTTTCTTACTGTGCACTGCATTTACCATTCTCCCCCCTTACTGCTGTATTATGTGACTGTGGTTTTATTTTATTTTACAGTTACTACCAGGCAGTCATTTTATAAAAGTTTTATTTTGTTATATATAATACAGTGGTGTGAAAAAATATTTGCCTCCATCCTGATTTCTTCTGTTTTTGAGTATATCTCATAGTAAATAGTTTTAGATCTTCAAACAAAATGCAACATAAAACAAATGCAACCTGAGTAAATACACTGTTAGCTCTCCCACTCGCTGCTCCGCTACGGAGCAGCATATCTTCCGCATTCCACAGAGCGCATTCCAGCGTGATTCAAAAAACTCTCTGGACTACGTCATGAACTGTGCGTTTGTTTATGTTGCCACGTGCGCTTGGGTTGTTGGTTACGTCATGTCTCTGCCCCCGCTTTCTTTTGGGTTTTGTTTCATGTTCCCTCATTGGTTCTCCTTTTAACAGCTAATTATCGTTTCCAGGTGTCACGTGTCTAATCTTGTTTGCCTTAGGATGAAATGCCATTACTTAAACCCCGGTCTGTGTCCGCTTCGTCGCGGAGTATTGGTTAATGTTAGAATGTTCCATGTTGTATTGTTTGATTTTGGAATTTAGTGTTGTTGGAATGTGACGTTTGAAGGTATTGATTCTGGATGTTAAAGATAGCAACGAAGCAAAAGTTTTTGTCTGATGTTTTTGTTAACCAGGCGTCCCCTGGTTCCTGCGTTTTTTGTTATGTTTTTGTTTACCCGGCGTTCCCGGGTTTCTTGGATTCCTGCCTCGTTGCGTGATTTCTTGGACTGTAACCCTGTAAGTGATTTCATCTGTATCTAACCCTTTTTGGAAGAGTGAAGTGCTGTTCTTTTTTTGGTTTTTGCTATTTACTTCCCATCACGTTTGAATGTGCCTTTTTGTTGTAACATCCCTAATAAACTGACCACTTTCCCCTGCAAGTGCATCCTGCTTCATTCCTACCCCAGTTTTGTAACATACACAATACAGTTTTTATTTATTTATTTATTTATTTTTTCATTGAAGCAAAAAAAAAAAAAGTTATCAAACACCTGTCACCAATTTGAAAAACTAATTGCCCCCTTAAAATTAAAATCTGGTTGTGCCACCTTTAGCAACAATAAATGCATCCAAACACTTCCGATAACTGGAGATCCGTCTTTCACTTACTTCTAGGACTAGGATTTACTCCTATGCTTTAGAACATTGTCTTGGTGCATAATCCAGTTGCGCTTGAGTTTCAACTTACGGACTGAAGAACATTCTCATTTAGGATTTTTTTGTGGAATTCTTTGTTTGGTTTATGCCAGATGTAATGGGACCCCTGTGTTCCAAAAAGTTCCACTTTCGACTCATCAGTCCACAGAACATTCTCCCAAAAGGTTTGAGGATCATCAAGGTGTGTTTTGGCAAATTCAGATGAGCCATAAGGTTCTTCTGGGTTAGCAGTGATTTTCATCTCGCCACTCTTCCATGGATGCCATTTTTGACCAGTGTCTTTTTGATAGTCATGAACAATGACCTTTATTGATGCAAGAGAGGCTGGTAGTTGTCCTTGGCTCTTTTGTGAATTCCTGGATGAGTAATTGCTGTGCTCTTGGAGGAATTTTGGAAGGACATCCACTTCTGGGAAAGTTCACTACTATGCTGCATTTGTCTGTTTGGAGATAATGACTCTCACTGTGGTTCTTTGGAGTTCCAGAGCCTTTGAAATAGCTTTGTAACCCTTCCCAGACTGATGTATTTCAATCATCTTCTTCCTCATAATTTCTGGAATTTCTTTCAACTTTGGCTTAGTGTGTTACTGGGTAAGACATTTTAACCAGCCTCATACTGTTGAAAAAGTTCTATTTAAGTGTTGATTTGATTGAACATGGTTTGCGGTAATCAGGCCAGGTTGCGTCTAGTCCAGCTGAACCCAGTTATGGATGCAGTTTGATAGTGTCAGGAAACAGGAGTGCAGGCGGCTGCAAGTGCAGTAAAAGGCTTTATTTAAAGAGAGGCAGGCAGACAAATCAAAATCGTGATCCAAAACATAATCCACAGAACAGGCAAGGGTCAGGCGATGTATACACAGAGACAACACCGGTAATCCAGAAACACAAATCAAGAAACCAAAAACGAGATCAAAACACGAGGAAGCAAACACTGTAATTCTGTAATGCACAGGCGATGAAACATGGAGACATTACTGCACAGGGAACAAAGACACATGAGGGGTTTAAATACACAATGTAATCAAGAACAGGTGAGACTTATCATGACATGTGAGGGATAACAACCAATCATCATACAGGGGTGGAGACAGGACAGAGTCAAGGTCAACCCGGAAGCACGCGCTGAGCGATCCAAGACTCCGTGCGAGGGGGAAATACCTGACAGAGTCCCCCCCCCCCCACAAGGGCGCTTCTCCCGAAGTGCCCAAAAACACTCTCCCCCTCCCGACAGTCCTGGCCCTCTGGGCAAAGTGTCAAAACTAAGTTCAAGGTCTTGAGGCAGGCATGTGGTCTTCTTCCAGAGGAGCTAGGGAGCAGACTTAGGGCATACAGGCAGGAATCAGGTGGTGAGACAGTGACAGGCTTGCTGGGGTCAGATGGCTGAGACCAGCCGTGGGAGGCTGCGCCACCAGCCTCAGGCGTGAGCTGGTCTTGGGAGGCTTTGCCCTTGGCTTCAGACATGAGCAAGGCTTGGTAGGTCACCTTGTCGGCCACAGATGTGAGCAGGGCTTGGTAAGCCACTTTGTCGGCCTCAGTCAGGAACAGGATGTGTGAGACCGCCTCGTTGGCCTCAGGCAGGAACATGGCATGATAGGTCGCCTCATCGGCCTCAGGCAGGAGCTCGGGAGATGAGGTCGCCACATTGATCTCTGGCTGGAGCTCTGCAGGGAGGGAGACCACGTCGTGGGTCTCAGGCTGGAGCTCTGGAGATGAGGTCACCACGTTGACCTCTGGCTGGAACTCTGCAGGGGAGACCACCTCCTGGGTCTCAGGCTGGAGCTCTGGAGATGAGACCACCACATCAGCCTCTGGAGGGTGCTGTTCAGGTGAGGCTGCCACATCAGCCTCTGACTGGACCTTGGCTTTTGAGGCCACCCTGTTGGCCTCGGTCTGGAGCTGGGCTGTGGAGACCACCCTGTTGGCCTCTGGCTCCCTCTCGTAGTACATAGTGAATGGCCTTGGGGGTTCAGCCGTCAGGCTGGCACCCCCAAAAAATTTCTCCAAATCAAAATGAAGGTCTGCATTACCGTAAATCACCCTCATGAGGCACACAAGCTCAGCCACGCTTCCCAGGCCAAAGTTGCCTGTGGCGATCAGGAGCATTGGTGTGCTGGACCAACAAACTGGGACAACATGAACCCCAGCCACTGCTCTTCGGGCTTGGGGTTTAACAGGCTCTCGAACTAAAACTGGCACAGGAGGAAGAATCCCTTCAGACAGTTTCCAGTGCCATTAAAAGGAGCCGGGGTGTCCATGAAAAGCCCTGGGAGTCAAATGCTGGCATGGTCTTCCCACAGTAGCTCCCCTCTCGCCTTCCTGCTGCATCCATGGTGAAGGCAGTATTCTGTCAGGAAATGGGCATGCAGGCGGATGCAAGTGCAGTAAAAGGCTTTCTTTAAAGAGAGGCAGGCAGACAAATCAAAATCGTGATCCAATATGTAATCCACTGAACAGGCAAGGGTCAGGCGATGTACACACAGAGACAACATGGGTAATCCAGAAACACAAATTAAGAAACCAAAAACAAAATCAAAACACGAGAAAGCAAACACGGAAACAATGGCTCTGTAATGCACAGGCAGTGAAACACTAGGACATTACTGCATGGGGAACAAAGACACACGAGGGGTTTAAATATACAATGTAATCAAGACTAAACACAGAACACGTGAGACTTATCATGACATATGAGGGATAACAACCAATCATAATACAGAGGTGGGACGAGGACAGAAATTAAAACAAAACACACGTGTCACAGTAAACAAAGTCAAGGTCAACCCGAAAGCGTGCGCTTTCGCGCTGCTGGTAGCTTAAGTGAGCTGAGCATAGATTTGGGGAATTAGTGACTATGGGGGGGGGGGGGGGGGAAGAAATACATTTTCACACAGGCCCAGTTGGTATTGGATAACTTTTTTGCTTCAATGAATAACATTATCATTTAAAAGCTATATTTTGTGTTTACTCAGGTTTCCTTTGTTTTATCATAGATTTTGTTTTAATTTCTGAAACAATTTAGAATGAGATATACACAAAAACAGAAGAAATCAGGATAGGGCAAATACTTTTTCACAGTACTGTATATTTTATAAATATTTCTCTTGTTTCTCCTTTTTCTTGTTTCCTTACAAAACAGCTCTCACGTTTTTATTTTCACGAGATTTCAGAGTCAGGCGCACTTCACAGGGATCTCTCCAGGTGAAGTTTGTCAAGTGTGTGAGCCTCATCTGTGAGTGCTCCACTAATATTGGCACCCTTGGTAAATATGAGCAAAGAAGGCTGTGAAAAATTGTCTTTATTGTTTAACCTTTTGATCTTTTGTTTAAAAAACACAAAAATACTTTGTTCTCATGAATATCAAACAATAGCAAACAAAACACAGGTTTATCAAAAAAAAAAAAAATTAAATCTGTTAAATATAGGTGTGCAACAATTATTAGCACCCTTTTAGTCAATACTTTGTGCTACCTCTCTTTGCCAAGATAACAGCTCTGAGTCTTCTATAATGCCTGATGAGGTTGGAGAATACATGGCAAGGGATCTGAGACCATTCCTCCATACAGAATCTCTCCAGACCCTTCAAATTTTGAGGTCCATGCTGGTGGACTCTCCTCTTCAGTTTACCCCACAGGTTTTCTATGGGTTTTAAGTCAGGGGACTGGGATGGCCATGGCAGGACCTTGATTTTGTGGTCAGTAAACCATTTTTGTGTTGATTTTGATGCATATTTTAGAATATTGTCCTGCTGGAAGATCCAACCACAGCCCATTTTAAGCTTTCTGGCAGAGGAAGTCAGGTGTTCATTTAATATCTGTCCATGATGCCATGTATCCTAACAAAATGTCCAGGTTCGCTAGCAGAAAAACAGTCCAAAAACATTATAGAGCCACCACCATATTTAGCTGTGGGCATGCGGTACTTTTCCATATGGATACCTCTCTGTGTGCGCCAAAAAGCTCTATTTTGGTTTCATCTGACCATAGAACCCGAGCCCATTTGAAGTTCTAGTAGTGTCTGGCAAACTGAAGACACTTGAGTTAGTTTTTGGATGAGAGTAGAGGCTTTTTTCTTGAAACCCTTCCAAACAACTTGTGGTGATGTAGGTGACTTCAGATTGTAATTTTGGAGACTTTCTGACCCCAAGATGCAGTGCAAGACTTCTGCAATTCTCCAGCTGTGATCCTTGGAGATTTTTTGGCCACCTGAACCAACCTCTTCACAGTGCGTTGAGACAATATAGACACATGTCCAATTCCTGGTTGATTCATAACATTTCCAGTTGACTGGAACTTCTTAATTATTGCCCTGATGGTGGAAATGGGCATTTTCAATGCTTGTGCTATTTTCTTATAGCCACTTCCCATTTTGTGAAACTTAACAACCTTTTGCAACACATCACAGCTTTATATTCCTTGGTCTTACCCATTGTTATGAATGACTAAGGGAATTTGGCCTATGTGTTACCTCATATTTATACCCCTGTTAAACAGGAAGTCATGGCTGAACAATTTCCTGTTCCTAGTCACCCAGATGTACTAAAAAAATGTAAAATATCAATGGGAATATACTTCAAATATATTTTTCTCATATGAATTTATAGGGTTGCCAATAATTGGTGCACACATATATTTAATAAAGTTTTTTTTTTTTTTGGATAAACCTGTGTTTTGTTTGCAATTGTTTTATATCCATGAGAGCAGAGTATTTATGTGAATTTTTTTTAACAAAAGATCAAAAAGTTAAACAATGAAGACAATTTTTCACAGCCTTCTTTGCTCATATTTACCAATTTACCAATATTAGTGGAGGGCACTGTACATCCACCAAAGAACAGATCGCAAGTGATTAAAGTATTGTAGTGTGAGCAAGTCAGCAATTCTGAGCTTTTGACTGTCATGTACTATATGCAGGTAACTGATTCTAAGGTTTAAATGTCTTTCTTCTTTGTCTTCACTGTTCCCTCTTTCACACATCTTTATTTTATCTTCTCACAACCAAGCAGGACTTGTTATCTGTTTATACTGTCCCACCAAACAAATTCCTAAATAACCTCTGACACTCTTACAAGCAGACTTAGCTGGGGTACCATCAGAAAACTGAGGCTGAGGAGGGCAAAAAAAAATCAAGGGGGAGAAGCAAGAGATAAACCAATTATGAATGGGAGAGTGAACACAGCAGCAACAGACAGCAAATACTTCAATCTGAGGCCCACAACAGAGAAAAAGTACTGCTGTGGCAATTTTCTCTCTTTTCCTCTTGTACCCAAGTGTGATTTGCCCAGACAGGTGTGTGTTTGTGGATTATGAGTTGAATGTGTGTTCAGGAAGTGTGTGTGTGTGTGTGTGTGTGTGTGTGTGTGTGTGTGTGAAGCGTAAAGCTGATTAATCCAGTCCCACTGCTGTAATGAGAGCATAGAGCGGCAGGTACCTCAGAGAGCTTAGAACATCGAACTCTTGCCTGAGTCTCAACCCCATCCAAACTCTCACTCCACACACACTTCAAAGGAGTCAGTACAGCACAGCACTGAGAAGGAGAGACAGAGGAGATGCAGCATGGCTGGGGGAAGGGGGTGGACGAAGGGATCCCTTATCTCCTCCTGAGAGGATACTGCTCTGTGGAGTGAGATTGTCTGGAGCTGCCACCTGTCCCAGCCATCTTTGAAGGCAGCACTAAGCATGTGATGGGTCTGACCTCCTTCAGCTCCTTCTCTTTTATGTCTCTCTTCATTTTCTGCTTTGTTACACCCCTCCCCCACCCTCCCTGCCTCTCTTTCTGTCTTTCTTTCTCACTGTGAGTCTCCTGTGGTCTTTTCTCCTGTGCTACGTACATGGGCCAGGGATGTAACTATTGTTATTGAGCCCAGACCCATAATAAAAAATGGGAAACATTTAAATTAATGTTTTCTCTCATGTCCCCTCCCATCAGGAATACAACTGGGTTTGGCAACACCCTAAGTGGGGATTGGAAAGAAAAGGATATGAACCTTACCACCAGAGATGAGATGCTTGATTCATGGAAACAAACAAACAAACAGAGGCCTGAACTGAATAAGATGCTCTCTCCCTAACACCTACTATGTTTAGTAAAACAGTGTTGCGAGGTCACATGGAAGAGGATAAGCAGAAATAGAATGGTTTTATCCACTGCCTATCCACCTTAGGGCTGTGGACTTATTGCCGCTGTCGCTTATATCTTGAAGCTATTTAAATGATTTGGATTGCTATATATATATATATATATATATATATATATATATATATATATATATATATATATATATATATATATATATATATATATATATATAGCGTGTTTTTTCTTCTTTAGAGAAAGACTTGAAGATCTTGGAAGATTTTAAGCATTTAAAAAGGATTAGTGTTTTTTGCTTGCATTTGTATTCTTAATTGAGTGCTGGATTCAGCATGGGAGTGAGACAAGATGCAGGTGTTTGCAGGAAGATTTATGAATGTTTGCTTTTTAAGAATCAAATGACTATAAGGGAAATTTTTATACATCTCTTAAAATGAGTAACTCATCTGAATTACCTCAGTGGTTTGAGACAAGGCATCACTTACAGCTCTAGAGTGCTTTATCTTTCACAACCCATTTCTGCATCAGCATGTTACCCAGAGGACAGATATACAAGAGGCACAGAATAAGCAGAGACTACAGCCAAACATGCCAAGGATCCTCAGATACAGAATGTGGCTTTTATCAAGGTGGAAGGAATCACAAATATCCACAAATAACTAGCTGATTTTAAATAGCTGATTTTAGTGCAAAACCTTCAGGTGTCTGCTAGTAAGCTGAAGATGAAAAGGAATTTCACCTTTCAGCACAAGTATGACCCAAAGCATACATCCAAATCAACAAAGGAATGGCTTAGCCAAAAGAAGATCAATGATTTTGAACAACCTAGCCAGAGTCCAGACCAGAATCCAACTAAAAAAACTGTGGGGTGACCTGAAGCAGGCTGTGCACAGGAGATGCCCTCACAATTTGCCCTCACAATTTCTAGAATTTTTTTTGTAAGAAAGCGTGGGAAAATAATGTTTCTGATTGTTTTTCACTTAATTCTATATGTTGTAATTTCACATTGAGGGTGATAAAAGTTCTGACATGATTTATCTTGGTTTATTTTTTTTTACATCACAAAAACCTGCCATTTTAAAGTTGGTGTGTAGACTTTTTATTTCCACTGTACTGATGTTTCTGTGTACAAAATGCACTGGAAAACAGTTTTACCTCTGACTTACAAAATACTGACACTTGAGACTCCTTCCATAAATTTTAAATAAATGAAGAAATCTTCACCATATCAGTGATTATACATGTTTTTTAATCTGTTTAGGTGGTGTGTCTGCATACATTCCTGTGCAAGAAACAATAATGTATTAGAATGAGCACATTACTATAAACCTTGCAGCTGGAACTACTGTCTGAACTGCTATTAAAGAAAATTAATCAACATCTTCTGAATTGAGCATTCAACAACACAGGTGGTCTAACCTTCTAAAGTGATGCCAGATTCTTCAGATTCTGCTTGATATTCATTTCATTCATGTTCATCATTCATTTGATCTTCCTTCTTTCTTTTTTTTTACAACCTGTTGAAGCTGACAGAGTGGTAAACTGACACATCATTCAGTTTTCATTTTAATTTAATTTTACAGTGATCCTGTTTTGTAGATTAGATGAAAACAGTTAAGGGTTGAATTTCTTAATGTAATCAATATTAAAACCATATTGATTACATTAAGAAATTCAACCCTTAACTGTTTTCATCTAATCAATCATAGATAAATGTTTAGTTGTTTGGAGCAAATATTCTGCAATGTTACATTTGAAATTTGTACAGTAGATTCAGTACTATTCATGCCATATTTTCATGCCACAACTCTCTCAGTTCAGGTAGTAAGTGGAGACCAGCCTCAGAACCCACCAGTTGATATAAATTCCTAACTCGTGAATGGAGCATCCATCCAGCCAGCACAGCAGAATCCATGCCAGTCAATGCTGCCTTCATTTAGTCCAACATAGACATGCTCCACCAAGGTCACTGATGTAGAGAATATGCCCAGATACAGTGGGTATAGAAAAGAATAACCCCCTTTAAAATAATCACATTTTGTTGCTTTTCACCCTGAAATGAAGATGGACACAGTTTTTGTTTTATCCAGCTGTATTTACTCAGTGCAGCTTATAACATCCAAGTGAAAGATATAACACCAACATATCAGAAAAAATAAATAAAAAAAATAAAAAAAACAGAATCACTGAGTTGGAAAAAGGATCACCCCCCTCCTAAAAATGACTTGTAAACTCAATAAGGTGTAGCTAATCACCTTCTCAATGGCACACAAAGCCATTTCAACTTTCAACTGTGATCGGCTGTGGTCATTTTGATTAGCTCAGCATGAAAAGAGCTTTCCTGGAGCATTTTTCATTCCTTGGTAGTGCAACTGAAGCAAACAATCAACTATGGGTGGCAAGGCACTGTCAAATGATCTCCGGGGTAAAGTTGTGGACAGGCACAAGTCAGGAGATGGATACAAAAAAATTTCAAAGGCTTTATCAATGCCTAGAAGCACAGTGAAGTCTATTATTAAGAAGTGGAAGGTATTTGGTAAAACACAGACCCTCCCTGGATCAGGATGTCACTCCAAACTGGATGAAAGAGCCAGGAGGAAACTCGTCAGAGAAGCTACCAAGAGGCCTACAGCAACTCTGAAGCAGTTGCAGGAATTTATGACAGAGTGGTCATTGTGTGCATGTGACAACAATATCACAAATTCTCCACAAATGTGGCTTGTATGGGATTGTTGCAAGAAAAAAGCCACCCACGACTGAGCTTTGCCAAAACGCACCTTGAAGATTCTGAGGCCACATGGAAAAAGGTGTTACGGTCAGATGAATTATTTGGCCTCAACACCAAACGAGATGTCTGGCGGAAATCCAATACAGCTCACCATCCAAATAACACCATTCCTACAGTAAAGCATGGAGGTGGTAATATCCTGTTATGGGGGTGTTTCTCTGCAGCAGGGACTGGAGCACTTGTCAGTATAGAAGGAAAATGGATGGGGCAAAATACCGTCAAATTCTTGAGGAAAATCTGCTGCCCTCTGCCAGAAAGTTGTCAATGGAAAGAAGGTTTACCTTCCAACATGACAATGACCCAAAGCACACAGCAAAACTGACCACACAGTGGTTGAAGGGGAAAAAGGTGAATCTCCTTGCATGGCCTAGTCAGAGCCCAGACTTAAACCCCATTGAAAATCTGTGGAATGACTTGAAGACTGCAGTCCACAAAAGGTCACCATCAAATTTAACTGAACTTGAGCAGTTCTGCAAAGAAGAGTGGGCAAATACTGCAAAGTTTAGATGTGCAAACTTAGTAGAGACATATCCCAACTGACTAAAGGCTGTAATTAAAAAATTACAAGGCAAAAAGGCAAATTAAAGCAAGGGGGTGATCCTTTTTCCAACCCAGTGATTGTTTTTTTTTTTGTTTTTTTCTGACATGTTGGTGTTATATCTTTTTCAAAAGCTTTTTCAAAAGCTTATCAAATTTCAAATGTAACATTGCAGAATATTTGCTCAAAACAACTAAACATTTATCTATCATTGATTAGATGAAAACAGTTAAGGGTTGACTTTCTTAATGTAATCAATATGGTTTCAATCTACAAAACAGGCTCACTGTAAAATTAAATTAAAATGAAAACTGAATGATGTGTCAGTTTACCACTCTGTCAGCTTCAACAAGTTGTCAAAAAAAGAAGGAAGATCAAATGAATGATGAACATGAATGAAATGAATATCAAGCAGAATCTGAAGAATCTGGCATCTCTTTAGGATGTATTCCTGCCTTGCATCCAGCTTTTCCGGGATAGGCTCGGGATCTACTGCAACCCTAACCAGGATAAAGCCGTTACTGAAGGTTAGATCACCTGTGCTGTTGAATGCTCAATTCAGAAGGTGTTGATTAAGTTTCTTTAATAGCAGCTCAGACAGTAGTTCCAGCTGCAAGGTTTATAGTAATGTGCTCATTCTAATACATTATTGTTTCTTACACAGGAACATGTATGCAGACACACCACCTAAACAGATTAAAAAACATGTATAATCACTGATATGTTGAAGTTTTCTTTAAGGAGACATTTATTTAACATTTATGGAAGGAGTCTCAAGTGTGAGTATTTTGTAACAGTCAGAAGTAAAGCTGTTACTAAGTTTTCCAGTGCATTTTGTACACAGAAACATAAGTACGGTGGAAATGTAAAAGGGGGGTGATTCTTTTCTATACCCACTGTATGGTGCCCAAAATTGTGGGTGTGAGCAGGACTAAAACTATATCCTGTCCTGCAACTTGGCTTCATGTTTTTCCAAGATTTCATAGTTATTTTGTGATTGTTGCGGCCGAAAATGCTTGAATATTTTTGTGCTTTTTTGCGGAAAACTACTTAAATTGGCAAAATCGCAATTACACGAAATTGTTTCTGTCTTTCGCAGTGATGTTTGTTGGTAGACGAAACATTTTAGCTGTACTCATGTTTGATGCATGTGAATCGATGAGGGCTTTGACTGAATGCACGTTGTGATGACGTCACATGACGCATCTTGGCCCAAATTTGCTGAATATCTGCAGTAGTTTTGAAAAATTGCAAGCTCCTGTGAATATTGTGGAGTTTGCTTGATTTTGCGTTAATTTCTCAGATCGCAAAATCACGAAATATTGGAGGGACTGTCCATTATTCAGAGTATGTTGAAGTAGTTATACAGCTTGGCATTAGTGAGATAATCATATATATGTTCAATATGACCCTGTTTTTCTTATCCAAAAAACTTCCCTTGCTGTTTCTTGATTCATATAAAAGCCAAGCATTTGATTATTTGTGCTTAAATAATGGCACAGAGGAATGAGATTAGTATCCCACTCACCAGAAAAGATGAGAAGTTGCATCACCAGCAAGTAGCTCACCACTGGTGGGAACTGGTGATCCTCTAATCAGCTTACAATATAAACACAAGCTGCACTGCTAGTAACAGTTACACTGCACACAATCACAGTATTAATCTCAAATCACAAATCTCACTCTCGTTCTTTATTTCATTAATGCTATGGTCTTATAGACATTTGGTACTAGCTGAGTGATATGGAAATTCTTACTCCAAATTTTTTTGTGAAAGAGAAAAATATATATAATGGAGATTCTGCTGATGTACACAAAAGGTCTATTTATTGTACACACATTTTCCCCTGAGGGATGCTGTGCTTCTAAGATGCTGAACAAACACCATTGAGGAGGTCAGGGAAAAAAGTGAGGTAAGCCAGAGAAAAAAGGCAGGAGGTATGAAGTATGAGAAAATGTTTCAACATTATCGTCCTCTAATCTTTCCTGGTCATGGATCTTCTGCCTTGTTCTCAGACAGCAGTGGTGTTGGTGGTGTGGTAAACAGGTGTGTAGGCAGCAGGTGGAGGCTCGTTTAGGTGCATTAGACCCTGCCATGCACCAGCAGGAAGACTAATCACACTTTGTGTGCCTCAACGCTCACCTCCCTCTACTACTGCCTACACAGCAAAAAGAACTACCAGCTGCTCTCCATCACACACAAACTAATAAACATACACCTGGGATATATTTACAGCCTGACAGATTTACAAAGAGGAAAAGGAAAAGGTGCTCTAGAGAAACAGGTATCATTGCTCAGTTCCGCTGGAGTTTAAGTGTTATTATTTTTCATTCCTTAAAGTCTATGAAAGGAAAGTCTATGACTGGTAACAAGGGTTTTAAGACCTGAAGTATAAGGCAGGATTTTGAAGGAGCTCAACTCTGTGTCATCCTCACACCCTACCAACTAGGGTTTTCACGGTACCAAAATTACAAGCAAAAAAATACAAACTATGTAAAAAAGTTTCTGAAACGAAACACTGGCCACTCGTTAGGCATCTTTACACACGGACTTTTAAATTGAAGTGCTGAAAGTAAACCGAAGTTATAACAGAAAATGTGAAAGATTAGGCACATCTGCCTATAATTTAAAATGACTCAGCAATAGTCCGTGGGTATTTATTGATGTCATAATGTGTTTTCAACTAAAAATTTTTACTTAATTGGATCGGTTGGACCTTTGCCAGTGTACCAAGACTGTTTTTGTCTGGATGTTATGGATCAGTGGACTACTATGAGGCAACATATGTGAGATGCCTCAGTTCCCTTTCAACGTTGCGTGAGCTTCACACTGTGGGAAGCGCCTCTGCGTGCGACTGGTATCTGAAGTCTGTGTAAAATCACGCCTATTTATAGGCCTGCCATGGTCAGGTGACGTGGCAGTTAAGCACGTCGCATGAAATAAAAACAGCACCTGTGAACCACGCCGTCAGCCTTATTGTCTTCAGCGAAAGACTGCATATCGGTTGTCTGTGTGAACGCTCCTAAAAACTCTTCACTTTCTCTCTATTTTTCAGAAAAGAATATATATATCTTTACTTTTCTGTCCCTCACCTCTTTGCGAGTATGAGAGAATTCAGGAAGGGTCTGACTGCATGTAGGCAGCTCCGCTCTCAGCTCGCTCTCTTCTCAGCTGAAGGGAGTTGCGTTTCGGAGACTCGGGGCTCTGGGCCAGCCGTTGCTGAGGCAGCCAGTCGGCTCGGGTCCTAGGGATCCCGTATGGCTCTGGAGGAGGAACCAGAGACGAGCGCTGCTCTATCTCTTGCTCTGTCCTCTGGAGCCAACTCTCCGCTTCCGGGTTTTGGAGCTTGCGTCGTGACTCCTCCTTCCGGTATGGAGAGTCAACCCACCCTCTCTGACTCCGAGGAGCCAGAGGGGGGCACCAGTGCACCAAAAACAGAGAGCAGTTCTTAATATAAATATAAAGAGCTGCTTGAAGTGATCACTAGGGCTGTAGAAAAGTTTAATTTAGACTGACCCGGGGAGATTAAGTGGCTCGTAGCAGGCTGAACAAGCGCTTTCTCCCTAGTGAAATTAAAACTCCCCCTTTTTTTCCAGAAATGCATTATGAAATATCAAGCTTAATGGGAAAAACCATACACCAGCCGTATTTATAACCCCGTGACATCCGATTACTTGGCCATCATGGGGAATGAACAGTACGGGTATTTGGCTATGCCAAGGTGGAGGAGGTGCTTGTGAGCTACCTCTCTCCAGTGATGGCAGGGAATTTAGGGGGGCCAGCATTGCCATCCAAGCAGTGTAAGGCCACCTTGGCATTGGTTGGCAAAGCCTATGCAGAGGCAGGTCTCACTTGTGGGCCACTGCATACAAGGGCAGTGTTGCAGGCCTACAAAGCTGACCTGCTGAATGAGCTCGAAATTCCGGCCTGTTCGGCGGCGTGTTTAATGCCATCGCCGACAAGTTTCGAAAGGTGAAACAGTAAACAATGGCCACTTCCTTCCCGTTGGGCCGAGAGAGGCACAGAAGGCGAGTGTGGTGGTCCGCCTCCCCCCACAGAGAGCCAGGGGGACCAGGCAGCCACAGTCGCAGCCTGTTAGTAGGCCCGATCTAAGAATGATCATTAATGCCAAGCAGGCAAAGAAGTAATGGTCCTGATGTGCCGCGGAGAGAGATATCAGGGGATATGAGGTTGTTAGGGCAGTTAGCCCCCAGTATTACTGTAGGGCCTCCCCCCAGCCAATATCATCCCAAGTTTTCAGCCCCTCTGGTCAGCGAGCTGTCACAGGGCAACGAAAATCTGATGCTCTCCCTCCGACAGAATGTGGAAAAGTTAACATCCATAAAAGACCATCTGGCAGTGTGGAAACTACTGCCAAATGTGTCTCCATGGGTTCTGTCCACCATAGAAAAGGGTTACCGGGTCCAGTTCAGAGCTTGACCCCACCAGTTCAGAGGTGTGCTCACCACAGTAGTCAGCACAGAGCAGAGCCCGATGTTAGTGCAGGAAGTAAGATCCCTCTTGGACAAAGGGGCCATAGAACATGTACCCTTTCCTATGAGGGAGGAAGGTTTTTACAGCCATTATTTCCTGGTCCGCAAAGAAGATGGGAGTATGCGGCCAATTTTAGATCTGCGTCATCTGAACCATACTCTTCGGACATACAGGTTCAAGATGTTGACGCTCAAACTTATCGTTCCACAAATTCAGTTCGAGGACTGGTTTGTGATGGTAGATCTAAAAGACTCGTATTTCTACATAGAAATATTGCCCAGTCACAGGAAGTTCCTGAGGTTCGCATTTGGAGGCAATGCGTACCAATATCGGGTTCTTCCCTTCGGTCTAGCTTTATCCCCTCACACCTTCACGAAGTGCATGGATGCTGCTCTGGCTCCCTTGCGACTCCAGGGCATCCGTGTACTAAATTACCTGGACAACTGGTTAATTCTAGCGCAATCCAGGGAGTTGGCAATTTCAACATCGAGATGGTGTTTTGCCCACATGAGGAGCTTGGGGCTCAGGTTGAACCCCAAAAAAAGCATGCTTTCTCCAGTGCAGAGGACGACTTTTCTAGGGGTTATATGGGATTCCACTACGATGAGGGCGTATCTATCCCCAACACATGTAGGGTCAATCCTATCAGCAGTGAGCAAGATAAAGCTGGGTCTGGGCATCCCCTCCAGTCTCTACGAGAGGCTGTTTGGGCTTATGGCAGCAGCAGCCAACGTCATACCATTGGGCCTATTGCACATGAGACCATTTCAGTGGTGGCTGAAAAGTCAGGGGTTTCGTCCTCGGATGAAAGAATAATCAGTGTCACGTGGCGATGCCTACGTGCTCTGAGAATTTGGAGGTGTCCCCAGTTTCTAGCATCGGGTCACACTCTAGTGGCGTCTTCTTATCGCAAGACGGTAATGACAGACACCTCCCTCATGGGCTGGGGCACAGTCTTAGACAGCCATCCAGCTCATGGTCTCTGGAGCTGCCCTCATCTAGAGTGGCATATAAATCGCCTAGAAACGTGGGCTGTATTCCTAGCACTGAAATTCTTTCTTCCTCAGTTGAGAGGTCACCCTGTGTTAGTTGCTACAGACAATACAGCAGTGGTCTCATATATCAACCACCAGGGAGGGTTACGTTCGCACCCTCTGTTCAGGCAGGCGCAACTACTACTTCTCTGGGCGGAGGGAAAGTTTTTGTCAGTGAGTGCAATGTACATTCTGGGCAACCTGAAGACATCCTGTCAAGGCAGGGGCTGAGGCCCAGGGATTAGAGGCTCCATCCACAAGTGGTGGAGTCCATATGGCGGAGGTTCGGCCAAGCAGAGCTGGATGTGTTCGCCTCCGAGGAGATGACACACCGCCCGCTGTGGTTCACCCTCGCTCCTCCCGCACCATTAGGGCTGGACGTCATGATACACATGTGGCCGAGGTAACATCTGTATGCCTTTCCCTCAATTGCTCTGCTCCCACAGGCTCTAGAGAGAGTTTGTCAAGATCGTGCTACGTCTGCTGCTAGTAGCACCAGATTGGCCAGCTTAAATTTGGTTCTTGGAGCTATCTCTGCTGGACGGCACTCCCTGGGAGAATCCCGTTCCCATTCTTCTTCTGTCCCTGGATTAGCCAAGGCCTTCCTATATCCTAGGCCGGATTATATTCCCAAAGTGCCTACATCTGCTGCCCAGTAGTGGTAGTGTTGCAGGCTTTCTGCCCTCCTCCGTTCCTCTCACCGGAACAAGAGAAATTGCACCTATTGTGTCCAGTAAGGGCTCTCTGTACTTACGTCCACTTCTCCGGTCAGTGGCATAAATCGGAGCGGTTGCTAGTCTGCTTTGGCGGCGACAGTAGAGGTGATGCTGTCTCAAAGCAGCGCATCCCTAATTGGATAGTGAAAGCTATCTCTACGGCTTATGAGGCGTGCGGTCTCGCTACGCCTCTGGGCATAAGGGCTCATTCCATGAGGGCAGTAGCCTCTTTGAAGGCTTTATCCAAAGGGATACCCTTGCAGGATGTGTGTGCTGCGGCGGGGTGGTCTACATTGCACACATTCATTCATTATTACAGTTTGGCCTTATTGGTCAGCTTGTATATGGTTCTCGGAGATAATATCTCTGCTGGATGGCACTCCCGGGGAGATTCCCGTTCGCAGGGATCTATTGTCTCAAGCCTTAGGGTTGATTTATTACCCTCGGCCAGAACTATGGAAACTTTGGTCTGGCCCCTGAGGGGCACCAGCTCACAACCTCTCTCAACCAAGGTTGTAAAGACCATGTTAAAAACTAGGAACGTCATTGTGACCCAGTGAACTGCGCAGTGGCTACAGTCCTGGATTTCTTACAGGAACATTTCTCAGTAAAGTTGGCTCCTTCAATTAGGGTCTACATGGCCGACATTTCAGCCAGCACCGCTCCTAATGATGGAGCCTCTGTGACAGGCCATACCCTCAGCATGACGGAGTGGGTATACTCCATATATGGAAAGGGAATGTCTGGGTTACGCATGTAACCCTGTTCCCTGAGAAGAGAATGAGACATTGCGTAGCTTTGTCATACTGGGGCTTGCCTGTGAATTGTGTATTCGCCTCAGATAATAGAGGCTGACGACATGGTTCACAGGTGACATGGCAATTAAGCGCGTTGCATGATATAAAAATGGCACCTGTGAACCACGCCGTCAGCCTCTATTATCTGAAGCGAAGGCACACCTATAAATAGATAAGATTTTACACAGACTTCAGATACCAGTCGCACGCGGAGGTGCTTCCCACAGCGTGAAGCTCACGCAACGTCTCGTTCCCTTCTCAGGGAACAGGGTTACATGCGTAACCCAGACATTTTGTAAGTGTTGGTTTATATCAATCGAAGCACAAGAATCTTAGCTTTCCAAAGATGTATCAAATGAGTACCTACGTACACACAGCAGCTGTGTACAGCATAGTTTTACACTTAACAAGTGTAAAACTATGCTTGTTTAATACTTAACACGTTTTTTTAGTACCGAATTGGTACCGAAGTACCGGTACTTTTAAGAACCCTACTACCAACCACATCCATTAATTTATTCTAATCAGTTAACACCGTACCAACAAAAGTAAAAGACCCTGATTTGTTAATAAAGGAAGAAAAAAAGGGAAAAAATTGACACTCCATCTATGCCCTTTAATGTGAATATACTGATAGGAATAGTAGTCGATTCAAGTTTACAACTTAATTTGTTAATTTGTAATTCATCAAAGCTGCTGTTACTTGTTAGATTTCCTCTAAATTCTTTATGAGATCTGCTTCTCCTTTCTATCCAGTTCATTTTAGTGCTGCGGAGGTCCTCCATGTGGAAAAAAATTGAGTCATTTCAGACAGAGTTGCCCCTTTGACTTCCCATTCTCCTTTTCAACTTTTTTTTTTTTTTTTAAGCATAGTGACATGCAAACACTGACCTCTGTGCCTCCTGGAGCTTGACACCCTTACATTCCTCTACAGTTTACCCAACTTGTGTTAAGTCGACTGGAATTTTTCCCCTACATTCACTCACTGTGCCTTTCACGCCCTCTTTTCTTAGCCTTTCCCCACTTCTCTCTGTCTTTTTTCTCCTATGCTGCAGCTTACTCTCTTAATTTCTTTCCCAACATGCATAGTTATCCCACAAACATGCTTTCATATCACCTCCAGGCCAGGTGACAGCTTTGCTGAGTTGGATAGGCCACTATTAGTCACTAATGTTGTAAAAAATCTGATTGGTCCAGTTGTAGTTTAACCTTTCTGCAATCAGAGATCAAGATCAGTGCCAGTGGAGCACAAAAAATAAGAGCTGAGCTAATGAACTAACTAAAGAGAGACATAGTTAATGCCCTGGGAGATGGAGTGAAAAATTGAAAGAGAGAGAGAAAGACTCATTAAGCACAGTGTACTATTTGGTCAAGATCGGCTTGAGGCCAGTTTAACCAAACTAAACAAGCCATTAGATTGAATTCTAATCTGTGAGTGACAGACAGACAAAAGCTGCTTGGCCAAGGTAACCTCTTAAAAGGCACAAGGTCACAATATCTGTCTTTTTTTTCTTGCTTTCTCTTTTCTTTTGAGCACTAATACTTTCTAACAATAATCTAAAAAAATGAAAAGAACAAGTGAGAAAAAAGAAACAAAGAAGGAAAGCGGAATAAAGACTAAAAGAGAGGCTGATGGCTCCCCTTCCTGCATAGCTTTGATCAGAGTGCTGATGAAGTTGTGCTGGAATTGTGTGCTTACTCTCAGCCTCTAAGAATTCCCTAGAATTAGGGAACAGAGTGACTCTTTCCCCCATACTGGCCTCCTTTCAGGCAAAAAAAGAGAGAAAGGGACAGAAAGAAAGTGCAATTAGTCAGGTCCAGTAAATTTTTTTTTTGCTTTTTACCTTGCAAGAGGAAATGCTTCTCATGCAGATAGGCAATTGCTTCAGTTGTCAGTTCACTACAACAACTACTGTTATGAGGAACAGTGTAAGAAATCAGATTTATTCCAGGAGGTCTTGCACAAAGCAAATCATTGAATCTCTGACAGGAATCTCTCTTGAATGTCTGATAGGAAACTCATTGATGATTCTACCCCACCATGCTTGCAGTTATCCTATGAGTTGCAGTAAAAGAAAAAGCTGCAGCCATTAACAGAACTGCACAATATGATCATATATCACTGATATCATCACAACATGTCACAGTGCACTTTCCGAAAATACAGCAGATAAAGGGCCTCATTTGATAATTTTTTAGAAATTTGTATGTAAATGTCTGCATAAGCCAAACCAAACAAAATAATTCCAGCAGAGTTTTGGAAACACTGATTTTATTCGTACTCGCGTATGTACATTGATCAGCCATAACGTTAACACCACCAGCCTAATATTGTGTAGGTCCCACTTGTGCCACCAAAACAGCTCGGACTCCACAAGACCTCTGAAGGTGTGCTGTGGTATCTGGCACCAAGATGTTAGCAGCAGATCCTTTAAGTCCTGTAAGTTGTGAGGTCCCAGCCAACATGTTTATGTGGGGCCCACATGGCTCACACTTGGGCTACAGGGGTACCCAGTGGGCATGGGCCCAAAATGGACATCTTATCTGGGGCCCACATGGGTCAACTAAGTAGGACCCACAGGTGGGCTCCCTATGTGGCTCCTAGTTGGGTCACTAATGGGAAATGAGTGCATTTTGGTTTACTAAATGGGATAGACAAGTGCAAACACAATCAATCCCATATAGGCGGATTACATTGGTCCGAGATATTACACAAATATGCACCGTTGAAATGTTGTTGTTTTTTTGTGACACTTAGACTAATGTTCAATGTTATAGCTGGCAAATTAAGCTACTTCAACCTAATCAAAATAAATTCATTAAAAAAATTTTGTTTAAAAATGTTTTTAAAAATGTATTTAAAAAAATAATACATCTAAAAATGCCAACATTCATGCAGTTTCACCCAATTTTCTGCTCTTTAAAAGGCTCAAGAGCTTGCGGACATGGAGAAAAAAAGACTTTAGTGAGATCTTGCGGAACTTTTTGCAGGATCTTGCGAGATCTCAGTAATGCCCATCCCCCGCCCGACTTTTCCATTCGTGCCACTAGCATTGTGCTAATTTTCCGGAGGTAACTTTGCTGTCAGTCAGTGTACCCAAGGTAAGAACTACATTATTATATCAAAACTAAAAACTGAAATGTGTTAGAAATACATTGTTTTCACAACATAATGTTAACCAAAACATTAGTTTGGCTTCTTGTCACGTTAGAATTACAGCTAGCTGGGTAGCTAACTCCCTCAGAGTTCATGCCTCTTTTTTACTGTTAGAATATGGTATACCATTTTTCCTGAATTTCTGGTGCCCCATAACCAAAACGATAAGAATTGCGAATAAAACTAGCAATTAAAATCTGTCCGAATGTGTTTAATAGCAATTTATCAAACAATTGTTGAACAAGCAGAACATAAACTTAAATATGACATCTTTGACTTCCAACAGTCAACTCCCTCTCATCCACAGACGCTATATTTTACATGAGGATTTATTGATAGATTGTCGTGACATCTGCATCTGTGCAGTTCTTTGCCATAACTTTTAATTTTAACTGTGAAAAAGGGAATAAAAAAGAGTGGCAAAATGGTTGATTAATTTACTTTGTCTTTTTAAAGAGGACAGAGGAGTGATGAGCTGCACTGTGTGTTTTTGTGTGTTTTTTGTTTTGTTTTTGGAATATTCATTTTAGAGTTTTCAGATACACAGATATGAACAGTACAAGTTAAAATCTGGCCGGAGCTTCACTGTATTTTTCTTTTTTACTTTACAAGTTTTCAAAAGTTATTATAGTCATGTACAAATTATTCCCACTAAAACCTTGTTTAATAAAGTAAAGCATGAACTACTGCAATACATTTGACATTTTAGTGTACTTTAGTGGGTTAATTATTAATTATTAATAATTAATTAATATTTAGGGGTTTACTGTAAAATAAGGTAACCCAAGGAGACAAATATGGTAGCCCATATATATATATATATATATATATATATATATATATATATATATATATATATATATATATATATATATATAATTTATACCCCTGTTGTGGCCCATAAGAGCACTAGATAAGACCTAGCCGGGTCCCGTCATCAACCCATGTAGGCAGACTCCTGTTGGCTCCAAATGGGAGAAACCTGGGTTACCATATGGGCCCTATATGGAGCCCATCAAGGGCCCATCATCAACCCATCTGGGCTAACCCATGTGGGGCCTCCATGGAAACTGAAGACAAAATTGGCTGCCAAATATCAGCCCAGGTGCAAAACCTTTGGGCTCCACATGGGTGTGTTGACTGGGGTGGGGCCTCTATGGATCGGACTTTTAGTCCAGCACATTCCACAGATGCTCAATCGGATTGAGATCTGGAGAATTTGGTGGGCAAGTCAACACCTTGAACTCTTTGTCATGTTCCTCAAACCATTCCTGAACAATTTTTGAGTGTGGCAGGGCACATTATCCTGCTGAAAGAGGTCACTGCAATTAGGGAATACTGTTGCCATGAAGGAGTGTACATGGTCTGCAACAATGTTTAGGTAGGTGGTCTGTGTCAATGTAACATCTACATGAATGCCAGGACCCAAGGTTTCCCAGCAGAACATTGCCCAGAACATCATACTTCCTCCACCAGCTTTCCATCTTCCCATAGTGCATCCTGTTGCCATCTCTTCCCCAGTTAAGCAATGCACATTCACCTGGCTGTCCACATTATGCAAAAGAAAATGTGCTTCATCAGACCAGGCAACCTTCTTCCATTGCTCCATGGTCCAGATCTGATGCTCATGTGCCCATTGTAGGGGCTTTTGGCGGTGGTCAGAGGTCAGCATGGGCACTCTGACTGATCTGCGGCTACGCAGCCCCATACATAGCAAGCTGTGAGCACTGTGTGTTCTGACATCTTTCTATCATAGCCAGAATTAACCTTTTCAGCAATTTGTGCTACAGTAGCCCTTCAGTGGGATCGGACCAGCCAGGCTAGCCTTCACTTCCTTCGCTTACTGTTTCACCGGTTGTCCTTCCTTGGACCAATTTTGGTGGGTACTAACCACTGCACACTGGGAACACCTCACAAGACCTGCCATTTTGGAGATGCTCTGACCCATATGATCAAAATTCGGCCCTTGTCAAAGTCGCTCAGATCCTTACCCTTGCCCATTTTTCCTGATTCCAACACATCAATTTTGAGAACTGACTATTCACTTGCTGCCTAATATACCCCACCCTTGACAGGTGCTATATAATCAATGTTATTCACGTCACCTGTTAATGGTTTTAATGTTATGGCTGATTGATGTATGTTGATGAATGCCAATCACCTATAAATGACCAGGCACAGCACAGCTGATTTGTATTTAGTGAATTAAATGTGAATTAATGCTGGCTCTAATAAAGAGTTAACAAATAATGTTTTGCACAGCATTAAAAGAAGATACTGCAGTTAACAGAAATGACTTAGTCACCGCCTGAGCACTCCCTTCTTTTATATTGGCTTTCTAAATTGAATGACTAGTCTTATATCTTTTAGGGGTGGGAGAAAAACTCGATGCATCGCGATTCTTTCTCTAACTATTCTGAATCGATTCTCAAAAATTCAGAATCGATTCTACGTTCAATTCAAATCACGACTGTGCGCTGTAACGGTCACTTATAAGGATTATGGTACTTATGGGGGAGAGATACAACTGCGCATGTGAGAGCACAGGTGAGAGAGCACAGAGAGAGAGCAGAGAGATGGGGAGTGTGAGGCGATACCTGTTCTCCACTTATATTTCTTTTTGTTCCCTTTTATTTTGTGACTGAGTTGGTTGTTAAACGCTTCCCCGCTCATCTTCATGCATGTGGAGGAGGTATCGCTTTTTTTCCGGACATTTAATTAAATACAGGATGAAATGTTAATTCCTGTTTGCCTCGTGTCTCCTTCAAGTGGGTTATGTCTATTTTTTTCCTCTTTGAGACACCCATAACATCCATCTTCCGTTACAGTGAGCGCCAGAAACAGAAAAAAATAAACGTTGACAGACGCACATACGTATGCTGGCGAATTCTTCATCATCATACCTCCTCCACATACATGAAGATGAGCGGGGAAGCATTTAACAACCAACTCAGTCACAAAATAAAAGGGAACAAAAAGAAATATAGGTGGAGAGCAGCTATCTCCTCACACTCCCCATCTCTCTGCATTCTCCCATATGCGCAGTTGTATCTCTCCCCCATAAGTACCCACCCTTAATATCTTTATAAAAAAATCTCTTTTTTTCATATTTAATATTTCTTTAGTTAATACCATTAATATGAAACAACTGGGTTTCACAAAGGTTTCATTAAATTTGTGTGTAACTAAAAATTTGCAAGCTATTTAAACTTGACAGCATAGTTCATATATAAAAGTGCACCAACTTATTGTGATTTATATAATTTGAACCCAATCAATTGAGGTTTACATTAGTTAGTTTTTTTGTTTGTAAATTTACACACACTGAGGAGCATGAGTAGGATATGTAAGTTTTTCCAGCTTGATAAATGCACATTATATGTACTTCTATTATACTGACCAGCTCAACTACTTAGGCTGATATCAAGCATTTTGAAGTAACTGGTATCTGCCATTCAGTCTGCAAGCATGGCCAATTTATAAAAGTGCTCAAGCTCCTACTTTTGTCTGCCCATTAATCGCATATTGCCTTCAAACGCAATGAAATGCCTCAGAGAAAATGCTGTCATTGGAGTTCCCAGAGAACAAATGGTAGGACTGAATTCCAAGCTCTCAAAGGGTTAATTAATTTAAGTTAATTTAATTCAGCTAATTATATTTTTATAAGATAAGTAGTGTTTACTCTATATAATTTGTTTAAAACCTGTTATTTAGTGAAAAAACATGATTCAAGCTAAGATAGCTGACAGCTCAAATGCAATTTTGCATTACACTGCTTTACTACATACTTGCATAACATTTATTGCAGACTCACTGTAGATTAGAGCTGAATGACATTGGGTATAGTGCCAACACCGATATCACCATGTTCTGCGTGTGCAGTACTTCCAACGCAAAGGCTACCATAGTCAAGTTGGTCAGTAAAATTATGCTAAATTATTCTGTTTCGTAGTATACAAAATCTGTTTGAAATTTGCTTTACATTACATTACATATCTCGAAGAAAAAAATATTTAGTTCATGTAAAAACAAACTGTTCAAAGGTTAAGCATAAAATATTGGTGTCAGCCACTGAAAATCCCATTTTTGTTGACCACTAGTTAAAATCTCAGTTAAACAATCAGTTGTATTTCATTCTTGTATCCTGTTAAACATTTGAAAACAAAAAATACAAAAAAAAAAAAAAAAAGTTCAATGTTCAAAAAAAAAAAAAAAAACATTTATATGGCACCACAGCTTTGCTAGCAGTTTTAGCAAACCATATATAAAACTAAATGGTCATAAAAATGCCTACACATACTATACTATGACTTCCCTGGTTGCTAGCTGTCATGAAATATGGGCTATCTATGACTTAAGTGAGCTCAGTAACTTTTCACTTTTCACATATATGAACACATTAGAATGAATAAACTGACATGTCTAGATAGTCATGTGTAGACTCTGCACCATTATTTATTAAAATATTTGTGATACTGTCAACTTCAGTGTAGTAAGTGTGAGAAGTGTTATTGGCAGTATAGTGTTGACAGCATTTAAACCGACGCTCATTTCAGTTCACTACTATCATGTCAACATGGCAGTCACTTACTATAGTGAGGGTCCAGGTAACCATTTCGGGGGTCCATTGCAAACAGTGTGCCCCGGTAAGGGAGTGTGTGTTCAGGGAGGTAGGGCAGGGAGGTCTGCAGCTCCTTCTTCACCAGCAAGGGTTGCTCTTCTGTGGAGGTGGATGGCTCATCACTCAGCTTAGCAGCCACCGAGCCCTGGCCTGGCACTGGTAGCTGTCCGCTAATCACATTGCGCCTCTCCCGGTGGTAGGGAGAACTAGCGTTCTCATCTTCTATTAGCAGCAGAGAAGGAGGAAAGGTGAATAACAGATTTCCCTTTTAAAAATTAATTTGCAGTAATGAGGTTACAGCAATGTGAGAAAAAAAGTTATTTTAGTCCCTGTCACATGGTTTCCATCTGTGCATAGACTTCAGAAAAATCTGCAAGCATCAGGGATGGACTGGCAACTAAAAGCAGCCCGGGAATTTGCTGTCAAGCGAAAATTTGATACACCAAATTCGAACTGATGTTTCTCTATCAACAAATCATTAATTTAAAAAAGACCACACACACACACACAATCTGTTCATTTGTATTGTTTGTGTTAAGCTAATATGTAAAACGATGAAACCGTGTCAGTTTGATGATCTACTGAATATCTGTATATAGGCTATATAATGCCGGGGTTAGGGAAAAAAGACTAGCCCTCACATGACTGGCCTACCGGGAAAATTCCCAAACTTCCCAATGTTTTGTGTAATTGATATCATTAATATTGTTTATACTGTAAATAACTTAAATGAAAATAATACACTCACTGTCCACTTTAATAGGAACACCTGTACACCTCATTTATGCAGTTATCCAATCTTTCAATCATGTGGCAGCAGCACAATGCATAAAATCATGCAGATACAGGTATTATATATTATAAAAGTGAAGAAATCAAAATAAGTAAGCAAACTGGTGCCCTATGACACACACACACACACACACACACACACACACACACGGTGTCAACCCTTAGACACTGACAGAATGCAGATGAGAAACAGAGCCACATCAATCTGGAACTGAAGAATCCCTATTTGATTGTTGTTTGAGTGTGAAAAGGCAAGCAAAGCTGAAAATCTATCAAATTTGAACTTCTAAGGCTGTGTAATGCAACAAATTCTGGCAGTGTAATAGTCCTGTCAGAGCCAATTTACATTTGTCATGTTTTCACACAGAAATGCACTGCAGTCTGTCCATGGAACATGTCTAGCCATACTGAATGCTCCCATGGAAGCTGAAATATTGCCTAGAGCTTCTTGGTTTGGGTTACTCCCAGCTAAATAAAACAGCTCTGAACTGCAACACACACACACACACACACACATCAAAATATCCCAATCAGCTAAACTGTTAGATATTCCTATCTTTGTGGGGACATTTGGTCTGCATCAAGATACAGTACTGTGCAAAAGTTTAAGGCACATGCAAAGAAATGCTGTAGAGCAAAGATGCCTTCAAAATAATGAAATTAAATGTTTCTACAATAAGAAAAATACCGTACAGAGCAGTAAACAGTAGTACAGGTGCATCTCAATAAATTAGAATGTTGTGGAAAAGTTCATTTATTTCAGTAATTCAACTCAAATTGTGAAACTCGTGTATTAAATAAATTCAGTGCACACAGACTGAAGTAGTTTAAGTCTTTGGTTCTTTTAATTGTGATGATTTTGGCTCACATTTAACAAAAACCCACCAATTCACTATCTCAACAAATTAGAATACTTCATAAGACCAATAAAAAAAAAAAAAAAAAAAAAAAAACACTTTTAGTGAATTGTTGGCCTTCTGGAAAGTATGTTCATTTACTCTACATGTACTCAATACTTGGTAGGGGCTCCTTTTGCTTTAATTACTGCCTCAATTCGGCGTGGCATGGAGGTGATCAGTTTGTGGCACTGCTGAGGTGGTATGGAAGCCCAGGTTTCTTTGACAGTGGCCTTCAGCTCATCTGCATTTTTTGGTCTCTTGTTTCTCATTTTCCTCTTGACAATACCCCATAGATTCTCTATGGGGTTCAGGTCTGGTGAGTTTGCTGGCCAGTCAAGCACACCAACACCGTGGTCATTTAACCAACTTTTGGTGCTTTTGGCAGTGTGGGCAGGTGCCAAATCCTGCTGGAAAATGAAATCAGCATCTTCAAAAAGCTGGTCAGCAGAAGGAAGCATGAAGTGCTCCAAAATTTCTTGGTAAACGGGTGCAGTGACTTTGGTTTTCAAAAAACACAATGGACCAACACCAGCAGATGACATTGCACCCCAAATCATCACAGACTGTGGAAACTTAACACTGGACTTCAAGCAACTTGGGCTATGAGCTTCTCCACCCTTCCTCTAGACTCTAGGACCTTGGTTTCCAAATGAAATACAAAACTTGCTCTCATCTGAAAAGAGGACTTTGGACCACTGGGCAACAGTCCAGTTCTTCTTCTCCTTAGCCCAGGTAAGATGCCTCTGACATTGTCTGTGGTTCAGGAGTGGCTTAACAAGAGGAATACGACAACTGTAGCCAAATTTCTTGACACGTCTGTGTGTGGTGGCTCTTGATGCCTTGACCCCAGCCTCAGTCCATTCCTTGTGAAGTTCACTCAAATTCTTGAATCGATTTTGCTTGAGAATCCTCATAAGGCTCTGGTTCTCTCGGTTAGTTGTGCATCTTTTTCTTCCACACTTTTTCCTTCCACTCAACTTTCTGTTAACATGCTTGGATACAGCACTCTGTGAACAGCCAGCTTCTTTGGCAATGAATGTTTGTGGCTTACCCTCCTTGTGAAGGGTGTCAATGATTGTCTTCTGGACAACTGTCAGATCAGCAGTCTTCCCCATGATTGTGTAGCCTAGTGAACCAAACTGAGAGACCATTTTGAAGGCTCAGAAAACCTTTGCAGGTGTTTTGAGTTGATTAGCTGATTGGCATGTCACCATATTCTAATTTGTTGAGACAGTGAATTGGTGGGTTTTTGTTAAATGTGAGCCAAAATCATCACAATTAAAAGAACCAAAGACTTAAACTACTTCAGTCTGTGTGTACTGAATTTATGTAATACACGAGTTTCACAATTTGAGTTGAATTACTGAAATAAATGAACTTTTCCACGACATTCTAATTTATTGAGATGCACCTGTAAATGAAAAAGTCAATATTTGGTGTGACAAAAAAATAAAAATAAAAATAGTAATCTCCGGTGTGTAGTTTTGTAAGGAAATTAGCTGCTAAGTTTTATTGAGCATCTTGCCGTACCAGCCACAGTTCTTCTGGAGACTTCAGCAGCCTTCATTGTTTTGTTTTTTTTTTGTCTGAAAAATGTCTCTTACATAATATGCTGCTTTCTTTAATGACATGCAAACATTTTTCTGTAACATTTAATTTTGTGCTAGAAAACTAATGTTTGGGAATCTAAAATGTTTTTTTTTGTACTGACTTGATAATGTAGAAGTCATAAAAAATCTATAACAAAGTTTGTACTAAAAAAAATAGGGTGCCTTAAACTTTTGCACAGTACTGTATAACAGCATGCCCACAATCTCTCTCTCTCTCGCTCTCTCTCTCTCTCTCGCTCTCACACACACACACACACACACACACACACACACACACACACACACAAACACACGCACACTCTCTCTAGCCTGAGAAATAAAACAGGCAAACGTCCCAGCAGCAGGCATATGAGGATTTCCCAGCATCTCTCTCTCTCTCTCTCTCTCTCTCTCTCTCTCTCTCTCTCTCAGTGCTCTCATTTTTTTCAAAGACACAGAATCCCACTGAGGGAGCAGTTGAGTTTTATCTGTGCATTCCAAACTGTCCATTAAGTGTCCTCATGGGTAGTATCAACACCCACATGCTAACTCCACTCCCTCTTTCTCTCTGTCTCTCATCTCTCTCTTGCACATACACACTTAGAGCTGCTCTCTACTTTAATACACCTCCCTAATAGCAAACATGCCAGCACAGCATGTATGTGTGTGTGTGTGAGTGTTGTGGAGGGTACAGACTTCTGTGGGTTTTTAAGGGGTTTTGTGTTGTTAAATCGGGTTAGAGAGAGATGTAAACTTTTTACCTGGCCTTCAACCCTTTACCAGGTCATCACCTCTTTAACCTGAGTGCAGCAGGACTCGGATCCTTTTTCCCCCCTCCTCCAGAGTGAGCTTTCATTACACTACCTTTCATTACACTAACTTTCTTCAAATTGGGGAGACTAGGACTTGTATTAGCACCTAACTATGAAGGATTGTGTCTTTCATATGAGCTTGCAATATACAGCACAAGATCAATGAAAATCAATTAACTTTGCAGTTGCAATGATATGTACTGAGCCTGAAAGTCACTTTGGAAATGGCAATTGCATGGGCAAATTAATATATCAAGAGTACATGTATTAAAATTGCAGATGCCTGTTTCAACTAGTTGAAGAGAAAATTATACTGTTTACTAAGTCTTAATTATGGAAAAGTTTATCTGAATTATCCCATGGCACAACTTAAAAATTATGTAATAATGGGCTACCATTGTAAAGTTGGTTTAAAAAACAAAATGCAATTTTTATGATCCCTTTTTTTTTTTTTTTGCAGAGTCTGCAAGGCATATGTAAACTTATGACCTCAACTATATATCCTTCCTGGCAGCTTGAACCAATTTGGCCATTTTCCTCTGACCGTTCTAATCAACAGGGTGTTTCCACCCACAGAACTTTCACTCACTCACTTACCTGATGCTCTGCATCTGTATAATAATTTTGCATTGTGCTGCTGCCACATTATTGGCTGATTTGATAACTGCATGAATGTGCAGTTGTACAGGTGTTCCTAATAAAGTGGACGGTGAGTGTATATATGCACTTCCAGTGTCAGTTATGTTTTAAGTATTTAATCCTATACTGCACACTCAGTGATCTTATTAAGAGAATAATGGCACTTACACGGCTAAAGCTGGATAAATAGGCCTACTCTCCTAAACTGTAATAGTGTCAAAATGGGATTTAAAAAGCAGTCTATTCCTGTCCTCTGCAACACACATCCATACATTCAAGGATGTCTGGGAGCATGTCACAGGAGTGAATCCCTATTTGTAGACATACAGGGTGTATGATTTTTAAAATAAAAAAAAGCAGAGCACATACAACTTCCATGTGTAACGACTGTAAAAAGTCAACTGTCATATAAAACAATTATGATTTCATTGAGACCACAAAAATGCTATCCAAATACATATTTGGCCTATTTATTCAAACACAAAAAGGAGGCCATTGATTTCTGTTTTTGTGAGATAATCAAGTCTGACAATTGGCCTAAATGGCAAAGCAGTTTGCCCAAGTCCTATTAGTTTAAGCCTGCAGTGAGCACTGGTGCCCAGCCTGCAGTGACCATTTCAAACATGTACTTTTCTGATACAATAGCAATTGCAGGATTATAAATGCTCAAAGAAGAGCTAACCAACTGAGAGTTTCTTTCATATACACTCACTGAGCACTTTATTAGGAACACTATACTAATACTGGGTAAGGCCTACCACTGCTCTCAAAACTGCCTCAATTCTTTGTGGTATGGATTCTGATCCATGTTGACATGACTGCATTTCCTGCAGATTTTTCACGTGCACTTTAATGCTATGATCCGTTCTATCACATCCCAAAGGTGTTCTATTGGATTCATATCCGGTGACTGGGAAGGCCACTGAAGAACATTTGAACTCAATGTCATGTTCATGAAACCAATCTGAGATTACTTATGTTTTGTGAGATGGTGAAAGTAGCCAGTAGAATACGGGTAAATTGTGGCCATGAAGGGATGCACATGGTCAGCAACAATACTCAAATAGGCTGTGGCATACAATCGATGATTGATTGGCATTAACGGGCCTAAAGTGTGCCAAGAAAAGGCAGATTGGGTTCATGGATTCATGCAGTTGGCACCAAATTCTGACCCTACCATCTGTGTGCCTTAGCAGAAATCGAGATTCATCAGACCAGGCTAAGTTTTTTCCATCTTCAACTGTCAAGTTTTGGTGAGCCTATGCCCACTGCAGCATCAGCTTTCTATTCTTGGCTGACAGACGTGGAACCTAACATGGTCCTTTTCTGCTGCTGTGGCCCATTTAAACTGTGGCCTATTCAAAACTGCTTTTCTGCTCACCACAATTGTGCAGGGTGGTTATCTGTGTTACTGTAACCTTTCTGTCAGCTCGAACCAGTCTGACCATTCTCCGTTGACCTCTCATCAACAATGTATTTCCGTCCACAGAACTGCCACTAATTGGATGTTTTTTTCTTTATTGCACCATTCTGAGTAAACTCACATTATTGGCTGACTAGATAACTGCATGAACGAGTAGGTGTATGGGTGTTCCTAATAAAGTGTTCGGTGAGTGTATACACTGCCTGGCCAAAAAAAAAAAAGGTTGATGTTTAGATTTAAATAACAATTACTTAAGAGCCTATGATTGGATCATTATTGCAGTGTTTAATATGTTTCAGCTGGCAAAATTTTTTAACCCTAAGTGATGCAGTGTGTAGCTTCTCATATCTTAAACAACCATGTCAGTAGATGTACCTCAGGGTCGTGGAAAAGATGTTACTGTGTTTCAGAAGGGGCAAATTATTGGCCTGCATCCAGCAAAGAAAATAACTAAAGAGATTACTGAAATCCATGGAATTGGGTTAAGAACTGTCCAACACATTATTAAAACCTGGAAGGAGAGGGGTGAACTGTCAACTTTGAGGAAGAAATGTGGTCGGAAAATTAATGTTCAAAATCCTGAATGATCATGATCGGAGATCTTTAAAATGCTTGGTGAAGTCACATCATTAAAAAATCGACAGTAGAACTCATGGCTATGTTTAATAGTGAAAGTAAGAGCATTTCCACAGACACAATGCAATAAGAACTTACAGGATTGGGACTAAACAGCTGTGTGGCCTAATCAGTGTGAGGCTAATCAGATAAAAATGACTTCAATTTGCTAGGGAGCATAAAGATTGGACTGTGGAGCAATGGAAAAAGAACATGTGGTCTGATGAGTCCAGATTTACCGTATTCCAAAGCAATGGGTGCATCGTGCATAGTGCCTATTATACAAGCCTCTGGAGGCAGTGTTATGATCTGGGCTTGCTTCAGTTGCTCAGGTCTAGGCTCAACAATATTATGCTGCAACAAAAATGAAGTCAGTTGAGTACCTGAATGTACTGAATGACCAGGTTAAAAAAAAAATCCCATCAATGGATTTTTTCTTCCCTGATGGCACAGACATATTCCAGGATGGCAATGCCAAGATTCACCAGGCTCTAATTGTGAAAGAGTGGTTCAGGGAGCATGAGGAATCACTTTCACACATGAATTGGCCACCACAGAGTCCTGACCTTAGCCCAACTGAAAGTCTTTGGGATGTGCTGGAGAAGACTTTACAGAATGGTTCAACTCTCCCATCCTCAATACAAGATCTTTGCCAAAAATTAATGCAACTCTGGATGGAAATGAATGTTGCACAAGGTTGTCAAAACAATGCCACGATTAATGCATGCTGTTATCAAAGCTAAAGATGGTGCAACAAAATTTTAAAGTGTAACTTTTTTTTTGGCCAGGCAGTGTGTAATAGTTCTTTTTAACCCGTTAATGTCTAACTTATTATGTGCTCGGCTAGCTCAGGTGGTAGAGTATGTGACTCTTAATCTCAGGATCATGGGTTTCAGCCCCACACTGGGCACCCAACGCAACCACTGGGGTTGCACAAGCTAGTGCACTCTCAGTGCTGGTCCCAAGCCTGGATAAAATGGAGGGTTATACAGTTATCTGTTTATAACCTGTTATTCAGATTACAAGATATACATATAATGTATGAATAGTATGAATTATTCAATAACTACAGGAGAAGTATGTAATTACAAAAGTGTCATGTCATCACCAGAACTGGCCAACAAACATGGCCACCACTAACTACAATATCCAACACACACACGGGGTATTTTTCAACCAGCTCCCTAGTTCAGTAGTCAGCACACTGATCAGAGAGTCAGTCTCAACTGCAAAATCCTTCCCGTGCACTGGAACCGCAAAAACCAAGGAGCATCAATGTTCACTATGTTCCCTTACTGGAAATGATGTCATGTTTGACGTCACGTCTGAAGCCTCTCAGCTCGAAAAAATGAGGGACGAACTCAGCCAACTTCCAGCTACAAATGTAAGTAGCTTTTTATTGTTGTTGTAGCTTTCAAATGATTACTTAGTTTAGCGATTTTTAACTTCACTTGATGTTCTATATACGGTTTGTTCGAGTTTAATGACTTTTAAATGTTTTTTTTAATCCACTAGCTTGCCTTTGACCCTGCTCAACATATTATGACAAACATATGTGATTAAGCTAATATGAATTTTTTTTTATATTTTTAAGTTTTTAATTTTTGGTGATGTTCTACAATGCGATTACATAGTCATGTCGCCGGAAATTATGTTCTGTCTATCAGTGTCCTAATGTGTAGTGAGCCAGGGTCCTTACCAGTGCCCAAACTCGTGTATACCATATACTGATTTACTACCTATTGAACTAGGGAACTGGTTGATACCCACAAACTCTATCATGTTCAAGCTCACCTTTCTTCTAATCACACACACCTTAACCCAATCACAGCCACAGTATATAAGGACTCTCATTCCACTCCTCAGTGTGAAGTATACGCTCTGTGTTTTACATACCAGTCTTTACCAAGCCTTGTATTTGTCATAGTCATTCTGGTTTTCGATCTTGTTTAGGTTGTTCCCATTTTGCTCTTTTGCTTCTTTTTTGTGAAGAACAAAGGGGTGGCCTATGGCTTTGTATAAATTATCAAGGTCTAAACCAAGAATCCCATACCCCTGGTCCCTTCAGACATAAACCAACTGTGGGAGGCCAAAATCTTCTCAAACTCGACCTGTGCAGCACACTTGATGCATTGCTGCAAATGGGACAAGTGGCAATCTGCCTTTAACACCACCTCTGGTCACTTCAAGTATTGCGAAATTCATCATAGCTTATATTGACATTATCCTGATCTATTCCCGTAACAAAGAGACACACCTCACCCATGTCAAAAAGGTACTTGGCAGGCTTCTCGAGAATCAGCTCTACATAAAGTGGGGACAAAATTTAAAATCTAATTCTGCAATGATTCCTTAGATTTGCTTTTATCAGAGGTTCGCCCAAGGCTTCGGCGTCATAGCCTCATCCCTAACAGCCGTTATACCATAGTGGTTTGGAGAAAAACCAAGCTCCGCCCAGTGGTATTCAGGAAGTCCCCAGCTGAGCAAAATTATGACATCGGTAATAGTGAAGCTGGCATTGGAAGAATGGTGTCACTGGCTGGAGGGGGCACCTCATCCATTCAGGATTTTCACAGACCATAACAACCTTGAGAATATTATGTCAGCCCAAGCCAAAGTACCTCGCACCCTGCCTGCAGGAAAAGCACTCGCTCTGCCTATACCCCTTCGTCTGGTTCCTCTCCCCACCCTGCCGTCTGTCCTCAAAATGACAGAGCTCACCTTCAATCATGTGTTTAGGTACTTTGGCATCCCAGATGACATTGTGAGTGACCAGGGAGCTCAATTCACGTCTTGGGTGGGGAGGATTCATAAAGAAACTGGGAGTCTCAGTGAGCCTAATGTCAGGAGGTACTTCTAAACAAAGGTACAAAGGTACTTCTAAAACTGCTCAAAATGACCTGCTAGACTGTACAAAAAAATCACTTGGTATTAGCCTATAGCATAAGTCAAGTGTGATAGACCCTCGATTTTAGAATGTCGTTATAAATGTCCTGCCCCTCCAAAATCGGAGCACGAGCTGGTACTGGTGACTGTATTTTTTTTTTTTTTTTTTTTGAGTCTGACAGCCTGAGGGTACAGGCTGTCATGGAATCCAGATGTTATGGCTGTTATGCTACGGTGCCACTGCCCAAACTTCATGACTATGAACAGTGGGTAGAATGAGAGGGAACCTTAATCTTTCCCAAAACTTTCCCCTGGAACTTTCACCCAGCCAAAAAGTCTATCAAATTTGATTTTTCTCATCTATCAAAACTCTTTGTGTTCTCTGGAATGGTTTCTCTGATCTAACTCACATTCTTCATTTTAAAATGTTGGTTTGTGACCTTGTCCTTAAATATTTATCCATTCATATCCTTAAATATAGTATGTTGAAAATGCAAGAAGAAAAACACTACACAGACACACAGACATACAAATGAATAAATATTTCCTACTGAGAGCATTTCTCCCACTCTATGAAAAATCCATGAAACAAACCTAAATCTACAAGAAACCAGAATCCTTGTGTGTTCCTCTTCAGCTCTATTGTGTATCTCTGAACATTCCACATCTCTCCAGTACAGTTTAATGTCTGATGCTGATGCACAGTGAGCTCTGATTCTGTGATTGGACCAGTCAGAGAATATATAAAGAGGCCATCCATAGCCATTAGCATGAGCCAAGCTGTTTTCTTTCTTTCATTCCTCTTTGTCTTAATTTCTTTTCATTTGTGCTCTGTTTGTGTATCCCATCCATTTCCCCCAGTACACAACAAGCACAAAGACTGCAGGACTGCTCTCTGTGGACTGGGTGGAAAGCAAAGATAAAGAAAAATGGAGAGAAATAGAGAAAGAAAAAGTAGTCAGCACTCTCTGTCTCTCTCTCTCTCTCTCTCTCTCTCTCTCTCTCATTCTCTATGGTGATTGAATTTCTTAACATCTTTTCAAAAAGCGCTTAAATGCCCAGAGGCCAGAGGAAGAAACGAGCTAATGGTGGATAGGGAGGCCTGAACAAATTTCAGAGGCCTTTCCTGCTTGCGTTTGAGGCTTGAAAGCAAGCTCCTGCCTTTCAAGCTTCAAAGTCCTCCTTCCTCCCGCAGTGTCACTGAAGGATTTGAAAAGGAGGTAATTGTGCTCACTGCAGCCGTGATCACAGGCTCCTGTTCCGGCTCTTGTGTTTCACCAGCTCTCTGTACCTCTGTCCAACCTCTCTTTTTCTATCCCTCACTTTCTGTCTCTCTCTTTTCCTATCATGCTCACGCTATTTTTCAGCCTATCTCTCTCTCAAATCCCCCCTCATTACCTCTCTATTCTTTTCTTTTCCCCTCATAGCCTCTCCCATCTCCTCCTCTGTCTTTTGCCCCTGACAACCTCCTCATTAAACCCAAGTACCCAGGTATCTTCTTTTTAATAGACTGGTGCCTGCATTGTAAAACCTTGGCCTCAGATCCTTTCAAAACAGCTGAATGCCATAAGAGCCTTAACAATTAGCCATTTTCATTAGGGCTGTTACAGAGCAAACACGAAAGCAACAAAATAATGCAGGAAACTGAAATAAATTAGTAAAAAAGGTTCACAAAGTGGAGTGGTACCATCCTCAGTTGGCAAATGGCATGTCCATTAGTGTCCATCATTTTAAACTGGCATTCTGAAAAACTCTACATCTTCCCTTTGACAGTCATACATACCAACCTTACACTTTACCAATGTGTGCAGGAGCATCCATACATTTCTGCATCATATTCCTAGCAAGAGGTTTTGTGCTTTTCATTCAGAGGTCCTATCCATTGCAGAGTAAAACGACAGTAATAGGAAAAATCCACATGGAACCTTCACTTCAGGATAAAGGAACAGCACACAGAAACAGGAGAGATACTCACATAAAAACCCAAAATTGGACTTCAAAGCATTTCTCATTTGCATTGCTCTCTCCTTTTTCCCCTTTTACATCTGTTTCCCTTTATTTAGCAAACTAAGTTGATGGAAAGGCTTGTGACTTCCCAAACAACAATACAAGGACAATATTGAAAGGCCTGCAGTTGGCAGCAGTTTAATGGAGCTCGCTTTCCAAGAGGCTTAGCGCTACCTTTTTCAGAAACCTGGCACCTGCACCAAACTCAGGGGATCACATAATTAGTGATAACGAAGGGGGATTTCTCGGGGAGGGGAAGGGGGTTGGGGTCGACAGGAATCTCCTCCAATCACTGGTAGGCCATGGGAGCCAAAAAAGAGCAGAGGATTTACTGTGATTGTGCTGACTTCTTAGATACAAAGAAAAGGAGACTGGTTTGCCAGCAGCAGACACAACCAACACATTTATGAATTGAATCAGGTTAACAATAATACATCCCAGCATGTGGCTTACACTTTAGTCTGCCAAAGTACATTTTTAGAGCCATTCACACCCCAGCAAAAAGTGGAGCGGTTCTTTTTTTCTATTATGCCTTTTTTGCATTTTTGACATGACCAAGTGTAGTTTTCAGTATTTCATCAGGCAAAAATTTGAACATGAGTATTAAGTACATGAGTATGAAATACCAATACTTTTGAATCATATACACAAAAATGAATTAATTTAATTTACTTCAGTAGGCTTTTAAACACTGTTCTTTTCGAAAAGAAGAAGTGATGATCACTTTACTCCTGTCATGGATTTCCCCTGAATGCTTCAGCACTCAGTACGCATGAACTGCCTGAAGCACGACAGCGTGCACTTCTGGGTTTTCAGTGACTGTTTACTTTTGGCATGTGTGTTTTGTTTTGGTTTCTGTCCTGTCTCCACCCCTGCTATGTTATCGGTTATTTCCTAATGTCTCAGCTATTCTCGTTTCCCTCTCTGATTACATTAATTATTTAAACCCCTCCTGTGTCTTTGTTCATGGCGAAGTATCGTTTCTGTGTTTTGCCACCAGTGCGATTCCAAGCCTTGTTCATTGTGTTCTATGTTTCATGGTCTTGATCTTGTTTTGTCCTTGTGGTTTCTGATTCTCGTTTTAGCCCATTTTAAGCCAGTTTGCCGATTGCCTGACCCCTCGCCTGTTTTTTGACCATGTTTATGCTTTTCGATTTGGATTTGTCTGCCCATCTCTTCTATAAAGCTCTTAACTGCACTTGCATCCGTCTTCATCCCCATTACATGACAGAATACTTCACCTACACCATGGATGCAGCAGGAAAGCGGAGGAGATGTCACGCCAGGGTAACCAGAAAATCTGTGCCAGCCATTGACTCGATCCAGTTCCCCCACTGGACTGCCATAGACCTCCCCGACCCGTATGATGGGTTCTTTGGTTATTCTGAGTATTTTCTCAGGACTGCCAGTTATATTTTGCCAGCCTGGAGGACCCCAAGCCCGACAAGAAGCAGTGGCTGGGGTTCATGCTGTCCCGCCAGTGGGCAGAGTTTCTAGTTGCCATGGGATCCAGTGGACTTAAAAATGTAACTCAGTTTGTGGGACTATTTCTGATGGTATTCGAGAGTCCAGAAATCAAAGAGAATTTTAGAGAAATTTTTGGGGAGGGCCAGCCTGTCAGATAAGCCTGTCCTGCTGTTCACCACCTATTATGAGCAGGCCGACAGGGTGGCCTCCAAGGCCCAGCTCCAGACCAAGGCCGACAAGGTGGCCTCCAAAGCCCAACTCCAGCTGGAGGTCAACGTGGTGACCTCATCTCCAGAGCTCCAGACTGAGACCCACAAGGTGGTCTCCCCTGCCGAGCTCCAGCTGGAGGTCAATGTGGCGACCTCATCTCCTGAGTTCCAGCCTGAGAGCTGCGAGGTGGTCTCCCCTGCAGAGCTCCAGCCGGAAGTCAACATGGTGACCTCATCTCCAGAGCCCCAGTGTGAGACCAATGAAGTGGTCTCTCCAGTCATGTTCCAGTCGGAGGCCGACAAGATGGCCTCCCAAGCCAGGTTCCAGTCGGAGGCTGACGAGATGGCCTCCCAAGCTCAGCTAACGCCTGAGGCCAACAAGACGGCCTCCCAAGCTCAGCTCATGCCTGAGGCCATCGAGACGGCCTACCAAGCTCAGCTCATGCCTGAGGCCGACAAGATGGGCTACCAAGCTCTGCTCATGCCTGAGGCCGAAAACACGGCCTACCAAGCTCTGCTCACGCCTGAGGCCGACAACATGGCCTACCAAGCCAGGTTCTGGCCTAAGAACTACGGCGACCATGTCCCAGCCCAGCCATCTGACCCCGGCGAGCCTGTTGCAGACTCACCATCTGCGTTCTACCTCAGGACCTGGGGGGCTGTGTGGACATTTTGCCCAGAGGGCCAGGACTTTTTTATTGTTTTTGTTTTTTACCACTAGCCTGTAGCTTATGCATCAGTATAAGGCTGAGCGTTTGCTCTTAAGTAAACTCTTAATTAAAGTAACTCTTAATTAAAATTGCTGACAGACATTTTCACTGTTTAGTGAATTTCTTGTTGTGCAACAATAAAACATTCAAGTGTGTTCCAAATGGCTGTTACTATAGATGCCTCCAGGGTTTTCACAGTGAAGGGTTTAGACCTTTAAGGGAATAAGGCATATTGTTAGGACTCACTTTTCAAGTTTTCAACTGCTTTTAAGGGTGTACTCACACTAGGCCTGAGCACATTTGACCCCCAAACTCCAGTTTGTTTGACTAGTGTGATTGTCTGATTGGGGCAGGGTATGCTGAACTGTGCTCAGGCTTGCTTGAAGAGGTGGGCATGGGCATGGTTCAGTTGGACTCAGGCACTGTACGCATCTAGTGTGATCACGTGTAACTGTGGCTGAGCACGAAACTCGAAACATAACATCAATGGTGCAACTGTCAGCTACCTTCGTAAAAATCTTCTGATATGTGCAGCATGATTAAGTGAAAATCACCGCTCTGCATAAGTGATAAATCTATTAGGCAATCTATTAGGTATGTGAGAGGGCCGTGTGTCACTGCCCCGAAATGACTCAAAATAAGCCATAATAAAAATAAACTTTCTTTTATATAGCGCCTTTAAAAAGCAGCTTCTCAAGGAGCTTTACATAAAAAACACAATCATATATAGATACAAATTAGAAAAAATAAGCATACATACCAACAGTCAAAGAAAATAATTCAAAAGTCAAGTAAAATCTAACCTTAAAAAGTATGTTTTAAGAAGAGTAACATTACAATGATGACTCAATTATGCTATGTGAGAGCACTTCTCTTCCTGTTTTCTTCCACGTAAGCGTGCTCAGGCCCAGAACTTTAAGTGCAATGTGAGTGCAGGCCAGCAGGGGAGTGAGGAGGGGGGACAATCATGCTTGGGCACGGTACAAGGCAACCAGGCCTTGTGTGAATATGCCCTAACTCCTCTTACCTACACAGAGTGGATAAGAAAACCTGCTTATGGCCAATAAGTGTTTTTTTTTTTTTTTTTTTTTTTTTAATCATTAACAGGGCATTTTATTGTAGGGCAATATTAAAACACTGTATATTATGTGCTGGGTAATTATCATGAGGCCAAAAGTATTCTATAAATATGTTTTCCTCCTGTTATGCATATATGGGAATGTAACCACTCCTACATATCTAAATTTGGTGAAAACACACATTCTTACCACCTGTTCTAGAACACAGGACCACTGCTAAATCATTCTCATGCTAGGCCTCCTCAGGGACCTTCCCTTACTCCGTACCCAGAATCTTTATTGGCAACAGGGAGTGGGGGTTTGGGTGATATGAAAGCCGAGGCAACTCTTCTTTCCCTGTTTCCGTTCCCCTCAAATCAGCATCAGTAAAAAGGCTTAAGAGCTCTGCAAGACTCTGCCATCCTTCCTCCCTCCAACCCTCACCTCCTATCCCTCCGATTGAGGAAAAGCATTCTCTGAGAACAACCTCAACAACTCATGCATGTTCCATCAAGAGCGAATGATTGTGGAAGAGTGTAGCCTGTGTGCGAAAATGCCTCTCCGATGGTGGACAATGGTGCATTTGGCCTATTCAGAGTTTGGCTTTTCTCTGCCGTCAGTTGAATTGCACCTCCACTGCCATCAGTACCTGTTAGAGGACTTGGCCAGGGCCTTGATCAGAGGGCATAATGGGCTGTGATTGGTGTTAGCAGCCATTGAACTGACCCAGATAGGGCACCTTAATAGAGGAAAGTGTTTTCTGTGATATAGAAATGTGAATATAGTTATGGCCCCTAAAGCAACGTACAGCAGATATGGGCTCATTTTCCATCTCAGGGAACTTTGATCCAAAAATATAGCTAAGTATAAGTACTTTCAGAGTACATTTTGGAGCTTTTCCTTAGCACTTTATGTATTTCAGAGTTGACACCAATCCAGTATATTTTTCTGGTGCCAAAAACATACCCATTAATTTCTGCAATTAATTATATTACTGAAATTGGAGAAATTTTTGCTTTAAAATTATTTGGCCTAAACCTAATGCTATCCATGACAGAAGTGTTTTAACTTTACACAATTATGTTTTTGCTGTTTGACTGATAGCATGTCTCATTCCTCACTCACCACTGTCTGGGGCCAAGGCTAGGGTGCTCCATGTAGTGCAAAATTACCGGAAGTTCAGAAACACACAGCCAACCCAATAACATTCATTTCTGTGTTGTTTAACTGTTTAAAGGTCAAAATGGCCTGGAATATGGTAAACTTGCTTGCGCTTGTTATCTGAACTTAGTAACATTAATGTAAAAATGAAACATTTTTTTTGTAGCTTCATTGATTGACTTCAAGATTCAATCCATTAATCTTTGTGTGTATACATTCAAGTCAATCGAACACACTGAGGAGTGGCCTATTAAGACCATTAGCCAGTATAAAGTGATGGCTAACTAAACACTTCAAAGGCACCTGGCTGCCATCCCAGGCTGAAATTCACTTAGCCTCCTCTCCTCCCTATTCAGAAAAAAAGGTTAACTGCTATCAAGGGCTAGCAGGCTAATTTAACTTCTGACATTTGATATCTGTAGAATAAGAAGGATCAGCCGTTTAGCCAGAAAGGGATTATACTTCACTCTCCTCCCTCCTCCCTCCCACTTATGCACACTCTCTCCTGCTCTATTCATCCTTTCCAACCACCCTCCAACACAAAATACTCTTAGTATCTTAGTCAGGCTAGATTAATTAAATTGTTTGCCACTAAGCACTTTATTAATGGCAGAGAAATGTGGCTGTATGAAGTGGATTCCTGGCATTCAATTTTGAGTGAGATTTCAGGTCTGCCAATCTTACTAATGCCTATTTATTCCACTGGGAGCTTGTGATGAGCTTTAAATTCTGTTGGTCATGTAAAAGACCTGACTACATCAAGACAACAAAAGGAAAAAACTAGATTTTAATGAATTAACTGAATTTCCCTCATTCATGCACGTTTTTTCTAACCAATACTATTTTTCAGTAGAAAAATAGCACTAAAACATTTAATCCTTTCCTGCACCCTTTAGTTGGTCTTAAATCTATTCACTATTGAATACGAACACAGCTACTTATTTTGAAACTGCCTGATATTGCTGTATCATCTACAGAGGAAACTGAATTAAACCTAAAGGCCAAAATTGTGGCTTCAGCTTTTGCTTCCACATTTATTAGAGACAGTGCATTTTAGCCCTCTAACATGGCAGAGCTTTTTGAAGCCACAGCTGTTAATGCTTACAATTTCTCTACAGGTCCAACATACACATACAGCCCCTTTCACCGACTCATGACTATCAGAAACAAAACTACAAGCCAAAAATAATTAAAATAAAAGGACTATTGGCATTCCAGAGCTCACGTCTGAAACCATTTAAATGACAGGATTCCCAGCAAAAAAATAAAAAATAAAAAATAAAATAAGGCCACTGCATTTACCAGACACCCTTATCCAGAGCGACTTACATTTATGTCATTTATACAACTGAGTAGTTGAGGGTTAAGGGCCTTGCTCAAGGGCCCACAGTGGCAGCGCTGGGATTTGAACTAACAACCTTCTGATCAGTAGTCCAATGTCTTAACCACCGAGCTACCACTGCCTGCATTTTAGACCAACTATTCAAAAAAGAGATGTGAGAAAGGGCAGAAACAAAAAACCCATCATGTACACATGAAACGGAGTGTTACTGTTCTCATAAATGGCTGCATGATGAAGTAAAGATCATTGTGCCTAGCACCACATCATATATTAAATACAAGTGAACAATAAACTAATTTTAACAATACTAATTACACTTATGAAATGCAATTCTGGATCTGCACCCATCTATGTTACAGGAGGCAACAGCATCAAAGCAAAATCAGCTTCCACTTCTAATCTTTGCAGCTCTCAAATGGCCATTTCCTCTGTATTGTCCCTGATCCACTTGAAGCCTCTTTTGAATCCACTACTTCCCACCTAAAGTGAGATTTCATCTGGTCTCATTGCGTTTATATGGTGTAGTAGATTTATAAAATTGTGGCAGAAATTTGATTAAGGGTGTAATGATCAGGAATGAGTTTCAGAGAAAACAGGTGAACTAAAACTGGTCATCTAAACTGTCTTTAATTACAATATTCCTTAGAGTATGTTTGGTATTAATTTAATCCATATTTCATGGTGAACAATGTGGTAATATCATAAACATCATAGAAGTTTAGGAAATAACATTTCCTCCAACTCTTTCTCCACACACACACACACACACACACACACACACACACACACACACACACACACACAGACATGCTAGCACCCCCTGGTTTACATGGGAGAGATTTTGCCTTTTGTTCCCACCGACTCATTCTCAGGAACTTAATTATAACATACAGTTCCTTAAGGTGAGCTAATTAGCTGGGGGTCCACCCTGCCACAAAATACACAGTTTCCTTTCCATTTGGTATCCTGGTCACTATACATTTCAAAGAGGCTCAGGGGTATAAAAGGATATGCTTGGTAGAATACCAAAAAAAAGCCTTGTAACATCAAAAAGGAATTGTAACATCAGAAATGGGATTGTAACATCAGAAGGGCCTTTTGCTATAGATGCTTTTCCATCACGCATCCTATGTCCGTGACACTGACCATAATCCTGTAAGTTACCTTTGTCTCCATTTTATGTATATGTATATCTTCAGTTGTGATTTTGTGTATTAAATTAATTTGTTATTCTGTCTCCAAATACTCAGTGTTTATGTTTTGTATGTTTACTAGGAATAGTTTCTTAAGCTAAAAGTTATAGTACGTTAGACACGTTTGAAGTCAATCTCTGACAAGCGAAAAGTGAAGGCTAATACTTGCAAGTTTAAACAGAACCTCTGACAAGTAAAATAGGAAGGGCCTAGGCTTGCACGTTGATAGAAACCTCTGAGCTAACAAAATCATTTTTCAATAAAGAAGCTATATAAAAGTCTTATCCTGAAACTCACAAAGTAACAGGGTGGACATAGCAATGCATTTAACCTCAAGTCATCCTGGATAGCCTGGAATTTTTAAGGAACATCAGCCCAAAGAGCAGAGGTGTATAGCCTCAGGTCATGGTCTTGAAGACGCCTACCAAGTTTTGTGTCAGTGCGCAAAGTCGTTGCTGAGATGCAACCTCACTTCCTGTTTGGCACCGTCATATTTGTTGGCCCATTACGGGCAAATTGTTTTTGATAACTTTTGTGAGGCTTACTCTGAAGATGACGTTTGCCAAATTTGGTGATGATTGGACAAAATTTGTCAGAAAAAACACTTTTTAACAAAATCCAAGATGGTTGTCAGGAAGTACACTTGAATTTCAGATGTTGGTGTGCATTCACTTCAGCATACTCCAGGAAATTATAGGAAAGATGAATTGTGAATTTACCACAAATTCTTCAAATGATATAAGGTAAAAAATGAAAGTTGTTACAGTTCTTAACCACAAGGTAGCGCAGTCATGAAACGTCTTGGGTACATTCATGGCATAGTACTGAAGATTCTTATCAAGTTTCATGCATTGCTGAGATACACCCTCACATCTTGCACAACACAATGTTTACAATGTAAATGTATACATTTACTTACAAATGAAATAAAATTTCAATAAGTTTATCAGTGCATGCCAAGGGATTGATTTTATGTTCTGAATACAACAGTCTGATTGTATTTCTCAACATCTCATTTAAGGGAGCAGCAAGAGAAAAAGTTCCTATATTAACTTATTTATTATTATTTCCATGATTAATTAATCAGTGGTAAAATGAATAATAAAAAAAATGAAATATATATATATATATATATATATATATATATATATATATATATATATATATATATATATATATATATATATATATATACACACACACACACACATGAATAAATAATAATTTATCGTTGCATGTATTATTATTGGCCTATCGGAAGTATCAATTATTAAAGTTCGACACACTCATCTGTATTATCCATGGAGATGGCGACTGATTCTGATAATGAGAAAAGCAATTACCTTGGCCTTATTTGATGAAGTTCATGTGCCTTAAGGAATTAAATAATAAATCTTATACCTTTATATGTAATCTTTGCAAACCAAAGATTAAAATACTTTGTCCAATACTTTGATTATAATACGATGTCAAAAATTCAAGTTCAAATTTACGGACACATATAGAGGTGAGCAAGATTTAACGAGTCATTTTAAATTGATAAGTAGCCTAAAGTGCACATTATAAATTCATAATTGTTCTGAATTATTTTAAAATTGTGTTTAATTTCTTTATGCACGATTATACAGTTATTCATAAGCTGATTCACAATCATGACATACTAAAAATGGTGCCCATTTTAGTAACTTCAATGTAGTTAGCTAACTTTTTGTTATTAACCTGTGGTGTAGCTAACTACTTTTTCAAAAGGGTAGCTTGACTGTCGCTTAATTATTTCAAACTATGAGTAGCTTGTAGCTTGAAAAGCTACAGATTCAAAGTAGACTCCACAACACAGATAAATCAATATCGGACCTAGCTTTGCAGATATGTTGAGGCATGGACTGAGCACTAGTTAACCCTCAGTTAGCCCTCATTTGCCAGTGCTAAAAATATGAGAAAGACGGATCATAATGCACACTCACAGTGAAGTATTATGTTCTACTTTTACAACCCATCCCTTCTCTCTGAATACTAGTGAATAAGGTGAATGGATAATGCGTTTTCCTCAGGCAGTATATTGCATGTCGCAAGTTGCTGCTGTGGTATGGTGGTGAAAAAATTGCTCTGTTGTTTCCTGATGGCTCACCTGGTCACAATCCACCATTCTGAAAGATCATTGGTTAATAACTGTAACAGGTAGCCTGGATGTTTCCCCTGCAGAACACCAAAGGACACCCTCACCTGAATTCTGAGTCACTTCTTCTCTTACCCTACTGGGCAGCAGTAGCTTAGTGGTTAAGACGTTGGGCTACTGCTCAGAAGGTTGTGAGTTCAAATCCCAGCACTGCCAAACCGCCTTTGAGCAAGGCCCTTAACCCCCAATTGCTCAGATGTATGAATGAAATAAATGTAAGTCACTCTGGATAAGGGTGTCTGCCAAATGCTGTAAATGTTATCCCGTGCACTTCCAGGTTAAACACTATAAAAAGCAGTATGCCAAAGGAATACAACCCCTGCCAAAAATTATGGAATCACCACACTTAGAGGATGCTCACCCATTTTTTTACTTTGTAGCAAATAAACAAATCACAGATATGACACAAAACAATTTTTGTTTAATAGCTGAACATGCTGGTTTCATGAAACATACCTCAAACAAATAAAATTAAATTGTTTTAATTAATGGCATATTTTTTTCCAGATCAAGGAGAATAAAAAATATGGAATCACTCATTGTTGAGGAGAAAATTATGGACTCTTCAACAAAAAAAAAAATCACAATTAATACTTTGTTGCTCCTCCTCAGGCTTTTATAATGGCCTGAATTCTTTGAGGCATTGACTTTACTAATGAAAAACAATATTCTCCATCAAACTGGTTCTAACTTTCTTGAATTGCAGGATTTTTTAAATTTCCACCATAAATTTTCAATTGGATTGAGATGATATGTTGATATGCCTTTTCTGAAGAAAAGATTTAACACTCTTTGCTCTGTGGCAAGATGCATTATCATCCTGAAAAATTACTTTGTCATCACCAAACCTATTTTCTATCAATGGAATGAGAAGTGTCCAAAATTTCAGTGTACACCTGTGCATTGACTGTTGAGGTCTCCACTGGTCCTTTACCTGACATGCAACCCCATATATGAATGAGTGGGGAAATTTTATTGTTTTCCTCAGGCAGTCATCTTTATATGCACCAGACAAAAGCACCATCTCCTTGGCCAATGCAGATTTGTGATTCATCACTGAACTTCACTTTCATCCAATCATCCACACGCCATGATTGCTTCTCTTTAGCCCACTGTAACCTTGTTTTCTTCTGTTTCGGTGTTGGTGTTGGTTTTCGTTTGGCATTTCTATTTGTACTGTCACAAACATTGACTCCTGTTTCCACCCATTTGTTTTTCATTTGTTTTGTTGTGCATTTTCTATTTTCAAGGCATATTGCTCTGAGTTTTCTATCCTGGTCAGCCTGAATGTTTTCCTTTTTTCCTTTCCCATTTTGTTTACACTTGCACCAAATTTTAGACACAGCTGACTGTGTCATATCGGTGATTTGTTTATTTGCTACAAAGTAAAAAAGCCGGGTGAACCTTTAAGTGTGGTAGTTCCATATTTTTTGCCAGGGGTTGTAGTATGTCCGAATTCTCAGCATTCATAAAACAGTAGGTGAGAAATACCTAGATGACATACTGCTTCCACCTCGATTCTGCAGTATGGAACCACTGGACACTGTGGATACTGCACTATCCCATAATGCAACAGGACTGGTGTGGAAGAGCAGTTAGAATCCACACCACGTAGTATGTATGAATTGTATTCATGCTTACCACTTATACTGTTCAGTACATTCTGTATCAACGGCCGAGGTACTGAATCGAATGCAGTAGATTGGAAACTAAATCGTGAATAGTAAAAATACTATGTATTTAAAAGAGTTGTCTTAAAGGCACAAAAAACAGCAGCAAGGAACATTTAACATAGAAGGGGTCTAGAGGGGGAGATAAAATCTGTAGTCCAACAGCTGCACATTACTAGCTACTAAATATTGCTTCATCTGTGTGTGTGTGTGTGTTTGTCACCATCTTCTCACAACAAGACATGAGTTTGGTGTTAATTCAGCAACAAGTTGGGTACCAGGTAAGAGGGTTATTCATTCTGTGAAGTTTGTGTTTGACCAATCAGCACTCTTAGGCAAGCTCACTTCACTAATGACCTACTATGAAGCAGCAACTTTAAAAGTAAATTCCTGGGTTTCTGAAAAGGTACTTGTGGTGGAAACAAAAGAAAAAAAGAGAGGGCCACTAGTAGAATATGGGGACAATAAGAATGAAAGATGCGAGAGACAAGACTATAAGGAAATAAGAGGATATGGGGGGGAAAGAGCACAGTGATATAGAAATAGCGATAAGAGGGAAAGAAAGAGAGAAGAATATCTGAGTAAGGTCAAGTTTCTTGGCAGGGTAAAGACACTTTAGCTCTGTCTTTTTCCATGGGGAGACGCCAGTTATGTCAGACCCCAAATGGACAAGGCTAGAATAACCAATTAGTTTCCGCTTTCCGTTTGTTTCATCTCTCTATCCAGACGTTCTCTGCAAAGTAAGGAGGTAGAGCGTTATCCTCAGCCGAGCAGGGGGGCAGCTCAATGTCCTAAGCTGAGCAGAGGGTGGAGCAACATCTTCAACCAAGCAGGGAGAAGAAGTGACATCCTCAGCAGATCAAGGAGGAGGCACAACATCCTAGGTGGCGCAGGATGACAGAACCACATCCTCAGCAGGGCAAGGCGGGTTGGTGACATCTTCACATGAGCAGGAATGGCAAATCAATGTCCTCTGCCAAACAGGGAGGCAGAGTGACATCCTCAGGTGAGCAGGGTGGTGGGGTGATGTCTTCAGCTTGGCTGGGAAGCAAAACCATATCCTCAGTAGGGCAATGAGATCCCTGGTCTGGGCTGGTGCCCCTGGCCCATATTGTTTCATGGACATCAGTGCTTGGATTTTATCCATCAAGTTGGCCAGGTTCTTAAGTTGCTGCTGATTCCACATGAGGTGAAGGCCCTGCATTGACATCTCAACATGTGCTGCATCCATGTTACAGCTGAGCATTCTGGCTTGATTTCCCCAGGAGTCAGATGCAAATGCAGAAATACTTTTATTTTTAACTAAAACACAAAACAAAGGCAAGACAACGCAAGCTTAACAGAGCCACACTGTTCAGGGAAACACAACCACAATGAGCAACAAAAATAGGAAGAAATGCAGAGCTTATATAGTATACTAATCAGAAGAAAACACATAACAGGTGCGTAGCAGGTCAGAAAGTGAGTCATAATACAGAAGAACATATTCAAATATTGAATCAGATTGTCCTCTGGTGGTGTGGAGGGGAACTGTCCATGGCAGGTATGACAAAAAGTTTGCTCTATCTTTACAAAAAAAATAATAATCCCATGTGCAGTGTGTCCTTTTCAAAAAACAAATAGAACTGAGAAATTCTAAGCAAATTGTATTTCCCTATTTTCTTGACAGTCTTTTGGAGGCTAAGTTCCATCCTGATAAATTATTTTTAATAAATATACTAGTAGGTTCCCTAATCAAATCACCTGAAAAGTGTAAACAGGTACTGGGATATACAAAAAAAGACTTTCAAAAACAAATGACCAAAAATTTTCATTTGTAGCTCTAATTAACTTATAAATTTTATCATTCCAAGTTCAGTCGAATTGACTTTAGTATGAGGCCATTAGATTTAGTCATTCAGAGAGAATATGAGTGCATGGCAGACCCACTGAGGTCCCCTCCACCTCAGTACCAGTAGAGCCTGATCAAATCCATGTCCCGAGGCACTAGAGAGGCTGTGCCATCCATCTTCCCATCTTCCCACTGCTCCAGGAAATGAGCTCCAGAAGAGACAAGAGGGACATGAGTATGACCTTGATGGTGCTAAAGAATTTGTGCTGCATTGTTTGAGGGTGCTGGGGAAATTTGGAGAGGGGGAAAATTCTACAAAAAAAGGAAAGGGGAAAGATAAGGAGACGGCAAAAGAGGAAACTGCTGTGTGTCAGTCTAACATCACAGGTACTGTATTGGAGGTATCCAATACTTTCAGAGGAGACTGTACATTAGAAAGACTGATAAAAAGTGAAAGGGAATATAAGAGAGAAAGTGATGGTGTGTGTGTGTGTGTGTGTGTGCGTGTGTGTTCTGTGTGGTGTAGGGGGAGCAGTGAAATACAAAGTGCAGAAACAGATGATTATGAGTCCCTTCAAGTGATCAATGATTTCATTAATAAGACTGATCGCATGCCTGCCACTTCACTAACACGTCTGTGAGCAATGATCCTCTTTCTCTCTCTCTCTCTCTCTCTCACACACACACACACACACACACACACACACACGCTATCCTCTGGATTCATTCAATATTTTGCCCCCACTAGAGTAACAACTGCAAACTGGTAAGCAGGGGGCAAGAAATGTGTGAGAAGTGAGAGGAGAGAGAGAGAGAGAGAGAGAGAGAGCGAGCGAGAGAGAGAAAGAGAGAGAGAGAAACGGGGAGAGTGAAAATCCATTCTGAACCACATTTTCAATTAGGCTCCACAAGCTGTTATCACAGGTGTGTGAGAATAGGGGCGGCAGGAGCGCAGATGTCTGAAATGAACCCTTATCTGAGGCACAAAGCTGGGCCACGACACACTATCTGGAAATTACTTTCCGCCTGCACTGCTTACACGAACTTTATTCCTGTCTGGTGACATTACCCTCTATTTGCTCTATTTGATCATTTAAATGCCTGGCTAGAGGAGGAGGAGGCCCTCCCCATCTCAGACTCTTTCTGTCTCGTACATGTTTAAAAATACATTTGACCATATAGATACCCTTTTCCCCTGCACACATGTAGTGCACTTCATGCTGGCCAAAATTCACACAGAAATGTTTTTCTGAACAATGATTTCCTGCCAAAGTTTACAATTTGTTACACTCAGACCAGAGGCATGAAAAAAGGGACCAATTTTTAGGCGTCAAATCCAGCATCTTGCAAAGCCTCCGCATGCATTCCTTTACAATTTTCCAAGCTCCTTTCCCCCCTTGTCTCACATCCACCCTACACTTTTCCATTCTCCTCTTCCTCAACCTGGTTCCTCAACCTCCTCTCCTCAATTGTTACTCTGTTTCATTGAGATTATTCAGGATGGTACCACTTAAAAACCATGAAGATGGCATTGGACCACAATTCATATGAACAGTTATGCTATGATTACTTAGGACTACAATTGCTATGATATAATTGCTATGATAGCAATTGCCACAAACAGTTTTGCACTCAAGTCTCCATCAGTAAACAGTGGATAACTTCAGCAAAACAGACTTCATGTGAAAACTGTAATGAATTTCCTGGTTACACAATAGCACTATTTGACCATCTAGTACACCGTTATATAAGGGATTTATTTATAATTGTACTATCTATTGTCACCCAGATGAGGATGGGTTCCGTTTTGAGTCTGGTTCATCTCAAGGTTTCTTCCTCATATCGTCTAAGGGAGTTTTTCCTTGCCACTGTTGCCTCTGGCTTGCTCATTAGGGATAAATTCATACATTTAAAATTTATATTCTGAATTTATATATTTCTGTAAAGCTGCTTTGGGACAATGTCCACTGTTAAAAATGCTATACAAATAAAACAGAATTGAACTGAGTTGAACTGAATTGTTTCACTAACTTATCAGGCACAAAAATTATTTAACAAATTATTTCTTATTTCAGTTTATAAAGATAAATTCTCCTTCCCTCTTACCCCTCTGGCTGCCTCTCTCTCTAGCTCTCTTTCTAGAAGTGACAAAAGAATCAGGGGACTTTGTGGTCCACCTGCGTGGTGAATGCTCAGGTGGCAGAGCACCAATCAGGCCATTGTGGTGGCACAGTTAGTCTCTGTGAGCTGTCAGGGAACAAGGCAGAGAGAGAAGGTGAGAGAGAGGACACACAGCATATATAACTATCAGCACTATTTTAGTTTTGGGTGTATTGTTGGTTGTGTCGTAATCACTTCATACTGCATACTGGTCATATTGCATGTAAAGCAGCTGTGCTCATAAAGCACATTAAAAATGGAAAACTAAAAACTGACATGGAGAATGATTATTAAAAAGGGAAAGTAAAGAGAAAAGCAAAAGGTTTAAGAACTATGTTGAAATATGGTCAGTCAGATGTGCTACTGATTCTATAACAGAGCTTTTTCATCTTGTTCAACCAGAAGCATAAAAACACTTTAAAACCAAGCACAAATTTCACTCTACAGTTTTCATTAAGCACTCTCTGCACCTTGTAGAGTGAATCATTGACATATTCTCTGAGTTCTATGATATGTAAAATGGATTAATAAATCTTAAGGAATACATTCTACTAGTATTATCCTATTACTTTCACATACAGTAAAAAAGACAGGAGGAACAGAAGTGAAAGTGAGAAAAGACATACTGTCAATTGTGTCAGAAGAAGTCACAGATAAACTAGAACAGTTATAATTTCAGTTATAATTTTTTACTTTTGCCACATAGCCCACTAATACCAAATCAGCTCCTCTGCTGCTAACAATCATGTTTTGTTGATTTGTCCTCAGGGGCTGTTGGGCTGTCTGGGGTGCTGGGGCTAAGGCTGAGGGGGACACCACAATAGGAATGTGGGAATGTGTATGTTACATCATGAGTGAAGTAAAAACTCTTAGCTGTCTATGGTCTATGGATATTATGGTAAGGTAAGTGGTTGTGTTGAAACAAGCGTTACAAATAAGGAATAAAATGCTCAGGGTGTGCTGTTATAGGAATATAATTAGCTATGGGATGGTGTAATGCAGCCTGACAAGTAGATTATTTTCTTATGGCAGCACGTTCTGAGTGTTGAATTCCTCTTATACCACAGCAATTTGCCAACAATTACTTCTTTTTTTTTGTCAGTTTATAGTTCGTTCCTGTACTCAGTTGTGAGCCGTTCCCTCACCAGGCTCTATTTTATCATGAGGTCAATAAGAAAAAAATCACAACTTGTCATGTTACTGATAAACCACAAAATGAAAAGTCCTCTATCCTGAAGATTCTCACATGGAGGAAAACTATTACAAAGGGTCACTGGAGTCACCTTCCATAAATGTTAAATAAATGTCACCATACAGAAAGCTTCACCATATTAGTGATTATACTTTTTTATTGTATCTTAAAAACAAGAGCGAGAGCAGCACATTTTCTGAAGGGGAAAGTCTGGAAGGCTTAGGCAGAGTTAGCAATCCTCCAACTCCGGCATCAGAACCCCTGACAGTGGGGCGAATGGGTGACGACTCGGTGGCATAATCGCAAAGCCAAAGCTAATGGCTTGCCCATGGTAGCATCACTCCTCTCCACTACACGTGTCTAACAGGTTTACTCTCCTCAGTGATACACCCACTGAGAAACCTGAAAGAGCTCTGGTTATAGGAGATTCTATCTTAAGACACGTGAAATTAGCTAGGTTTTAAGGGGCACCAGCCTCACTAGTTAGGTGTATGCCGGGAGCTGGGGCGCTGGACATAGCAGGTAATCTTAAGGTCTTAGGCAAGCACAGGTTTTCAAAGGTAGTTTTTCACGTAGGCGCTAATGATATATGCCTTCGTCAGTCAGAGGTTACTAAGAGTAAGACTGTAGAGGTGTGTAAATTAGCAAAGGAGATGTCCAATGCAGTAATATGTTCTGGCCTCTTCCCAATGCAGCGTGGTGATGTAGCTTACAACAGGTTATGGTCGCTGAACTGCTGGATGTCCAGGTGGTGCTCCAAAAACTGTGTGCACTTTATAGTTAATTGGAGTAGTTTTGAAGTCAAGACTGGCTTGTTAGGGCAGGACAGTATCCATCCCACTCGGAAAGGTGCTGGACTCATTTCTTGCAGCATAGCACATAGTCTCAGAACAGGCCTAGTTAATCTGTGACAATCCAGAGCCAAGGCCAGGGAGCAGACAAGCAGGCTAAACTGACCGTCTGCTAGCTGCATTGAGTCGTCACTCAGGTTCCACAATATTGAGACCGTGTCTGTTCCCCGAGCTAAACAAAAATGTAGAAATACACAGAAAGTTTGTTTTAGTAGCCTAATTAACATAAAATTAGATTACATTAAATGCATAGCCAGCACCTTTGATCTGAAGCTAGGACTGTTAAATATTAGATCACTTAAATCTAAAGCACTTATTGTTAATTAAACTATTACTGACCAGGAGATTAATCTACTGTGTTAAGCAGAAAAATGGAATAAACAAAATGAGTATGTAGCGTTAAATGATATAGTTATATACATCAGCCCCATCTAACTGGCAGAGGAGGAGGTGTCACACTCATTTATAATGATAATCACAGAAAAAACCTAGTCACAGAAAAAAAACTAGTCTTAAATTCAACACGTTTTAAGTTCTTTACACTAACATAATATATGTAGCCACAAAAAAATAATTCTAACCAGACGATTCTGCTAATTATTTTTATTTACAGACCCCCAGGGCCATATTCTGAACTCCTTTGTGAATTTGCGGATTTCATCTCAAACCAGGTTGTTTCTTTAGACAAAGCATTAATCGCTGTAGACTTTAATATTCATTTTGATAATCCAGAAGACCCTCTGAGAACAGCGGTTGTGTAATATAACCAAAAATAGCACCCAGGTATAACGATCACACATGCACCTTAAACAGACCATTCAAAAATTAGAATGTAAATGGCATCAAACTAAACTGGTAGTATTTCAAACAGCATGGAAGGAAAGTGTCATGAACTATAGAAAATGTCTTTAGAAAGTGCTGCTACATCAAAATATCGCTCCACCCTAATAACAGATAACAAAAAAATTCTTATTTAATACTATAGCAAAATTAACTAGGAATAAGACCACTAGACAAACATGGACACAATCAATATGTAGCAGTGATGACTTCATGAATTTTTTCAATGGCAAAAATTAAATTATCAGGTAAAAAATTCAGACAATAAATTTAAAACAACTAACCCTGTAGATATTAATATAACCATATCAGATCAGCAAATAGAATGTTTTACTCCCCTTAAAGAGACCAAACTAGTTTAACAAATTTTCTCATCAAAATCATCAACTTGTGTACTAGACCACTTACCTATATGTTTCTTCAAACAGATAATTCCAGAAGCAATCAGAAAAGAAAAAAAAAAAAACATTCTTCCCTCAGCACTGGTTATGTTCCCAAATCTTTTAAACTAGTAGTTATCAAACCCCTGATTAAAAAACCTGACTTTGACTCGTCAGTTGTCCAACTATAGGCCAATATCAAACCTCCCCTTTATCTCCAAGATCATAGAAAAGGTTGTAGCACAGCAGTTATGCTCATGCCTCCATAGGAATAACATTCATGAAATCACTCAAGATTTAGGCCTCATCATAGCACCGAGACAGCGCTGCTTAAAGTGGTAAATGACCTACTACTGGCCTCTGGTCAGGGTTGTGTCTCCTTGCTTGTGTTGCTTGACCTTTGTACCGCAGATTGTATTTGACTGATCGTTGTCAGTTTGTACGTGTAAATGTTGACTTCTCTTCGCATACTAAATTAAAGTTTGGTGTTCCGCAAGGTTCTGTTTTAGGCCCACTGTTTTTTTCTTTATATATTCTTTTAAGAATAAATTTAAGAAATGTAGAAATTTAATGTCACTACATGATGCAGAAAAACTAGTTCATGCTTTTGTTACCTATAGGTTGGATTATTGTAATGCCTTACTGTCTGGATGTTCCAGTGGGTGCATAAACAAGCTCCATTTATTCCAGAATGCAGCAGCAAGACTCCTTACTCGAACCAGAAGATATGACCACATCACCCCTATCTTATCCACACTGCAATGGCTCCCAATCAAATTTCGCATTGATTATTCCAGTAAATGGACGTTAATGAGCATCTAGTGTCTAATGTCCTATACACATTCCTCAACTTTATTTAGCTGGTGTCTGTCATCTGGCTTTGCTGAAACATACAACTGTGTGTTATCAGCATAACAGTGAAAGCTAATATCATGTTTACGAATAATTTTGCCCAGAGGTAGCATATATAAAGAAAAGAGCAGTGGGCCTAAAACAGAACCTTGCTGAACACCAAACTTTACCGTAGTATGCAAAGAGAAGTCACCATTTACATCTTCAAACTGATAACGATCAGTCAAATAAGACCTCAGCCAGGAGAGGGCTGTTTCCTTAATGCCAACATTTTCTAGTCTATCAAGGAGAATAGTATGATCAATGGTATCAAAAGCTGCACTAAGGTCAAGCAACACAAGCAAGGAGGACATTTACCACTTTACCCTGGGCTGTCTTGGTGCTATGATGAGGCCTCAATCCTGAGTGATAGATTTCATGAATGTTATTCCTATGTAGGTATGAGCATAGCTGCTGTGATCTTGGGGATAAAGGGGAGGTTTGATATTGCCCTATAGTTGGACGACTGACAGGAATCAAGGTCAGGTTTTTTAATAAGGGGTTTGATATCTGCTAGTTTAAATGATTTACGTATATAGCCAGTGCTAAGGGAAGAACTGATTATTTTTAGAAGAGGTTCAATTGCGTATGGAATTATCTGTTTGAAGAAACATGTACGTAAGGGATCTAGTATACAAGTTGATGATTTTGATGAGGGAATTAGAGAAATTAGTTCAGTTTCTCAAAGGGGATTAAAACATTCTAATCGTTGATCTGATATGGTTATATTATTATCTACAGAGTTAGCTACAAAACTGTCTGGTTTTAAATGAATAGTCTGAATTTTTGCCATTGAAAAAATTCAGGATGTGATCGTTTCTATATAATGATTGTGTGCATGTTTCTGCTGTGGTCTTATTCCTAGTTAATTTCATTACAGTATTAAATAAGAATCTAGGAGCACGCCATACTGTGCTCACTGAAACCTTATTTATATGACTTTCCTTGTGCTTTTGGGTCAGTAGTGGTGTACGTCTTGGAGTTCTGGCATGGAAACCTTCTGCGTTTAGTATGAACCATACTGTGCTCACTGAAACTTCAGTGCCTGTTGCCACCAAGTCTTGCTGCAGGTCTTCTGCAGTCACTCGAGGGTTTTTCACAACCTGCCTTCTCAGAAATCTGGTTGCAGCCAATGATAGCTTCCTTTTTCTGCCCCGTCCAGGTATTTCATGTATTTTCTGCCCCTAGTCAGTTCAGGTATTTCATGTGTTCCAGCTCAAGCAGACCTGGTGCAACTAATGAAGCCCTTGATTAGTTGCATCAAGTGTGCTTGAGACAACACCTGTTTTGCATATTTGTGCTGTTGTGAAGGATTCTATTCAGGAGGTTGAATAATTTTGAGACTGGAGAAGTCATTATAAGTTGCATTTTCAGTTGAATTTGGGGAAACCACTTGAAGCATTCGTTGTGTTGAACTATATCAATTGCTTTTGTTTGTTTTTGTTCATTGCAAACAGCTGAAAGTCTGTAAATTTTGACAGTAAACCTGATTTGCAATGGGGGTTGAATAATTTTGATTGCAACTGTATTATGATTGACACATTTTAAATGATTAGATAATGATCTTCAGACTGCAGAATTGTGACTATATTTCTATATTTAATCCTAATGTTAGTACTAGATCAAGAGTGTGACCACCATTATGAGTGGGTCGTATTACGTTCCAATTGACCCCTACTGAATCTAATAATAATAAATAATAATAAATACTTTATTGGTCGTTTAGCACGAAACTTGTAGCGTACATTCCAAAGGTGGGTTACATTCTCACAGAGATCAAACATGTATTCATAGCATATGTACAAACACACAACAGTTATACACATACACATTAATTCGCACACTAGAAAGAGAGATTACATAGCATTAATGATCCTGATACTTGCTGGTACAAATGACTGAGAATATCTTGATGTTCTACATTTGATAGATCTAAGTCTTCTGCCTGATGGTAAAAGTTGATAATTACAGTTAAGTGGGTGTGATTCATCTGCTCTTATTACTAACCCCATTTCCATGAAAGTTGGGATTTTTTTCTAAAATGCAATAAAAACAAAAATCTGTTATTTGTCAAGTCTCTTGAAACTTTCATTAACTGACAAAAGTACAAAGAAAAGATATTCAATGTTTTCACTGACCAACTTAATTGTATTTTGTAAATATAAACAAATTTAGAATTCGATGCCTTCAACACACTCAAAAAAGTTGGGACAGAGGCAAAATAAGACCGAAAAGTTTCTAGAATATTCAAGTAACACCATTTTGGAGGATCAGGTTAATTGGTAAGAGGGGAGGGTATCAGGATTGGGGATAAAGGAGCATCCACCAAAAGCTCAGTCTTTGCAAGCAAGGATGGGTCATGGCTCACCACTTTGTGACAAACTTTGTGAGAGAACTGTCAGTCAGTTCAAAAAGAAAATTGCTCGACTCAAGATTGCAAAGAATTTAGGTCTTTCAGCATCTACAGTGCATAACATTGTGAAAAGGTTAAGTGAATCCGGAAAAATCTCATTGTGTAACGGACAAGGCCAGAAACCACTGTTGAATGTGTGTGACCTTCAAGCCCTCAGGCGGCACTGCCTGAGAAATCATCATGCTACTGTGATAAATACAACCTCACGGGCTCGGGAGTACTTTGGAAAACTGTCGTCATTTCTACCACACAGTCTGCCGCTGCATCCAGAAATGCAACCCGAAATTCTATTACACAAGGAGCAAGCCACACATCATCTCTCTGCAGAAACACCGCCGAGTTCTCTGGGCCCAAGCTAATCTCAGATGGACTGAAAGGCAGTCTAAACATGTGCTGTGGTCAGATGAGTCCACGCTTCAGATTGTTTACAGGAAAAATGGACGTCGAGTTCTCCGTGCCAAAGATGAAAAAGACCAACCAGACTGTAAGCAAAAGGTGAAAAAAACAGCATCTGTGATGGTACGGGGGTGCATCAGTGCCCATGGCATGGGTGACTTGCATATGTGTGAAGGTACCATTGACGCGGAAGCATATTTTGGGGGTTTTCCCAGGAAGTCCATGGTTATTTCAGCAGGACAATGCCAGGCCACATTCTGCACGTTACAACAGCGTGGCTTGGTACACAAAGAGTGCTTGCGCTTGACTGGCCTGGCAGCAGTCCAGATCTGTCTCCTATGGCACATCATGAAGAGGAGAATCAGACAATGGCGACCAAGGACTGTTGAGCAGCTGAAGTCTTGTATCAAGCAAGAATGGGCAAAAATTCCACTTGCAAAACTGCAACAATTAGTATCCTCAGTTCCCAAACGATTAAAAAGTGTAATTAAAAGGAAGGGTGATGTAACACAGTGGTAAACATGCCTCTATCCCAACTTTTTTGAGTGTGTTGAAGGCATCAAATACTAAATTTGTTTATATTTACAAAATACAATTAAGTTGGTCAGTGAAAACATTGAATATCTTTTCTTTGTACTTTTGACAATTAATTAAAGTTTCAAGAGACTTGGCAAATCACAGATTTGTGTTTTTATTGCATTTTTGAAAAAAATCCCAACTTTTATGGAAATGGGGTTAGTAGAATGGACACAACTGCTGTTCTCAGAGGGTCTTCCAGATTATTAAAATGAATATTAAAGTCTCCAACAATTAATGCTTTGTCTAAAGAAACAACCAGGTTAGAGATGAAATCCACATATTCACAAAGGAATTCAAAATATGGCCCCGGGGGTTTGTAAATACTAATTAAGGGAATCTACTGGGTGGACCTGTGGCTACATTTGCTAGGTTAGTATAAAGAACTTCAAACACATTGAATTAATAATTAGGTTTTTGTGTGATGCCTAGATTATCAATATAAATGAGTGCAAAACCTCCTCCTCTGCCAGTTACAGTAGACAAGGCTGATGTATATAACTGTATCCAGGAGGACTAGCTTCATGTAATGCTATATACTCATTTGGGTTAATCCACATTTCCGTCAAACACAATACATTAAATTCCTGATCAGTAGTAGTTTAAATAACAATAAGTGCTTTAGAAGTAAGAGAGCTAATATTTAACAGTCCGAGCTTCAGATCAAAGATGCTGGCTGTGAATTCAGTATGATTTAATTTTATGTTAATTAGGTTACTAAAACAAACTTTGAGTATTTCTACATTTTTGTTTAGCTTGGGGAACAGACACAGTCTCAATATTTCAATAAGTGATGACTCAGGTTAATCATGATTTTTTTTTATCTCGAACTAAGCTAAGCTCCATCTCCAAATGAATTAATTGTCATGTGGATGCTATACTATATTTACAACAAATAGGAACAAATCACAAATATCAACATGTTTCTGTTAATTATTTATGTTTACAACAATTTACACCAATTTTGTGAAGATAGGGAGAAAATTCTAGGGCTAAAAATTTAGCTTTCACATATTATGAAAGTTAGCTCCAAAACGAAGTGGGTGGAGCTAAGTGGTTCTTGAGAAGTTTTGTTTGCTGTTAGCCAAGGAATCTATAGAACCAAGAATTTTGTCTCTATGGCTAATTGTCCAGGAGTTGTTGGCTAAAATGCAAAATGGTGCACTATAACGACACCATCTGGCGTATGTGGGTCCTTTTATTTGCCTGTGGATGCCCCCTTTCTTCTAAATTTGATGCTTTTACAACTTATGGTCTTTGCTCCCTATACCATTTTATTGGAGAATCAGAATAGTAATAATAATAAGTAAAAAAAAAAAAAAAAATCCAAACAAAAACAAAAGTGTGTTCCTGTCTTCCTGCCATAACACCAGAAGCTTACATGTGGAGTGGAGTGGAGTGCAATCCAGACCACTCCTTAATTAGCAGACAGACAGTAATTAACAAACACATGCACACAAATGTGTGCGAAAGCATAACAAAACAAGGCCCAGTGCTAGTTTTAAAGCTCATTTGAAATAGCCAAGAATGAAAAGCAAATGCAGCTGAAAAGTATAACAGAAAATCTGGAAGTTTTATCTATCAGTAAAAAGAAGAAAGCAACAAAGTTGGGATTTTAGGTCACATCAATATAGCCTGACTGAGTCACTACCTCTGCAGGTTTTATGTGCAGTAAATGTTAATTGTTTTGTTTAATATTATCTAGCCTTATAAATTAAATTTTATTGCCAATATGGGGCTATACACTCCCAATATGGGGCTATACACTATACTGGTCTCTTCACTGACCATTGAGGGTTTGTTTTTTAATTTGAAAAAACTACAAATATGTCAAGTTTATTCAGTAAGTCAGTGACATTCATGTTTATATGGTGTAATTCAATACTTTGTGTCAGATTTCAGACAGTATGTCAGTGAAACTGCAAGATAAGGTTGAGATATCCTGTAATAGAGTAATGCTCACATTTCCCCCTGTACCTTGCCCATTTTTTTCTGTTAGAGTCCTCCTTATTTTATTTAATTTTATTTAATTTTATTTTTTTTAAACAATTTACAAATACTGAAATCCCCAAATCCCATGAAGGGATCAAACCCATGATACTGGAAATGTAATGCTAAGTTAAGCTACAGGAAATGCCAAAAAATGTTATTTATGTTAGATAAGTGAATGACAAAATAAAACTGTGGGATTAGTTATGAACAACCTTCTGTGCCATACACATGCCTGATAATGTACGTGTTGGCGTTCCGTAAGAACACACACACAAAAAAAATCAGTATTTCCAAAACTTTTGTAAATCCAGAACTTTTTAGTTCAGTTTAGCTTATGCAAACAACTTTACTAAAATATTGATAAATGATGCCCAGTGTACTTAGAACAGCCTTAAACAAAGACATAAAGGTCCACTGTCATATCTGCTTTGAAATGTAGATGAGCGCAGATCGCAGCACTAGCTCCTGTATCATTAGAATCTTCTCTGGACAGTATAGTCCTTTGTTGAACTATTGTTAGAAAATCTGTTCCATGGTACACTGAACCTCAAACAATGATCCAGACAGTACAACCAAAAATGGCATAAGCATCTTTTCATTAGCCTGGAAAGAATCCCTCACTAAATAAAAACAAGTGCTGTTTTCAGCCAGAGCTTGATATTTGTCTGAAAAAAAAAAAAAAAAAAACAATAACTAAAGTTCTTTAGTATGGTATGTTATCCAAGCTAACAAATAACATGGGTAACTATAAATCACAAATCCCACCACATCTTAGTATCAGTAGAAAATAGAAGCTATAAGCTAAAATAAAGTCAGAAGTCCAATGTGCTCTACCTCAGCACCAGATAATAATCAGTCAGGTGACATCATAATGCAAGAACATCTTGTCAAATTTGCTCCAATAGGTTTGAAGATCTCTTCTAAACCATTCTTGATGATGACAGATTCAGCACTACAGATACACAATTTGGAAGACTTTGTTAAAGACATTAAAGCATGAATGCCTAGAAACTATCTTATACTAAATCCTGATAAAACTGAAGTATTTTTATTGGTACTAAGTCTGCCCATGACAGAGCAAACATCAAGCTCTAAAGTAAATTTAGTAACTTTGTCATTCTAAAAGATACAATCAAGGACCTTTGAGTTATACTTGATGTTGGTCTACCATTTCATTCTCATATAAACAACATTTGTAAGACTCCATATTATCACTTTGATTTACTGTAGACTTCCTGTCATCTCACACCAGTCTGGCCATTCTCCTCTGACCTCTGTCTCATCAACAAGGCAACAAGGTGTTTCTTCCCACAGAGCTGCTGATAACTAGATTTGTTTTGGGGTTGTTTTTTGGGTTTTGTTTTGCACTATTCTGTGTAAACTCTAGAGACTGCTGTGTGTGAAAATCCCAAGAAATCAGTAGTTTCTGAGTGTCACTGAGATCACATTTTCCCCCATTTGGATGTTTAATGTGAAGCTCTTGAGCTGAATCTGCATCTGATTGGTTGATTGGATATCTGCATGAATATGCAGGTGTATAGGTGAAATGGCACTACACATGACATTTGATGTGAAGTGTCTGGTGTGAATTGGTCTTTCTTTTTGTGTATAGCAGTGTGAGTTACAAAGTGAGGGACATTTATATAGGAAACTAAGGAGGAAATGAGTAATAGGTAAGTGTAATTTAAAAACAGGAGAGTTCACATGGCTTGGCTGAGAGGAGGAGTGATTTTCAGCAGGGGACACGTGTAGCTCTCCATTAATTATTAAACAACTGGTAAACATCTATGCTTTTAAGGGTTAAGATGTCACATCAGTGAGAGTTTATGGTGTCATCTTCCTAAGCCAGAACCATTGTATATTACCTGGAAGATGAACTGAAGGTGGCATGTGAATGAGTGTCAGTATAGTGGAAGGTTTTATGTGAAGTGGGGAAGTAAGAAACTCCGAGTTCATTTACAGCAGCACTTAAATGAGGGTCAGTGAGGCTGTATTAGATGTTTGATTTGAGGATCAGATTAAACATGTCAGATGATTGTGTGAGATTATGATCAGGCTCTCAATACCGTTGGATGTAGTGCTGGAAGCCACAGCCTTCTCACTGATCTCAGTTCGGGTCAAGGAGGATCTCTTGGTTGCCACGATGGTCTCCACCCTCTTTTTCTTCTCTGCTGTTGAACTGGCCTGGGACTGTGTTTCCATGGTGACTGCACATTCCTTAGTGCCGCGTCTAAGCTGAGACACCTGTAAGTTCCACCAGATAAAATGGCAGAGGTCAGTGGGGTGTGTCAAAAAAGTTAAGCTTTTGATACTGCTCTTGCTATGGAAACATTACCATCAAAGCTAACTGGCAAGCAAAAGAACCATCAGGAGACATTCAGGAATTTTAACCCAAGAACCAAGGTTTGAGGTTTCAGGACTAGTTGCATACTTGAGGGAGTGAGTATGTTTACAGATGGGTATAGGCTGCATGTACCAAACTGCTCCTTCAACACTGAAAAATGCACAAAAGTAAAACCTTACGGGGATACTTCAGAAGATGAGAAACTCGCACCCGTCTAAAATGAAGGTTTGTTTGAAGCTCCTTCTGGGAATATCACAGTGCTGGGGCCATTTTCTCTTTTCATAGTAAGCTTTGTGTTAGTTAAAGCTCTTTTTGGGTTTGTTTGGGTTCAGCCAAGACAAGTTCTAACTGCAGCTGTGGCACCAAAAGGAGAGAAGAACCCCTCGAACTGTGTTTCAGGTTTTGCCAACTGGTGAAGAATATAGCCAAAAAAAACCAATCAAAAACATATTAACCTTCTGTTCTTTTACTCACATCAGCATGAATAATTAAAATGAACACTCAATTATACAGAACAACCTAACTGCCAGCAAACAAAGTAAATAAATAAACATTTTAAAATATATATATGTTTTGGGTTCTTTAAATATCAAAAAATTAAACTGTAGAAATGATGCTTGCTAGGCCAAACCAGTAATCGATTTCAAGCCCAGGTGGAGAACACAGGCATGTGCACTAGCACTGACAGCCTGTCGGAAAAAAAACAAAGAAAGATCAGATGGATAGAACCCCAAAAGTCAGCTCTTTTTCTTTTATATCACACCATCCAGCAGTTTCTGCCTGTTCAGTGAAGGAGAAAGAAGCAAAAGAGGGCAAGAGGGAAAGTGAAAACACTCAGTGAGTCATTTATGCCTGTTATTGACTGGCCTCTGACACTTGGGTGCATTGGTTCTGCATGTCTGTGAGTGTTTGAACACCCCCCCCCCACTCCCCCGCCCTACGATCTTCAATTCCCTAGGCAATCAGAAAGAGCAGAAAAAAGCAAAGAAGCTAAAATCAGAAAATGAGACAGATGAGAAGTAAAAGAGGGATGTGTAAAAAAGGCAGAAAAAGGACAATTGGAGCAGAAAATAAAAAGCAAATATTTACATCCCCATCTTTCCAAGCATAACTAATGCACCAATCAAGACCATTAGTCTTTTTCTCCCATATCAATGCCCCAACTTGACCGCTGCCACCTACTACCTGTTTCTCTTGGCCCTCGTTCTCTGCCTGCTGTACTTCACCCCATTTGACACTGTTTGCTCCTAAGCTTGGGAAGAAAGAACAGGTACTTAAGGTGTACTTAAGAGTGTGAAGGTCAAAATAAATATAAAAATTCATATTAGATTTCATTCCTAACTTTGATGGAGTCCCACACCCAATTAGTTGTGAGAGAGAAAGAGTGTTCTCTTCATGTGGGCTTGTCCATAATCCTCACTCAGAGAAAGAGAGGCGATTAACCAGGTTTAAAATACCACAATTCAGACTGCTCCCAAGGAAAAAAAGATTCTTATTTTAAGCACATTAGGCAAATCAATTTAACATAAATTATACGCTCCAGTGAGCAATTTGAAAGTCAGTGGTAAATGAAACATCAAAGTCAAACAACAGAATAAACTTTTCTAATAAAAAATAGTTTTTTCTTAAGGCATTCAGTTTCACCATACCATTTTGTTTCTGAAATATGTGTGGCAGCATGCAAAAACCCTTCACATGGTCAAATTTGACCATTTTCTTTGTTATATAGTTCTGAAAACTACAGACTTTTTCTAAACTGAAATCGGTTTCTCTTTTGCATATATTAGATTAGATTAGATTAGATTAAACTTTATTGTCATTACACATATATAAATACAAGGTAACGAAATGCAGTTTAGCATCTAATCAGAAGTGCAAGAGCAGCAAGTGCAATATATACAGTATGTGCAGTTATGTACAGATAAGTTAAATGAGCAGTTATGTACAGATAAGGGCAATGTAACAGGTGGGAATAAATAAATTAGCAGTGTAAGAGGTGGGGATAAATTAGCATTAATATACAGAAGGGCAAATATACAGATGAAGTATGGGCAAAATATACAGGTGTTCTATATTACATACAGAAGGGCAAATATACAGGTGTAGTATGGACAAATATACAGATGTGTTTTATATATATATATATATATATATATATATATATAATGTACAGGTGCATCTCAATAAATTAGAATGTCGTGAAAAAGTTCATTTATTTCAGTAATTCAACTCAAATTGTGAAACTCGTGCATTAAATAAATTCAATGCACACAGACTGAAGTAGTTTAAGTCTTTGGTTCTTTTAATTGTGATGATTTTGGTTTACATTTAACAAAAACCCACCAATTCACTATCTCAACAAATTAGAATATGGTGACATGCCAATCAGCTAATCAACTCAAAACACCTGCAAAGGTTTCCTGAGCCTTCAAAATGGTCTCTCAGTTTGGTTCACAAGGTAAGCCACAAACATTCATTGCCAAAGAAGCTGGGTGTTCACAGAGTGCTGTATCCAAGCATGTTAACAGAAAGTTGAGTGGAAGGAAAAAGTGTGGAAGAAAAGATGCACAACCAACCGAGAGAACCGCAGCCTTATGAGGATTGTCAAGCAAAATCGATTCAAGAATTTGAGTGAACTTCACAAGGAATGGACTGAGGCTGGGGTCAAGGCATCAAGAGCCACCACACACAGACGTGTCAAGGAATTTGGCTACAGTTGTCGTATTCCTCTTGTTAAGCCACTCCTGAACCACAGACAACGTCAGAGGCGTCTTACCTGGGCTAAGGAGAAGAAGAACTGGACTGTTGCCCAGTGGTCCAAAGTCCTCTTTTCAGATGAGAGCAAGTTTTGTATTTCATTTGGAAACCAAGGTCCTAGAGTCTGGAGGAAGGGTCGAGAAGCTCATAGCCCAAGTTGCTTGAAGTCCAGTGTTAAGTTTCCACAGTCTGTGATGATTTGGGGTACAATCTCATCTGCTGGTGTTGGTCCATTGTGTTTTTTGAAAACCAAAGTCACTGCATCCATTTACCAAGAAATTTTGGAGCACTTCATGCTTCCTTCTGCTGGCCAGCTTTTTGAAGATGCTGATCTTATTTTCCAGCAGGATTTGGCACCTGCCCACACTGCCAAAAGCACCAAAAGTTGGTTAAATGACCATGGTGTTGGTGTGCTTGACTGGCCAGCAAACTCACCAGACCTGAACCCCATAGAGAATCTATGGGGTATTGTCAAGAGGAAAATGAGAAACAGGAGACCAAAAAATGCAGAGGAGCTGAAGGCCACTGTCAAAGAAACCTGGGTTTCCATACCACCTCAGCAGTGCCACAAACTGATCACCTCCATGCCGCGCTGAATTGAGGCAGTAATTAAAGCAAAAGGAGCCCCTAACAAGTATTGAGTACATGTACAGTAAATGAACATACTTTCCATTAGGCCAACAATTCACTAAAAATGTTTTTTTTATTGGTCTTATGAAGTATTCTAATTTGTTGAGATAGTAAATTGGTGGGTTTTTGTTAAATGTGAGCCAAAATCATCACAATTAAAAGAACCAAAGACTTAAACTACTTCAGTCTGTGTGCACTGAATTTATTTAATACACGAGTTTCACAATTTGAGTTGAATTACTGAAATAAATGAACTTTTCCACGACATTCTAATTTATTGAGATGCACCTGTATATATTACATTGTAATACATTGTATATGTATGTATGTACATATACAATGAATGCTATACAATGAATGATAGATGAGTACAGTCATAGTCACTGAGAGAGATGAAGAGTGAGGAGGAGTGTGTAGTGGTATGGGAGGAGGACAGAGAGGGTTCAGCGGGGGACAGAGTTCAGTAGGGAAACAGCTGTGGGGAAGAAGCTGTTCCTAAACCTGCTGGTTTGAAGGCTCCTGAAGCACCTTTTGGAGGGTTGCAGCTGGAAGAGACTGTGGGCAGGATGGGAGGGCTCCTTGAGAATGCTGCGTGCCTGGCGTAGACATCTCTTCTTCTGGACATCCTCAGTAGCAGGAAGTGGAGTCCCTGTGATGCGTTGGGCGGTTTTCACCACCCGCTGCAGTGCCCTGCGGTCAGCGACAGAGCAATTCCCATACCAGACTGTGATACAGTTGGTCAAAATGCTCTCAATCGCACAGCGGTAGAAGTTACCCAGGATGTCAGCAGACAGGTGGTTCTTCTTCAGTGTCCTCAAGAAGAAGAGGCGCTGATGGGCCTTCTTAACCAGGCTGGAGGTGTTGCTCGTCCAGGACAGGTTATCTGAAATATGGATCCCCAGGAACTTGAAGCTGGAGACACGTTCAACAGTCATGCCGTTGATATGGATGGGGTTATGTGTGTCTCCCTTCTCTTTCCTGAAGTCCACAATGAGCTCCTTAGTTTTGCTGGTGTTCAGGAGCAGGTTATTGTCAGCACACCATGCGGCCAGGTGCTTAACCTCGGCTCTGTAGTCAGACTCATCGTTGTCACTGATGAGTCCAATCACCGTGGTGTCATCTGCAAACTTGATGATGGAGTTAGATCCATACATAGGCCTGCAGTCATGGGTGAAGAGGGAGTAGAGGAACGGGCTCAGCACACAGCCCTGTGGTACACTAGTGTTGAGTGTGATGGTGGTGGAGCAGTTGTGACTTGACCTAACATGCTGAGGTCTGTTGGTCAGAAAGTCCATGATCCAGTTGGGTAGGGAGGTACTGATTCCAAGATCCCCAAGTTTAGTGGTTAACTTGGAGGGAATGACTGTGTTGAATGCTGAGCTGAAATCAACAAACAGCATTCCTGCATAGGTGTTCTTGTTTTCCAGGTGTGAGAGTACACAGTGCAGCGCTGTGGATACAGCACCCTCTGTACTCCTATTGCTTCGATAGGCAAATTGGTGTGGGTCCAGTGTGCGGGGCAGGCATTTCTTGAGGTGTGCCAGGACCAATCGTTCAAAGCACATCATAACATCTGTAGCTGGTATCTGGTAGCACCCAGTCTTCCCAGGCTAGGCTCCGTATCTATGCCACTAAAGACAAGCCACTGAAGACAAACCACTGACCTCTACATTTATAATGTAAGCAACTAGTGGAAAAACACCAATGGCAAATTTTAAAGATTATAATTTTATATGTTTACAATGTGAAATGAGGTCTCACTTTGATTATTAGCATCACCCAAATCAGTCTCTGTATCATCACATGAGGCAAAATTCACACCGGAGCCTCGTTTCACTCTGTTCACTCTGTGTTCATGCTAACATCAGTAGGGGAAAAATCGCTTATTCATTCACTAACTTCTGTTCTGTTGGATCGATTTCATGCTATTAATGTCTTTTTTTTTAAGGCAAACCATTTTTACATCATGAAGACACTCCTATCTCTGGTTTATATAGAGATTGCTGATCCCATTTGAATTAATACAGCCGTCCTCTGGCAACATTACTTAACTTATTCAACAGAAAGAAGAACAATCAGGGGATTTGGTTATTTGTCCCCTTTTGTTTTTTGTTATACATAGACAAGGATGTCCAAAGAGGTTCTGTAATAAAGATTTCCTTTATTTTTCACCACTGGCTTGTGTGTTTTTAAATGGTTGATTTAAAACACACTGTGATAACCATGATATTTCAACAGTGAAAATTTCAAGCCATAACATCCCTAGTTGTCACACTGTGAACTCTTATAATGCAGTTTATAATTGTATTAGATAAGTGCATTAGGATTAAGATTTGGGCTCTACATAATGGTTTTGGGTTTGAGATGATGATTCATTTTACAGTGAGCCCCTGTTCTCTGGGCTCCTTTTGGAAAGAGGAGGAGAACAGCACTGCATTCATCAAAAGCCTGCTCCCCAATCCTCTCAACACCAAAGCACCATGCCACAGAGAGAAAGAGATCCTGAGAACCTGGGAAGAGGACAAATAAACAGGCAGAAGAAAGGGAAAAGAGGAGGCTCCTAAGAAGCATGAGAAGGATCAGAAGGAAGAAGGGACCATGTCACCAGTAGGAAACAGAGATACTACAGAAATATTATGCCAAATTCACTGGAATTTTTTCCTCTAATTGGGAAGCTTCAACACTACCTATTACCCAAATCTTAATCAGGAGATTAATAAGGAGATTCTTACAAATAAGAAATCATGACATCATTCTAAATAAGGAATGGGAAGAGATGGGCCAGAGACAGAGAAACATCTTACTGAAAGTTTATCAAATAAATGTGTGTGTGTGTGTGTGTGTGTGTGTGTGTGTGTGTGTGTGTGTGTGTGTGTGTGTGCGTGTGTGTTAGGGATGCTGCTTTTCATTACAATGCTCATATGAATTTCTTTTTATTACAGGTGTTTTTTAAGAATGACAAGAAACATACACAATAAAGATACATTTTTTACAACCCCAATTCCGAAAAAGTTGGTACAGTATGGAAAATGCAAAAAACAAACAAAAAGAGAGTCATTTGAAAATTCAGTACACCCTGTACTATATTGAAAACACATTATTAACACGTTATTTGATGTTTTATTTTGTGAAATTAATTTATTTTTGAAAATATACACTCATTTCAAATCTGATGACTGCAACACACTCCAAAAAAGTTTGGACAATTGACTGTTTACCACTGTGTAACATCTCCTTTTCTTTTAATAACACTTATTAAGTGTTTGACACTGAAAACACCAGTTGGTTAAGTTTAACAAATTAAGTTTAGCTGAAAAAGAAAACGTCTGGATAACAGCATATGTTTCTCCAAAATGTGTACATATCTTTCTGCATTAATGGTGCCCTCACAGATGTGCAAGTTACCCATGCCATGGGCACTGAAACACCCAAATACCATGACAGACGATGGCTTTTGGACCTGATGCTGATAACAGCTTGGATGGTCCTTTTCCTCTTTGGCCCGGAGAACACGACGGCTGTTTTGCCAAAAACTATTTGAAATGTTGACTCGTTGGACCACAAAACACGATTCTACTGTGCTAATGTTCATCTCAGATGAGACCGAGCCCAGAGAAGTCGGTGACGCTTCTGGACAAGGTTGATGTATGGTTTCTGCTTTGCATAGTAAAGCCTTAACTTGCATCTGTGGATGCAGTGGCGAATAGTGTTGACTGACAAAGGTTTACCCAAGTATTCCTGAACCAATGTCAGGATATCCATTACAGACTCATGATGGTTTTTAAGACAGTGATGTCTGAAGGATCAGAGATCTCGTGCATTCAGAAGTGGTTTTTGGCCTTGCCCTTTATGCACCGAGATTTGACCAGATTCCTTGAGTCTTTTAATTATATTGTGTACTATAGAAGGTGACATGCCTAAAATCCTACCAATTTGTCTTTGGGGAATGTTGTTCTCAAAGTGTTGGATTATTCTTTTGGTAGATTGGCGAGCCTCGACCCATCCTTGCTCTTGAAGGACTAGGCCTTTTTTGGAGGCTCCTTATAGACTATGATTAGATGATTGCCTCACCTGTTTCACATCACCTTCTTATTTCAACTTGTCACATCGCTATTAGTCCTAAATTGCTCCTGTCCCAACTTTTTTGGAACGTGCTGCATGCATCAATTTCAAAATAAACGTTTATCTTCAAAAAACTATGCAGTTCATTAGCTAAAACATCAAATACCTTGTCTTTATATGGTTTTTTCTTTAAATATAAGTCAAAGAACATTTACAAATCACTTTTTATTAGCATTTTCCATACTGTCCCAACTTTTTTGGAATTGGGGTTGTATTATTTATTGTAGAGCCAGTAAAGATGTGTTGCCTTGTGCACAGTGTGCATTCTGAATGAGCTATAAGGAACATCAGTTTCGGCCAGTTTGTACAGAATAGTGCGTCTCCATTCTTTTCATGTTAATGAACTTAGCTTGAGCCCACATGACATCACATGAATATAAAAACCTACCGCTCATGCAAGCGTTCTTTAAAAAATCAGCTGACATATTTATATCTGTTTAGTACACATTATCAATTCAATCCAATTGTTTTCATATTTGGTAATCTACTTCCCTAATTACAAATGGCAGCAGTGTCAGCATAGTGTGTGAATTCTGGCTCTGACATTTCTACATCAGTTCATAATTGGTCTCAACTAGAGATATGTGCAGATTATTTAATATTTCTTGTGCAGTTAGGATTTCAAAGCCTAATTTAAAACACCAAAACCCTGACCAGGCAAACAGTAAGCATCACTGCACGTTCACTCTAATGAAGCTGCCAGCTTCATGTTCGAGCATGCTTGACCCTGCATCATTCATTCCACTCGTGCAACTTTTTTGTTCCTTTCCATGAGTTTTAGTCCAAATAGATGCCCTTTCCTTGTTACATCCCTAAGACATACCATCAATAAGCTGTATTAATAATTATGTCAGTGTAATTACAAGAATCACAAGAATAGTAAAACAAATGTTTGTGTGGGTGGGTGTGCACGTTTTTTAGGAACACTGACTCAAAGAATCTACAGGTGCATCTCAATAAATTAGAATGTCGTGGAAAAGTCCATTTATTTCAGTAATTCAACTCAAATTGTGAAACTCGTGTATTAAATAAATTCAATGTACACAGACTGAAGTAGTTTAAGTCTTTGGTTCTTTTAATTGTGATGATTTTGGCTCACATTTAACAAAAACCCACCAATTCACTATCTCAACAAATTAGAATATGGTGACATGCCAATCAGCTAATCAACTCAAAACACCTGCAAAGGTTTCCTGAGCCTTCAAAATGGTCTCTCAGTTTGGTTCACTAGGTAAATCACAAACATTCACTGCCAAATTAGCTGGCTGTTCACAGAGTGCTGTATCCAAGCATGTTAACAGAAAGTTGAGTGGAAGGAAAAAGTGTGGAAGAAAAAGATGCACAACCAACCGAGAGAACCGCAGCCTTATGAGGATTGTCAAGCAAAATCGATTCAAGAATTTGAGTGAACGTCACAAGCAATGGACTGAGGCTGGGGTCAAGGCATCAAGAGCCACCACACACAGACGTGTCAGGAATTTGGCTACAGTTGTCGTATTCCTCTTGTTAAGCCACTCCTGAACCACAGACAACGTCAGAGGCGTCTTACCTGGGCTGAGGAGAAGAAGAACTGGACTGTTGCCCAGTGATCCAAAGTCCTCTTTTCAGATGAGAGCAAGTTTTGTATTTCATTTGGAAACCAAGGTCCTAGAGTCTGGAGGAAGGGTGGAGAAGCTCATAGCCCAAGTTGCTTGAAGTCCAGTGTTCAGTTTCCACAGTCTGTGATGATTTGGGGTGCAATGTCATCTGCTGGTGTTGGTCCATTGTGTTTTTTGAAAACCAAAGTCACTGCACCCGTTTACCAAGAAATTTTGGAGCAATTCCTGCTTCCTTCTGCTGACCAGCTTTTTGAAGATGCTGATTTCATTTTCCAGCAGGATTTGGCACCTGCCCACACTGCCAAAAGCACCAAAAGTTGGTTAAATGACCATGGTGTTGGTGTGCTTGACTGGCCAGCAAACTCACCAGACCTGAACCCCATAGAGAATCTATGGGGTATTGTCAAGAGGAAAATGAGAAACAAGAGACCAAAAAATGCAGAAGGCCACTGTCAAAGAAACCTGGGCTTCCATACCACCTCAGCAGTGCCACAAACTGATCACCTCCATGCCATGCCGAATTGAGGCAGTAATTAAAGCAAAAGGAGCCCCTACCAAGTATTGAGTACATGTACAGTAAATGAACATACTTTCCAGAAGGCCAACAGTTCACTAAAAATGTTTTTTTTATTGGTCTTATGAAGTATTCTAATTTGTTGAGATAGTGAATTGGTGGGTTTTTGTTAAATGTGAGCCAAAATCATCACAATTAAAAGAACCAAAGACTTAAACTACTTCAGTCTGTGTGCATTGAATTTATTTAATACACGAGTTTCACAATTTGAGTTGAATTACTGAAATAAATGAACTTTTCCACGACATTCTAATTTATTGAGATGCACCTGTATATATTACGAGAACCTGAAGTTTTTAAGGCACCCTGCACTTGTTTATTACCAAAAAGACAGCACAGCTATTCAAGTGAACAATATGATATGGGAATAAAGTTGTGACCCACCAGTAAGTGTTGTGTGAGCTGGTATTTATGCTGTGTTCAAAGTGAGAAGTCAGAACTCTACTATAGAACAATTTCAGCTTCTGTGCATTTCAGCCACAAAGTGAGAAGTAAACATGGGTGCATCCATATTCATCTTTTGTTAGCAACAATCTAACTAGCCAACTGTGATGAGTGATTTATTTGGTATAGTTGTAAATTTAACAAGCGAATATACAGTGGTGCTTGAAAGTTTGTGAACTCTTCAGAATTTTCTATACAGGTACATCTAAAAAAATTTGAATGTTGTGGAAAAGTTTTTTTCCGTAATTTAATTTAAAAAGTGGAACTTTCATATATTCTAGATTCAACACATTTGGCAGACACCCTTATCCAGAGAGACTTATTTTCATTTACACATCTGAGCAATTGAGGGTTAAGGTCCTTGCTCAAAGGCCCAACAGTGGCGGCTTGGTGGTGCTGGGATTTGAACTCACAACCTTCCGATTAGTAGGCCAATGTCTTAACCACTGAGCTACCAACATCATTACACATAATGTGAAATATTTCAAGCCTTTTTTGAAATCCAGTACCTCAAAAATATTAGTATAAAGAATTTATAATACAGCAATGTCGACCTGAAAAGAGCTCTAATCAGCTAATTAACTCAAAACACATTTTTACTCAAAACACCGTTGCTCAGTGGTCCAAAGTCCTCTTTTCATATGAAAGTAAATTTTGCATTTCATTTGGAAATCAAGGTACCAGAGTCCGGAGGAAGAGTGGAGAGGCACATAATCCAACTTGCTTGAAGTCCAGTGTGAAGTTTCCACAGTCAGTGATGATTTGGGGTGCCATGTCATCTGCTGGTATTGGTCCACTGTGTTTTCTCAAGTCGAGAGTCAATGCGGCCATCTACCAAGAGATTTTAGAGCACTTCATGCTTCCATCTGCTGACAAGCTTTATGGAGATGCTGATTTCCTTTTCCAGCAGGACTTGGCACCTGCCCACAGTGCCAAAACTACTAGTAACTGGATTGCTGACCATGGTATTACTGTGCTTGATTGGACATCTAGCTCACCCGACCAAGTGTTGAATGAATAAATGAACATACTTTTCAGAAGGTCAACATTTCTGTATTATAAATTGTTTATTCTAATATTTTGAAATACTGGATTTTTTATTTCCATGAGCTGTTAGCTGTAATCATCAAGATTAAAACAAAAAAGGCTTAATATTTCACTTTATGTGTAATGAATCTAGAACATATGAAAGTTTCACTTTTTGAATTAAATTACAGGGAAAAAATGAATGTTTCCACCATATTCTAATTTTTTTAAATGCACCTGTATTTCTGCATAAATATGACCTAAAACATTATCAGCTTTTCACAGAAGTCCTCAAAGTAAATAAAGAGAACCCAATTGAACAAATGAGACAAAAAATATTATACTTGGTTATTTATTTATTTAGGAAAACAATCCAATATTACACATCTGTGAGTGCCAAAAGTATGTGAATCATTTATTTCAGTATCTGGTGTGACCCCCTTATGCAGCAATAACTGCAACTAAACATTTCCAACTGTTGATCAGTTCTGCACATCGGCTTGGAAGAATTTTAGCCCATTTCTCAGTACAGAACAGCTTCAACTCTGGGATGTTGGTGGGTTTCCTCACATGAACTGCTTGCTTCAGGTCCTTCCACAACATTTAACCATTCTTTGGTAGAATGACATGTGCTTAGGGTCGTTGTCTTGCTGCATGCCCCACTTTCTCTTGAGATTCTGTTCACAGGCAGATGTCCTGATATTTTCCTTTAGAATTTGCTGGTATAATTCAGAATTCATTGTTCCATCAATGATGGCAAGCCAGCCCCAAACCATGATTCTACCACCACCATGTTTCACAGATGGGATAAGGTTCTTATGCTGGAATGCAGTGTATTCCTTTCTCCGAACATAACGCTTATTATTTAAATCAAATTCTAATTTGGTCTCATCCGTCCACAAAACATTTTTCCAATAGCCTTTTGGCTTGTCCATGTGATCTTTAGCAAACTGCAGAAGGGCAGCAATGTTCTTTTTGGAGTGCAGTGACTTTCTCCTTGCAACTCTGCCATGTACACCACTGTTGTTGTTTAGTGTTCTCCTGATGGTAGACTCATGAACATTAACATTAGCCAATGTAAGAGAGACCTTTAGTTGCTTAGAAGTTATCCTGGGTTCCTTTGTGACCTTGGGGACTATTACACGTCTTCCTCTTGGAGTGATCTTTATTGGTCGAGGTAACAATGGTCTTGAATTTCCTCCATTTGTCTGACTGTAGATTGGTGGAGTCCAAATTCTTTAGAGATGGTTTTGTAAACTTTTCCAGCCTGATAAACATCACCACCTCTTTTTCTGTGGTTCTCAGAAATCTCCTTTGTTTGTGCCATGATACACTTCCACAAACATTTGTTGTTAGGATCAGACTTTGATAGATCCTTGTTCTGTAAATACAACCCCAATTCCAAAAAAGTTGGGACGCTGTAAAATGTAAATAAAAACAGAATGCAATGATTTGCAAATCTCATAAACCCATATGTTATTCACAATTGAATACAGAAAACATATGAAATGTTTAAACTGAGGAAATGTACAATTTTAAGAAAGAAATAAGGTAATTTTGAATTTCATGGCCGCAAAATGTCTCAAAAAAATTAGGACGGGGGGCAACAAAAGGCTGGAAAGTAAGTGTTACTAAAAAGAAACAGCTGGAGGAACATTTTGCAACTAATTAGGTTAATTGGCAACAGGTCAAAATAACATCATTGGGATGTTAGAGAGGCAGAGTCTCTCAGAAATAAAGATGGGATGGAATCTGGATGGAAGCATATGTTGCTCTAAAACCTGTATATACCCGTCAGCATTGATGGTGCATTTCCAGATGTGCAAGCTGTCCATTCCATAGGCACTAATGCATCACCATACCATCAGAGGTGCAGGCTTTTGAACTGAGCGCTGATAAAAAGCTGGATGGTCCCTCTCCTCTTTAGTCCTCTTTAGTTTAGAGGATGCAGCGTCCATGGTTTCCAAAAAGAATTTCAAATTTCGAGTCATCTGACCACAGAACAGTTTTCCACTTTGCCTCAGTCCATTTTAAATGAGCTCTGACCCAGAGAAGACGGTGGCATTTCTGGATCATGTTCACATATGGCTTCTTCTTTGCATGATAGAGCTTTAACCAGCATTTATGGATGGCACGGCGAACTGTGTTCACAGACAATGAGTTCTGGAGGTGTTTCTGAGCCCATGCAGTGATTTCCATTAAACATTAAAGAATCATGCTTGTTTTTAATGAAGTGCCGCCTGATGGCCCGAAGATCACGGGCATGCAATATTGATTTTCACCTTTGTCCTTTGCGCACAGAGATTTCTCCAGGTTCTCAGAATCTTTTGATGATATTATGTACCGTAGATGATTATGGGATTAGATTTGTGCCACTAGTATTGAACGTAACTTTTCAAGAAACGATTTACGTTCGCCATTCTGGCACAAACCTCACGTGTGCGCAGGGCTTAACAGCGCTTTACTCTCATTGGCTAGTGAGATCTGGCTTGACAGCTCGAGTGTCCAGCTGAGGAGGAGGATGACGTTGATGATAACAACAACGATGCCGCTCTGTGCCGCTTCTGAGAGCTCATCCCGAAAAAATAGTCGTATGAGACTCCCCAAACCTGAAATATTAATTACGAACTAATATACTAACTAACCGCATCCAGAACGCTCTCCAAAATTCACGCCACTGAAGTCTCTACTTCCTGGTCAGGGAGCTGTCGAGCCAAATCTCACTAGTGTTTTTTTTTTCTTTCTCATTGTATATTTTTGTTCGTTCAATATTTTCGGCACAAATCTAATCCCATAGACAATTTTACGCTGAGGAACATTATTCTGAAATTGTTCCACAAATTGTAGACTGCAGATTGGTGAACCTTTGCCCATCTTTACTTCTGAAAGACTCTGCCTCTCTTTTAGATACTCTTTTTATACCCAATCATGTTACTGATCTGTTGCCAATTAACCTCCAGCTGTTTCTTTTTAGTAACATTTACTTTTCCAGCCTTTTTTTGCCCCTGTCCCAACTTTTTTGAGACATGTTGCGGCCATCAAATTCAAAATTACCTGATTTTTTTTCTTAAGATTTACTCAGTTTAAACATTTGATATGTTTTCTATGTTCTACTGTGAATAATATATGGGTTTATGAGATTTGCAAATCATTGTATTCTATTTTTATTTGCATTTTACACAGTGTCCCAACTTTTTTGGAATTGGTGTTGTAAACCAGGGCGCTCACTCACACCTGATTGTTATCCCATTGACTGAAAAAACCTGACTCTAAGTTCACCTTCAAACTAACTGATCTTAGAGGTTCACATACATTTGCCACTCACAGATACGTAATATTGGATCATTTACCTCAATAAATCAATGACCAAGTATAATATTTTGTGTCATTTGTTTAATTGGGATCTCTTTATCTACTTTTAGGACTTGTGTGAAAATCTGATTATGTTTTAGGTCATATTTATGCAGATATATAGAAAATTCTAAAGGGATCACAAACTTTCAAGCACCACTGTATCTACAGTCATGTGAAAAAATAAGTATACCCTATGGAAATTGTTGGCTTTTTTGACATATTTGGACAAGCAAACATTTGATCCTCTTTGAAACAGTGCCTATTAATAAAGTTCATACACTCTGTGACACATAAAATTGACTTTTTAGTAGTAATTTTCACAACTTAAATTAACAAGAAACAGATCAGTCACATGGAAAAAGTAAGTACACTCCTACATTTATCACACCTTCAAAACCATAAAATTAGAATCAGGTGTTCAAGATTGGGTGCCAGTGATTAGAACATGCTTAGAGAGTGCAGGTGGAACCTGTCTTATTTATACCCCTCTCATATCTTGTATCTGGTGTTCCCTTTGCTATTGAGGTGTGTGGTGTCATCATGCTCTAAACAGATCTTCAAACAGCTACCAATTTGTCCAGGACTGGCCGTCCCAGCAAATTCAGCCCAAGAGCAGACCATCTGATGCACAAAGAAGTCTTCAAGAACCCCAAAATTTACTAGCTTTAGCAGAATACCCAAAGTCAATGAAAAATAATTTCTTCAGTTTACTGTTTATGTCAGCGTTATCTTTTATGCCCAACATGGCCTCAGTAACCATCAGACGGAGGCGTAAATGTCAAGTGACAGCGGGAGAAAGTGTGCGATCTCCAAGTCCTCTAAGCCGGGGGAGCATTTTATATTAAATGTAGTATAGAAGATTGTAACCTGCAAACTTTACAAATCGGTAAGCATACTGTCAGTATATGCTGTGTTTGAGCGATGCAGTGTAAATTCTTTCGTTTATTATAACAGGAGCGATCTATTAGTAACAAAGCCGCATTGCTCCTCACTCACAATGTAGACACGATGATCCACAGTAAGATCTGTGATGTCTAATTAAAACGGTATGATCAAAGTAAACATAAGTAAAACAATATGCCTGCACAGTACTTCATGTATATGTGTATACTTTATATATATATATATATATATATATATATATATATATATATATATATATATATATATATATATATATATATATATATATATATATATATATATATATATATATATATATATATACATAAAGTACTGTGCAGGCAGGTGTGAAAAAATGCTGTAAAGTAAGAATCCTTTCAAAAATAGATGTTAATAATTTACAGACGGTATGGTGTTTTGCACAAGTTGTGTTAATGTAAAGCTTTAGTCTGAAGTTTATATTTGTAACACTCAGTTTTTGGATTTTATTTTAAATAAATGAAAAAATGGTACTGAAAGTTACCCCCCCGATCAATAAATTCATCGGGAAAAAATTGGCAGACTAATTGATTATGAAAATAATCATTAGTTGCAGCCCTAAACAGGATAATGATCCTAAGCACACTAGCAAATACACCAAGGGATGTCTCGAAAAGAAAGAATGGAGGGTTATGGAATGGCCTAGTTAAAGCCCAGATTTGAATCCCATTGAATGTTGTGGAGGGATTTGAAACGGCCAGTACGTGCAAGAAAACCCTCAAACATCTTGCAAGTGAAAGAATATTGCATGGAAGAGTGGTCAAAATTCCAGCAAGCCTGGTGGACAATTATGCAAAACACCTACAAGAAGTTATCTCATGCTAAAGGTGACAATACTAGCTTCTGAGGCCAAGGGTGTACTTACTTTTTCCACAGAAGAATATCTCATCTATTGATATTTCAGTTGAATAAATGTTTGAAAAAGCTACTTTTCCTTGTGGTTTTGTTCAAGTATATAAATTTTATTAAGAGGCACTGTTTCAAAGATGATCAAATGTTTGCTTGTCCAAATATGTTTAAAAAAAAAAAAAAATAAAATAAAATAATTTTTTTTTTTAAATCCCAACAATTTCCATGGGGTGTACGTATTTTTTCACATGACTGTGTATGGTGATTGATTTGAGGCAAGTCCTTGTGTATACATTATAACTCATTTAAATGTAAAGAAGTGCTACTTTGTTTACTGTTGATACTGTGAGCAGCTATGTTGATTTGTAGTCACTTGCTGAACTGGGGGTTGAGCAGACGTTCCCAACTTTTCAAGTAGGAATTCCAAGTTGAGGGGGCATTTTCTTTGTTTTTTCCTTAGAGGCCGTAAATTCCAAGTTACGAGTTGTAGTTGAATGCTGTATTAGATTAGCTCTTTCTCTCCCTCTCTGGCACTCCCCCTTTCCCTCTCTGTTGCTTTCTCATTTCCTTTTTCCTCTTTCTCCCTCTGGAGTTGTCCAGAACCTTTCCCATTCAAGACATAACCTAAGATATGGAGAAAAGGGACACTGAATGCCTTACATTGCCAAATGAGCCTAGTATATCCTGTGTTCCTGGGTAACAAACACACTATAATGTAATCATAATGCTTACATGGGTCTCCATTAGCACTCGCTGCTCAATAGATAAGAAGAAATAAAGGGCACAGGCTTCCTCATCTTATTAGTCTTCCATCTTACTAATGCTTGGCTGTTTGTTCAGCTTTGGTCTGAATGGAGGGGGTAGGGGTAGTGGTGGGGTGTTGAAGCCAAGAAACATAAAGCAGCATTCTATGAGGTGTTTTATGATTAGAGTTTGCAATCACATTCCTGCAAGCATTTCTTTTTTGACTGTAAGCAATTCTGTACATTTTATATTCTCTTTAAGATAATGCATGTAGGGCCTCAGTGATATTTAACAGTGATCGTTGTTTTATTAAACCTGATTGGAATACACTTTTTTTCAAATTCAGTTGAAACTCAACCTGCAAGCTAAGAAATGTCTGGTCACAGGAGAACGTATAGCCTATTGAGTATGCATGCATCTTGCTCTCAATTGAGGTTTGTGTGACAGACATTGACTCTGAAAGTCCAAAGGGTGGCATAGAACTGTGTGTGTGTGTGTGTGTGTGTGTTCCACTGTGTGAAGACACCCTAGGGAGGTGATGAGTGAAGGAAGGAATTCCTTTTCTGATGAAAACTATGTCTGTCTCTCTCTCTCTCTCTCTCTCTCTCTCTCTCTCTCACACACACACACACACACAAATAATGACTGAGATCAAACACTGGGCTATGGTTGGCCTACTCTGTTAAAAAAATATTCTCCTCCTCATCTCTGAAATTTAAACACGAATCCTTTGCAATATTCTGGTTTGCATCCAAACAAAATAACAAAACATCTTTCTACTGCTAAATTGTGACGCTATGAGTATATTTGCAATTACTGTGTATTCCAGTCCAAATTCCACAGCAGATAATTCCTAAATTATTAAACATGGTGTCAGAAATTATTTTTCATGGTGCTAGCGCCATAACTACGACGGCGTTTTATTGCCATGTAAAAAATTTAAATAAACTGAGATTACGAGAATAAAGTCGTAATATTTTGAGAATAAAGTCAAAATTACGAGAATAAAGTCAAAATTATGAGAATAAAGTCGTAATGTTTTGAGAATAAAGTAAAAATTACCAGAACAAAGTCACAGCAAAACAAGCTTAAACTCGTAATATTTTGAGAATAAAGTTTTATATTGGACAGTCGCAGATTCGAGATTTGCTCTTCAATTTCTCAGTAAATAAACACACAAAAGGACAAAATGTGTATTAAAAAATATTTAGTTGTACTTTGTTTTCTGTCCATTCCAGAGCGAGAAAATACACATTTTTGTGTGTTTATTTCTTGATAAGTAGAAGATCGAATCTCGAATGTGCAATATAAAACCAACTTTACTGCGGTGGTCCACTGTTAAACTAATATAAATTCACTGGTGCAGAACTGCTTGTACACTGCATCACCTCAAACACATTCACATCAAAATTATGACTTTATTCTCGAAATATTAAGACTTTATTCTCGTATTACTACAAGTTTATTCTAATAATTTTGACTTTACTGTCAAAATATTACAACTTTATTCTCGTAATCTTAATTTTTTAAAAACTTTTTACGTGGCACTAAAACACCCTCGTACATAGACTTATGGGGTAGCCAAAATTTGAATCAACACTACCTGAGTGAGCACACAAGTGTAAACTCCAAAAAGATCCATTCAAATTGCATACATATTCTATACACAAGCAACTAGATTTAAAACCATAATATATAATAATGTTATGATTGTGCTGCCTGATTGTTTAGTGTCCAACTGGTCCACCACTTAATGGTGCACAAACGCTGTTGTAAATATGGGCATTAAAACTTCTTAAAAAACAAAGTACACTGTTGCTCAGTTCCTGAAGATAATCACTTGCAGTGTGGAAACATGCACAATACTCATGCAAATAACCAAAAACCCAAGCACTGCCAAAACACAGATACTGGCTCACTTATCCAATCAAGGAAATGAAGCATCAACGCCCTATTAGACCTGTCAGTGCAGAATCTGGGGCAAATTACCCGTGCCAGAGCTTCAGGATGATTCATCAAGTCAAAGCCTCTGGTGGAGTCATAATGTTTACTTAAAGACAGCCCACTTGCCCCACTGGCATGCTTTATTGGCTCTTATTAATTCCTGCACAGACCCTAGTGGCTTTGCCATTTACAGCTTATTATAGGGCAGAAATAAGATTAGAAATCATTGTGCACTTCAGAGCCCCATCTCAAAAACCAAGAAGAGATGGGGATGAGAATGGAGTAAATGTGAAATAAAGTACAAAACTTTATTTTTAAAGCTTATAAGCAGTTAAGATGAACAAAGAGAAGAAAAGGACATTCAAGCAGAGGTCAAAGAGAAGTGGTAATTTTGTTTTAGGGTAAACATAGTTTGGACAGATAGGTTACATAGATAAAAAAGAGAGGAAGGGATCACTGTCCTTTTAGGAGTTTAGGCCAGATGAAGTTATCAGGAGTTGGATGCCATCCACTAATGGAAAGGAGTAGGAGTGTAGAAAGGAGAGAAGGAGAGGTGAGCACAGTTACTTTTATAGCCAACTTCCTGTCTGATGTGGAAACACTTATTGAGTCATACATTCCAAAGGCATTTTAACATTTTCTTTCAACCCGCACTCCATCTTCTGGTCTGTCCATTCATTTGTTTATCAGGTGGGCTCAGAGTCATTGCACAATCTCCCTGCAGAAAAGTTTCCAGGACAAAATGGAGTTCCGTTTTTGTTGCACTGTAGCTGACTAGGTTAAGTGATTGAGATTTAGTTAATACAAGGGAGGAAACACTAAAACTTTCTATATGTAGATAACATACCTCAGCTGGTATGAGGAAGGAGCAAACAGACTGTTTTTATATTGAATTATATGAAAATTATTTGAATCATGTTTATGTGAAAATGTACTGATCCAAACTTGTAGATTTTACATGTGATGTGGTGTGTACAGTGGTGTGTAAAAGTATTTGCTGTTTTTGTGTATATCTCATACTACATTGTTTCAGAAATTAAAACAAACTCTAAGATAAAACAAAAGCAACCTGAGTAAACACAAAATACAGTTTTTAAATGATAATGTTATTTATTGAAGCAAAAAAGTTATCCAATACCAACAGGGCGTTGCTGTGTGAAAATGTATTTGCCTCCGTTGTTACTAATTCCCCAAATCTATGAAACTGCATTCATAATGGTTTCAGCTGGACTAGACATAACCAGGCCTCATTTCTGCAAACCCTGTTCAATCAAATCAACTCTTAAACAGAACTTTTTCAACAGCATGAAGCTGGTTAAAAGGTGTTACCCAGTAACACACTAAGCCAAAATTGAAAGAAATTCCAGAAATTATGAGGAAGAGGGTGATTGAAATACATCAGTCTGGGAAGGGTTACAAAGTGATTTCAAAGGCTCTGGGACTCCAAAGAACCACGGTGAGAGCCATTATCTCTAGAAGTGGCCAACCTTCCAAAATTCCTCCCAAGAGCACAGCAACAACTCATCCAGCAAGTCACACAAGAACCAAGGACAACATCAAAGGACCTACAGGCCTCTCTTGCATCAATAAAGGTCACTGTTCCACAATGACTCCACTATCAGAAAATGGCAAAAAATGGCAAAAATGGCATCCATGGAAGCTGTTTTGAAGACAGGGGTCCCGTTACATCTGGCATAAACCAAATACAGAATTCCACAAAAAGATCATCATCACTACAGTGAAGTGGTGGAAGTGTGATGGTGTGGGGATACTTTGCTGCTTCAGGGCCTGGGCAACTTGCAATAATTGAGGGAACATGAATTCTGCTCTCTAAAAGAAAATCCTAATGGAGAATGTCCAGACTTCAGTCCATAAACTGAAACTCAAGCGCAACTGGATTATGCAGCAACACAATGATCCAAAGCATAGGAGTAAGTCCTAGTCCTAGAAGTAAGTGAAAGACTGATCTCCAGTTATCGGAAGTGTTTGGTTGCAGTTATTGCTGCTAAGGTGGCTCAACCAGATTTTAATTTTAAGGGGGCAATTAGTTTTTTACATGGGTGATAGGTGCTGGATAAGTATTTTTTTTGCTTCAATAAAATAAAAAAAATAAAATAAAAACTGTTGTGTGTTTACTCAGGTTGCCTTTGTATTATGTTGTATTTTGTTTGAAGATCTAAAACTATTTAATATGAAACATACACAAAAACAGAAGAAATCAGGATACTTTTTCACACCACTGTATGTGAGGTGCAGAAAGTTCAGTTTTTTTTACAATTTTTGTGTATTCCTATGAGTCAGAATAATTGTAAATAGAGTTGTAGACGTATGACAGAGAAAAAGAAACAGAGGAAGAGAAACAGTAAGAGAGAGATGTGGATCAAACACACCAGAGAGGCAGGCACAGAGGACCTTTGGAAGGTTCCAACAGCTCTCTATCTCTCCACTTGCGGGCTGAGATATCTTCCATTCCTACACAAACCCACTCATACAAAGAAACTTGCACAAGTCTGAATAGACTTTCTCACTCACTTTCTATTCCACTACACATGAGACACGCACATGATTCAACAGATCAACAGCTCCTCATCCTCATTATTATTATCATCATCAGCTCTACCGGGACCCACACAACTACATACTGGCAAACACACAACACACGCACACACAACACACAAACACAGAAGAACCTACAAACAGCCAGGAGAGGGTACTTACTTACATTATTATACAGAGACGTATATACACAGTACATATATATATATATATATATATATATATACAGCAACCTTAGGCTCTATTCAAAGGAGATTATGTCTTTTATGAAGAAATGGGCTAATGCAATTAATATCTGCCATGTCAGTCTATTACCTACTATAAAATGACTTGTAAAGGTAACTGACGTGGGCTCTTGAGTGGCACAACAGAAAAGTGTTCTCCTTATCATCCTGAGATCATGAGTTTGACAATACTCCCTCCCCTGCCACTCACAGCAACACTAGCTAATCGTGAGCGTCTGTGAGGCAATGTGTGAGTAAGCCAAGTCTGTGACACAGCATGAGCAGCCGTTTGAAAAAGATATGTCCAAGAGGAAGCACATGTTAGCCTTCACCCTCCCTGGTTGTATGTTGTATGACAGGGGAGAACTAACTGGTGAGCAAGAGCAAATTATGAAAAATAATTGAAGAAAATGGCCATAATGAAAAAAAAATTAAGAAAGGAACTGTCATATACAGTAGTCCAAACATCTGGGGCAAACTGAACTACACAGTACATTGAACCACAGAGACTATTTTAAATATTTGCCTTCTTAACTTTCTTAACCATGAACCCATTTTTGATGGATTGTGAACTGTTTTCTTTTATATCATTTAACATTCATTTCTGTCTCCTTATTTACTTTTCTCATTCAGCAGAAACCCTGTGTTGTTTTTGTCACTTCAATGACTTAAAATATATTTGAGCTGTGTTAGATGTCGGCCTATGTGATATATCGATTTTATCATCTGTACATGATATTACACCGCCACAATGTGCAGTTACATTAACTCAGATCATTTGGCCAGACCTACTAACCTTTTTAACTAACGCATTTTACATATCAGTCCATACAGGTCTGATATGTTTTTTTGCTGTTTTTTTGCCATGTTATTTTGCTGGATTTTTGTGATTGTTGCGGCCAAAAATACTGCTTACTGCATATTACTGTAGAATCATCTACATATCCACCATCCACAACTGGATTGCTGGCTGCCCACTGTTTTCACAATTGCCACTGCTGGCAAGCAGTTCCTGACCACACAGGTGGTATTTTTACTACACACTCCTCTATTCTGGAATGGTGTAAAAGCTGGAATTCCTGTAAACCTGGAATGGTGGAAATGCTAATTTTTAGGCTATCAGCTCTGTATGATTAAATCATTTATAGCATTTTTCAAAAATGGCCTGAAGCAAATATAGCTGCAATCACTGATCCGTAGGGTCACAATACTCCTCACAATAGTGGCCAGTTCTTGCCAAGATACACAGAACCATAAAGAGACCATACATGAACATACTTATCAAGTTTTGTGATGATAGCTTAATGCTAGCTGTTAAAAATGGCTGTTGAAAGCTGATTGGCTGAAAGTGGGCATGTTTTTGATGTTATACTTCGATGATTAAAAGTCCAGTCATTGATTGGCAGATCGATGCAGCACACAAAACTTCAGTTCAGTTGAACTTTTGGTTCCTGAGAAACAGCTATTTGACCTTACCTCTAACCCCTATGAATAGCACCCACTCCATACCAACCCCCACTCCAAAAATAACCCCCACTCCATACCAACCCCCCACTTAGTGGTCAATTGAGTGAGACTGCATCAGCTAGTAGTAGGTCCTTCCCTAAAACAACCATTTAAATTTCATTAAAATAGCATAATGGGAACCTTGTCAAATGCCTGCTAAAAGCTTATTGGCCGATGGAGGCCAATTCAGTAATTTTTGGATTTTTTCAGTAACTAGGTAATCATCAAAAATTCACTTACAGATTATCATATGGATGCACCCTACCAAATTCAAGCTTGATATTTGAACTTAAACTCCATCCCCTATGTATCACCACAACCCAACCTTTGCAGATGGCCTCAGCACCTTGTACAGAACATGCATTTCCAGTTTGGTTCAAATCCAGATCACCATGAATTACCACTGCAGGTCTGCCTCCTTAGAATTGATATTGTTTATAAATGTCAACATCCATCCATTTTCTATTCCACTTATCCCAACTGGGTCATAGGGAACCTGGAGCCTATCCCAGGGAGCGTGGGGCACAAACGGGGGACACCCTGAACGGGGTGCCAGTCCATCACAGGGCACAATCACACACTACGGACACTTTTGAACATGGATTACCTGAAGGAAACCCCCAAAACACAGGGAGAACATGCAAACTCTGCATACACATGGCCGCAGCAGGAATCAAACCCTCGACCCTGGAGATGTGAAGCAAACATGCTAACCACTAAGCCACCTAAATGTCAGCATATTTTTGATAATTATTGAGGTTCACACTCATCAATATTGTGAAGCCAAAAATCCTAGGACTAGTTCAAAAAAGTAGGTTTTGCATATTACGTAAATTATCATGTATATCAGTGGGTGTGGTTAAATGGCCCAAAAGGCAATTTTCTATAGTTTCAGAAATAGTTAAACAGAAGTTTCTTTCTACATCTTATTTTCTAAGAGATATGTTTGTTTTTTGTATGTAAAAATGAATATGAACAGGGGCCCCCAGAGGCCAATATGACTGAGATTGCATCAGTTACTAGTGGGTCACTACCTGAACGTTAACCTGAGAGAGAGAGAGAGAGTGTATGATACCGCTTGGCACACACACACCAAGAAGCATGAACTTGAACCTGACGAACGAAAGCTGTGAGTCTTGGATGGATCCGTTTCCTGTCGTTTTTTGTTGAGTTTTGCAAGTGCCCCGAAAAGCGCAGACTGAATAAATGTGAACCCGGAGCTCAGTTAAAATTCCTGCACTAAGAGCTGTAGTGGAGCATCAAAGCCCTTGTACAGGAACAGGCCAAGAGCTGGCAGGCACTCCAGAAGCTGCTGCAACCCAACACATTTTCAGCTTTCTCCCCTGCCACCATGTCGCACGTGACGCTCACGAAGATGGTATGCGGCAGCTGCGTGGGGATGGCTGGAGAAGGAATGGGCTCTGCGACTCCTCCCATTGCTATCAGGGGAAGCCCAACTGGCCAGCAGCTGCTACCATGGATACAGCTGGAGAAACCCTGAGGCATGCCTATGACCAAGTGAGAGTAATTAATGGTCAGAAAATTCAGCCTAAAAGACCTTTCACACTAAACGCGATTAAGCGATGCGAATGTTCGTCGCGATGCCGCTTTTGAATCGAAAAAATAGATCCCTGTGGAGCTTTTCACACCAGGCGCGATCAATCGCGGCGCGACAAAGCGAGATTTTTTTTTTCCACCAGTGTATCAATTTTTTCCCCATCGCCCTGCGATGAAACAGGCCATCCAATTAGACTTGAGCTTTAGATCACATGCCCGGAGCTGCTGCTGTTGCATAAAAGGGCGAGATAGGTGGCACTATAGCACAGAAAGCTGTTTAAACCAGTGTAAACACCAAAGAAAAGTATTCCGGAAGAGAAGCAGTTGTTTTTTTGTTGTTGACTTTAAGAGTTGTTTTAATCTTTTGTACTTGCAATTTATATTTATATGTTGTGTGTGTATGTATACAGTGAGGCAAAAAAGTATTTGATCCCCTGCTGATTTTGTACGTTTGCCCACTGACAAAGAAATGATCAGTCTATAATTTTAATGGTAGGTGTATTTTAACAGTGAGAGACAGAATAACAACAAAAAATCCAGAAAAATGCATTTAAAAAAAGTTATAAATTGATTTGCATTTTAATGAGTGAAATAAGTATTTGACCCCTTCGACTTAGTACTTGGTGGCAAAACCCTTGTTGACCATCACAGAGGTCAGATGTTTCTTGTAGTTGGCCACCAGGTTTGTACACATCTCAGGAGGAATTTTGTCCCACTCCTCTTTGCAGATCCTCTCCAAGTCATTAAGGTCTCGAGGCTGACGTTTGGCAACTTGAACCTTCAGCTCCCTACACAGAAAGGGTTCTCACCCAAGATTTGACGGTACATGGCCCCGCCCATTGTCCCTTTGATGCGGTGCAGTTGTCCTATCCCCTTAGCAGAAAAACAAAGCATAATGTTCCCACCTCCACGTTTGACGGTGGGGATGGTGTTCTTGGGGTCAGAGGCAGCATTCCTCCTCCTCCAAATACGGCGAGTTGAGTTGATGCCAAAGAGCTCGATTTTGCTCTCATCTGACCACAACACTTTCACCCAGTTCTCCTCTGAATCATTCAGGCAAACTTCAGATGGGCCTGTACATGTGCTTTCTTGAGCAGCGGGACCTTGCGGGCGCTGCAGGATTTCAGTCCTTCACGGCGTAGTGTGTTACCAAATGTTTTCTTGGTGACTATGGTCCCAGCTGCCTTGAGATCATTTACAAGATCCTCCCGTGTAGTTCTGGGCTGATTCCTCACCGTTCTCATGATCATTGAAACTCCATGAGGTGAGATCTTGCATGGAGCCCCAGACCGAGAGAGACTGACAGTTATTTTGTGTTTCTTCCATTTGCAAATAATCGCACCAACTGTTGTCACCTTCTCACCAAAGCTGCTTGGTGATGGTCTGCTTGGCGAAGCCCATTCCAGCCTTGTGTAGGTCTACAATCTTGTCCCTGACATCCTTGGACACCTCTTTCGTCTTGGCCATGTGGAGAGTTTGGAATCTGATTGACTGATTGCTTCTGTGGACAGGTGTCTTTTACACAGGTAACAAGCTGAGATTAGGAGCACTCTTTCTCAGCTCGTTACCTGTGTAAAAGACACCTGGGAGCCAGAAATCTTCCTGATTGATAGGGAATCAAATACTTATTTCAGTCATTAAAATGCAAATCAATTTATAACTTTTTTTAAATGCGTTTTTCTGGATTTTTTTTTTTTGTTTTTCTGTCTCTCACTGTTAAAATACACCTACCATTAAAATTATAGACTGATTATTTCTTTGTCAGTGATCAAATGTACAAAATCAACAGGGGATAAAATCAGAGCATTTGGGCAGGATAAAACACCAAACCATCTAATGGCTCATTTCTATTGGCCGGGCATTCGCGGCGATGTTCACAGGTGGTGTGTGGCATGTCGTGAATTTCAGCTGGTGAATCTGCTGGCCACCCTTAAAGCACCATTGTGCCCATTACCCTTAATTGAGGTCCCCTTCAAAAGACTTGGCATGGACCTCATCAGGCCATTAGAAAGGTGCACAAAAGGATGTCACTTTGTGTTAATCATTACACAAGGTGATATCCGGGATTTTGCAGCGGGAGATAAAGTACATGTTTTACTACCTACATTGAGCTCTAAATTACTCGTAAAGTGGCAAGGACCCTTTGAGGTCACACGGAGAGTCAGAGAAGTCAACTATGAGGTCAGGCAAACGGATAGAGACAATGCACTTCAAATATACCACCTCAGTCTTGTGAAACTGGGAAGAGGCGGGTCCTGTGGCTCTGGCAAAGGTGGTTCCCGAGAGGGAGGATCTGGACCCAGGAGTAAATCTAAAAAGTGCAACCCACTGGACTTAACCAATGGGTATTGGCAAGATACCCTTGACTCCAATATCCTGAGAAAAAAACAGCCACTCCATTTGGGTTACAACAATTTGTCACTCTTCTGTTTGGGTTGGTTGGAACCCCAGCGATGTTTCAACATCTAATGGACCAAATATTCTGCCTGCACAATGCATATGCTGCTGCTTATTTAGATGACAATCATTTATAGTAATGATTAGCAGAGGCATTTACAACATCTGAGAGCTATCCTGAGATTCTTGAGATGGGTGGGACTCACAGCAAACCCAAAGAAGTGTGCAATTGGGCAGGTGGAAGTACTATATCTGGGCTTCCATTTGGGCCAGGTGTGTCCAGACATTGAAAAGACAGCAGCAATAGGGCCTGCCTGAGATCCAAGACCAAAAAGGGATTGGCTGGCTGGCTATTGTGTGCTGTTTGTACCTAATTTTTTGGACATCACCAGCTCACTGACTGACCTCACTAAAAATGCAGCACCAGATCCAGTCCAGTGGATGGAGCCATGTGAGCGGGCTTTCTGCCAGGTAAAAGTGGTTTTGTGTGGGGGCCTGCTGTTGCATTCCCCTGACTTTTCTCTCCCTTTTGTTTTGCAGACTGACGTGTCGGATGGAAAGCTGGGGGCCATTTTGTCGCATGTTATAAAAACGGCCGCGTGTCAGTTGTTTGTGTGAACTCCTAGCTTCCTCTCTATTTTTTCAGAAAAGAATATATATATATATATATATATATATATATATCTTTACTTTTCTGTCCCTCACGTCTTTGTGAGCATGAGTCAGAGAGAATTCAGGAAGTGTGTTACTCCGTGCTCCCTTTTTATTTCAGGAATAGACGGACACACTTTCTGTGTGAAGTGTTTGGGGGTGGAGCTTGCTGGAGCGGCCCTTGTGTGGGCTGACTGCGCACATTGTGAACGCTTCACAATTAGGCAGTTCCACTCTCAGCTCGCTCTTTTCTCAGCCGAAGGGAGTTGGGTTTCGGAGCCTCGTTGCTCCATATGGCTCCATATGAATCTGGAGGAGGAACCGGAGACGAGCACTGCTCTATCTCTTGCTCTGTCCTCCGGATCCGACTCTCTGCTTCTGGATTTTTGGAGCTTGCGTCATGACTCCTTCCAGTATGGAGAGTCAATCCACCCTCACTAACTCCGAGGAGCCAGAGGGGGGCGCCAGTGCACCAAAAATGGAGAGCAGCTCTCAATCATATAAAGAGCTGCTTGAAGTGATCACTAGGGCTGTAGAAAAGTTTAATTTTGACTGGCCCGGGGAAGAGGAAGCAGCACGTAGCAGGCTGGACGAGCGCTTTCTCCCCAGTGAGAAAGCGCACTTCCTCACACTGCAGAAAACTCCCTTTTTTTCCAGAAGTGCATTATGAAATATTGCGCTTCCAGGGAAAACCATACACTAGACGTACAGTACTGTGCAAAAGTTTTAGGCAGTTGTGAAAAAATGCTGTAAAGTAAGAATGCTTTCAAAAATAGACATGTTAATAGTTTATATTTATCAATTAACAAAATGTAAAGTGAGTGAACTGAGGAAAAATCTACATCAAATCAATATTTGGTGTGACCAACCTTTGCCTTCAAAACAGCATCAATTCTTCTAGGTACACTTGCACAAAGTCAGGGATTTTGTAGGCATGTGGTCAGGTGTATGATTAAACAATTATACCAAACAGGTGCTAATTATCATCAATTCAATATGTAAGTTGAGACACAATAATTAACTGAAACACAAACAGCTGTGTAGGAGGAATAAAACTGGGTGAGGAACAGCCAAAATCAACTAACAAGGTGAGGTTGCTGAAGACAGTTTACTGTCAAAAGTCATACACCATGGCAAGACTGAGCACAGCAACAAGACAGAAGGTAGTTATACTGCATCAGCAAGCTCTCTCCCAGACAAAAATTTCAAGGAAGACAGGGTTTCCAGATGTGCTGTCCAAGCTCTTTTGAAGAAGCACAAAGAAATGGGCAACGTTGAGGACCGCAAATGCAGTGGTCAGCCAAGGAAACTTACTGCAGCAGATGAAAGACACATTAGGCTTACTTCCCTTCACAATCAGATGATGTCCAGCAGTGCCATCGCTCAGACCTGGCAGAAACCAGTGGGACCCTGGTACACCCATCTACTGTCCAGAGAAGTCTGGTCAGAAGTGGCCTTCATAGAAGACGTGTGGCCAGAAAGCCATACCTCTGACGTGGAAACAGGGCCAAGCAACTAAACTACGCATGAAAACACAGGAACTGGGGCAGAAAAATGGCAGCAGGTGCTCTGGAATGATGAGTCAAATTTTAACATATTCGGCTGTAGCAGAAGGCAGTTTGCTCACCAAGGGCTGGAGAGCGGTACACAAATGAGTGTCTGCAGGCAACAGTGAAGCATGGTGGAGGTTCCTTGCAAGTTTGGGGCTGCATTTCTGCAAACGGAGTTGGGGATTTGGTCAGAATTAATGGTCTCCTCAATCCTGAGAAGTACATGCAGATCCACCATGCAATACCATCAGGGGGGCATCTGATTGGCCCCAAATTTATTCTGCAGCATGACAACGACCCCAAGCATACAGCAAAAGTCATTAAGAACTATCTTCAGTGTAAAGAAGAACAAGGAGTCCTGGAAGTGATGGTATGGCCCCCACAGAGCCTTGATCTCAACATCATCGAGTCTGTCTGGGATTACATGAAGAGAGAGAAGCAACTGAGGCTGCCTAAATCCACAGAAGAACTGTGGTTAGTTATCCAAGATGTTTGAACCAACCTACCTGCCGAGTTCCTTCAAAAACTGTGTGCAAGTGTACCTAGAACAACTGATGAATTTATGCTGTTTTGAAGGAAAAGGGTGGTCACACCAAATATTGATTTCATGTACATTTTTCTTCTGTTCACTCACTTTGCATTTTGTTAATTGCTAAATATATACTATTAATGTCTATTTTTTATAGCATTCTTACTTTACGGCATTTTTTCAGACCTGCCTAAAACTTTTGCACAGTACTGTATTTATAACCCCACGACGTCCGATTATTTGGCCATCGTGGTGAATGAACAGTACGGGTATTTGGCTATGCCAAAGGAGGAGGAGGCGCTTGCAAGCAGACCTGCTGAATGAGCTCGACAGTGGGGAGGAAATTGGGCCAGAGGCAGTGGCTCCCTGCTGGACGCCCCTGTCGAACCTTCTGGCCTGTTCGGCAGCACGGTTAAAGACACTGCCAACAGATTTCACAAGGTGAAACAGCAAACAGCGGCATTCAGCCAGTTCCTTCCCTGCCTCCCCCCAAGGAAAGCCAGGGGGACCAGGCAGCCACAGTCACAGCCTGCAGTAGGCCCGATCTAAGAATGATCATTAATGCCAAGCAGGCAAAGGAGTGGTCCTGATGGGCCGTGGAGGGAGGTATCAGGGGACATGAGGTTGTTAGTGCAGTTAGCCCCCAGTATTACTGAAGGCCCCCCCCAGCCAACATTGTCCCAAATTTTCAGTCACCTCTAGTCAGCGAGCTGTCACAGGGCAACGAAAATTGATTCCTTTCTCTCTGACAGAATGTGGAGAAATTCACGTCAATAAAAGACCATCTGGCAGCATGGAAACTACTGCCAAATGTGTCTCCATGGGTTCTGTCCACAATAGAAAAGGGTTACCGGGTCCAGTTCAGAGCTCAACTCCCCCACCCCCCGGTTCAGAGGTGTGCTCACCACAGTAGTCAGCACAGAGCAGAGCCCAGCATCAGCACAGGAAGTAAGATGCCTCTTGGACATAAGGGCCCTAGAACATGTACCCCCTCCTATGAGGGAGGGAGGTTTTTACAGCCATTATTTCCTGGTCTGCAAAGAAGATGGGCAGTGGTAGCTCAGTGGTCAAGACGTTGGGCTACTGATCGCAAGGTCGTGAGTTCAAATCCCAGCACCACCAAGCGGCCACTGTTGGGCCCTTGAGCAAGGCCCTTAACCCTCAATTGCTCAGATGTATAAATGAAATAAATGTAAGTTGCTCTGGATAAGGGCGTCTGCCAAATGCTGTAAATGTAAGATGGGAGCATTCGGCCAATTTTAGATCTGCATCATCTGAACCATACTCTTCGGACATACAGGTTCAAGATGTTGATGCTCAGACTTATCATTCCACCTTGCGACTCCAGGGCATCCATGTACTAAACTACCTGGACGACTGGTTAATTCTAGCGCGATCCAGGGAAATGGTGATTCAACATCGAGATGTTCTCGCCCACATGAGGAGCTTGAGACTAAGGTTGAACCCCAAGAAACGCATGCTTTCTACAGAGCAGAGGACAACTTTTCTAGGGGTTATATGGGATTCCACTATGAGGAGGGCGTATCTATCCCCAACATGAGTAGGGTCAATCCTATCAACATTGAGTAAGATAAAGCTGGGTCTGGGCATCCCCTCCAGTCTCTTTGAGAGACTGTTGGGCTTATGGCAGCAGCAGCCTGCATCATACCGTTGGGCCTATTGCACATGAGACCGTTTCAGTGGTGGCTGAAAAGTCGGGGATTTCACCCGAGGAGGAAACCCCTAAGAATAATCAGTGTCATGCGGCGATGCCTACGTGCTCTGACAATTTGGAGGTGTCCCCGGTTTCTAGCTTCTCTAGAGGCATCTCCTTATCACAAGATGGTAATGACAGACACATCCCTCACGGGCTGGGCCACGGTCTTAGATGGCCGTCCAGCTCACGGTCTCTGGAGCAGCCCTCATCTAGAGTGCTATATAAAAATCGCCTAGAAATGTGGGCCGTATTTCTAGCACTGAAATTCTTTCTTCCTCAGTTGAGAGATCACCATGTGTTAGTTGCGACAGACAATACAGCGGTGGTCTCATATATCAACCACCAGGGAGAGTTACATTTGCACCCCCTGTTCAGGCAGGCACAACTACTACTTCTCTGGGCGGAAGGAAAGTTTTTGTCAGTGAGTGCAATGTACATTCCAGGCAACCGGAATGTGGGGGTAGAAATCCTGTCGAGGCAGGGGCTGAGGCCCAGTGATTGGAAGCTCCAACCACAAGTGGTGGAGTCCATATGGTGGAGGTTCGGCCAAGTGGAGGTGGATGTGCTCGCCTCAGAGGAGACAACACACCGCCCACTGTGGTTCGCCCTCACTCTTCCAGCACCATTAGGGCTGGATGCCATGGTACACACGTGGCTGAGGTTACGTCTGTACGCCTTAACCCCGATCACACTGCTCCCACAAGTTCTAGAGAGAGTTCGCCAAGACCGTCTACATCTGCTGCTAGTAGCACCTTATTGGCCAGCTCCAATATGGTTCTCGGAGATAATATCCCTGCTAAACGGCACTCCCTGGGAGATTCCCATTCGCAGGGATCTATTCTCTCAAGCCAAAGGGTTGATTTATCACCCTTGGCCAGAACTATGGAATCTATGGGTCTGGCCCCTGAGGGGCACCAGCTCATAGATTCTGGTCTCTCAACCAAGGTTGTAGAGACCATGTTGAACACTAGAGCACCATCCACAAGAAAATTGTATGCACTCAAGTGGTGACTTTTTGTCTTGTGGTGTGACGAACAGTTAGACCCAGTAAACTGCACAATAGCTACAGTCCTGGAGTTACAGGGATGTTTCTCAGCAGGGTTGGCTCTTTCTACAATTAGGGTCTACATGGCCACCATTTCAGCCAGCCATGCCCCTATTGATGGAACCTCTGTGGGGCAACATCCTCTAACTTCGAGGTTTATGTGTGGTCTGCAGATGGGCCTCAGCCACCTGACACCACACATGAACCTCGAAGTTAGAGGATGGCTTCATCAATAGGGGCGTGGCTGGCCGAAATGGCGGCCACTTTCTTTGGTCCTGAAAGATCTGTCAAGTGCCCCATTTGAGCCCTTAGAGTCAGCCTCAGAAACGCTTCTGACTCTAAAGGAGCTCTTCTGCTGGCCCTGATATCTCTCAAGCGAGCCCTCCTGCCCTCCTCTGTTCCTCACACCGGAACAAGAGAAATTGCACCTACTGTGTCCAGTAAGGGCTCTCTGTACTTACGTCCACCACTCCGGCCAGTGGTGTAAATCGGAGCAGTTGCTGGTCTGCTTTGGTGGCAACAGTACAAGTGATGCTGTGTCAAAGCAGCACATCTCTAATTGGGTAGAGGAAGCTATCTCTACCGCTTATGAGGCACGTGGTCTCGCTATGCCTCTGGGCATAAAGGCTCATTCCACTAGGGAGGTCGCCTCCTTGAAGGCTTTATCCATAGGGGTACCTTTGTAAGATGTGTGTGCTGCGGCGGGGTGGTCTACGCCGCACACATTCATTCAATATTACAGGTTGGACATGGATTCCACCCCAGGCTCGAGGGTCTTGCAGTGACCCTCGGGCTCGGACCTTTTTCGAACAGGCTCCCTGGGAGATAGCAGGGATCTATTCTCTCAAGCCAGGGGGTTGATTTATCATCCTCGGACGGAACTATGGAAACTGTGAGTCTGGCCCCTGAGGGGCACCAGCTCATAGATTTCGGTCTCTCAACCAAGGTTGAGGAGACTACGTTAAATGCTAGGAATGCAGTGTGACCCAGTGAACTGCACAATAGCTACAGTCCTGGAGTTCTTACAGGAACGTTTCTCAGCGATGTTGGCTCCTTCTACAATTATTGTCTACGTGGCCGCCATTTCAGCCAGCAATGCCCCAATTGATGGAGCCTCTGTGACAGACCATACACTCAGTAGTACGAAGTGGGTATACTCATGTAATGCCTGGGTCTGGGTTATGCATCCCTGAGAAGGGAACGAGATATTGTGTAGCTTTGTCGAACTGGGGCATGCCTGTGAATTGTGTCTTCGCTTCAGATGATAGAGGCTGATGACGTGGTTCACAGGTGCCATTTTTATATCACCCGACTGCCATGTCACCTGACCTATAAATAGGCATGATTTTACACAGACTTCAGATACCGGTCAGGCGCTTCCCACAGTGAAGCTCGCGCATTGTCTCGTTCCCTTCTCAGGGAACAGGGTTACATGTGTAACCCAGACATTTTGTTTTGTATGCAAGGAGGAAGTGAAATTGACAAAACTGTTATAAATAAAACATTTGTTCAGTTCAGTGGTGTTATTATCATTGTGTCAAAAACAGAAGTAAAACAAGTAATAAATATTGGTTCTACATAAACATGCAAATAATCGGTATCGGTATTGGTTATAAAAATACATTGGTCAATCTCTAGTCCACACCCTCCAATACTATCTACCGGGTGCCCTTTTACCCTCTGTTCTGATCACGCCACGCACCAATGGCTCCACCGCATGAAGGATGCCAATGCACGGATCACTCATTGGTATCTGGCACTTCAACCATACAAATTCATTGTGGTCCACAGACCTGGTGCGCAGATGGTGGTTGCGGATTACCTTCCCCGCCATGTGGTGGGCGGTCAGTTGCAGGCCGAACAGCTCCCCGGGTTGAGTCGGGCGGTGGGGGTATGTGGCGGCGGGGGGATGGTTGAGCGACAGCTGTGAACAGAGAGGAGGCAGGTCGAACCAGCAGGTAACGTGTGATGATTCTCACCTGTGTCTCATTACCAGTAGTCTACTTATTTGTGTCTCTTTTTGCATTCAATGACTTCCATATGTTACCACTTGGCTGAGCTTGCGAGTAGTGTCAATTTTGTCAGGTATTTTTTTTATTTAGTCTTAGTCCTGTTTCAAATGTACTTGATAGTTTTTTATCATATTTAATCAACCTTATCCTGTTTTTTTTAGTCAAGTTTTAGTTGACTAAAAGTCTGGGAATTTTAGTCTTATTTTAGTTAAGGAAAACCGTAAGTATTTTAGTCTAGTTTTATTCAATGAAAGCTGATGACAACTGGTGACATTTTAGTCACTGAAAAGTGTTGACATTTTTATCCATAAGATTATTATTGATTAACATTTCAGTCAATGTAGTCCAGTCAGTTGTGGAAATGGCCAAGATACACTGGGGGGACTCTAGTTGGGGAGTTTTTTTTGGGGGGAGGGGGCACTTTCAGATGACTGGAGTGTAAATATAATATAAATATTAAAGCTGCAAGCAGCGATGATAGGGCCCTTGCACCGGTGCCACCACCACCTGGTGGCTTTAGGATAACAGAGCACGGTGGGCAATATGCATTTAAGTAGATAAATATAGGAGGACTACGTCAAAGTCATTTGTATTAGCCAGACTTCCTGTTGCCAGCAGGTGGCGTTATGACTATAACTGAATATGGGCATGGACATGTGTTCAGGACAGGACTCTTATCAAACGTGTGAAGTTTGGGGCAGATTCAGGGTGAAACATGTAATTTCCTGTTGCCAGCAGGTGGCGCTATGACTATAACTGAATATGGGCATGGACCTGTGTTCAGGACAGGACTCTTATCAAACTTGTGAAGTTTGGGGCAGATTGGACATTGCATGGCTGAGTTACAGCAACTTCATGGTGAAACATCGAATTTTGTCAGGCCGCCAGGGACACGCCCTTCAACGAAAACTCAAGACTTCGCAATTTAGCATCACAAAGGCCTTAAGATCACACTCACCAAATGTGAAGACGGTCCAATTAAAACTGTAGGAGGAGTTTGTTAAAGTACGATGCCTGAAAATGGCAAAAACTGGACAAAAGTCACAGAGGAAATTCAAAATGGCTGGCTTCCTGTTGCGTTTAGGGCTTCACTCCAAGAGACTTTTTTGTAGGTATTGGGACATTACTCATATCTACCAAATTTCATACATGTATGTGAAACGTAGTGGGAGGGACGCTTCGTTGAAATTATGTAGGTGGCGCTATCGAGCCATTTTGCCACACCTAATTCTGAAACCCATATCAGATGTACATTTTCGCCAGTTTAGGAGTTTTCAGAAAGTTTCATGAGTTTTCAAGCATGTTTAAGCCCTCAAAAATACGATTCATTTCGGAGAAGAAAAATAACAATAATTAAAGCTGCAAGCAGCGATGATAGGGCCCTCGCACCGGTGCCGTCACCTGGTGTCTTTAGGAAAACAGAGCACGGTGGGCAATATGCATTTAAGTAGGTAAATATAGGAAGACTACGTCAAAGTCATTTGTATTTGTATTGGCGCTATGACTATAACTGATTACGGCAGGGGTGTGAAACATACGGCCCGCGGGCCAAAACCGGTCCGCCAAAGGGTCCAATCCGGCCTGCGGGATGAATTTGCGAAGTGCAAAAAATACACAGGCCGCCAAGGAAATACCCTTCGACAAAAACTCATGATCATCGCAATTTGGCATTGCAAAGACCTTAAGATCACACTCACCAAATGTGAAGATGATCCGAGTAAAACTGTAAGAGGAGTTCGTTAAAGTATGATGCCTGAAAATGGCAAAAACTGCACAAAAATTTCAGAAGAAATTCAAAATGGCTTCACTCGAAGAGACTTTTTTGAAGGTATTGGGACATTACATGTACATACCAAATTTCGTGCACATATGTGAAACGTAGTGGGAGGGACACTTCATCGAATTTATGTAGGTGGCGCTATGGAGCCATTTTGCCACACCTAATTCTGAAACCCATATCAGATGTAAATTTTAGCCAGTTTAGGAGTTTTCGAGCATGTTTAGGCGGAGAATAATAATTATAATAATAAATATAGCTGGAAGCACAAGGTGCCATCACCACCTGGTGGGTGTATGAAAACAATGCATAGTGAAGCATGTGCTGTAGAGTAAAACACCCAAATATACAAAGAAAAGAGCATTAAAGTTTGATGCATTACCACGACAGCACTATTTAAGATATCAAGACTCCTTTTGCAAATTTACATCAGCCATGTCTCACCAATATTCTGATCAAGTTCAAAGTAATTTGGGTAAATATAAGTGGACTATTTGAAAGCCGGTTTTAAGTGACACACTTCCTGCTGCCAATTGGTGGCGCTCTGACCATGACTCACAATAGTCACATCCTTGTGTTCAGCCCCCAGTACCAAACATACAGCTCAAGTTTCATCGAATTCACTCATTGCATGCAGAAGATATGAGACACTTCTTGTTTCCCTTTAATTGCTATAAATTAAAGGGGGCACTACCAACAACTCTGACGTGTGTGCCAACTTTCATGAAATTTTAAGCATGCTAAGAGCCTCAAAAATACCAGAAACAGACATTAATATTTGATGCGTTACCATGGCAACAATATTTAAGATATCAAGAATCCTTTTGCAACTTGATGTCAGCCATGTCTTTCCATTATTCTGACCAAGTTTGAGACGATTCGGGTAAAGATAAAAGCATTATTGCAAAGTCTATTGTAATTCACACACTTCCTCCTGCCAGTTGGTGGCGCTATGAGCGTGACTCACAATAGTCACATCCATCTGATCAGCCCCCAGGACCAAACATACAGCTAAAGTTTGATGTAAATCACTCGTTGTATGCAGAAGATATGAGACACTTCCTGTTTCCCTTTTTTCGCCATAAATTTATTGCCTCGCCATGGCAAAACCATTCGAGATATCAAAAATCCCTTCGCAATTTTGCATCCTCATTGTCTTGGCATAATGTTGACCAAGTTTGGTGACAATCACATGAATCCCCTAGGAGGAGTATTTAAAAGTTCACCGCATGCACTTTTCACAAAATCCAAAATGGCTGACTTCCTGTTGGTGATTAAGCTAATGATTGAAAAGTTGTTCTGGATGATGAGAACTATAAATATACTGAGTTCCGTACATATACATACAAATATGTACAATTTATGCACCAAAGTTTTGTACCGTGTAAAAGGGGGCGCTACAGAGCCCTCCCACCATGCCCATGTGCTACTATTTGCGAGTGCCTAATGGCCGACGACTCTGATGTGTGTGCCAAATTTCAAGAGTTTTTGAGCATGTTAAGCGCCCCAAAAGCCCCTGAAACTAAAAAAAAAAAATAGGTGCTTGGGCCCTAATAAACATATACAGTGGGGGAAAAAAGTATTTGATCCCCTGCTGATTTTGTACATTTGCCCACTGACAAAGAAATGATCAGTCTATAATTTTAATGGTAGGTGTATTTTAACAGTGAGAAACAGAATAACAACAAAAAAAATCCAGAAAAACGCATTTCAAAAAAGTTATAAATTGATTTGCATTTTAATGAGGGAAATAAGTATTTGATCCCCTATCAATCAGTGAGATTTCTGGCTCCCAGGTATCTTTTACACAGGTAATGAGCTGAGATTAGGAGCACTCTCTTAAAGGGAGTGCTCCTAATCTCAGTTTGTTACCTGTATAAAAGACACCTGTCCACAGAAGCAATCAATCAATCAGATTCCAAACTCTCCACCATGGCCAAGACCAAAGAGCTGTCCAAGGATGTCAGGGACAAGATTGTAGACCTACACAAGGCTAGAATGGGCTACAAGACCATCGTCAAGCAGCTTGGTGAGAAGGTGACAACAGTTGGTGCGATTATGGTGCTCCATGCAAGATCTCACCTCATGAAGTTTCAATGGTCATGAGAACGGTGAGGAATCAGCCCAGAACTACACGGGAGGATCTTGTTAATGCTCTCAAGGCAGCTGGGACCATAGTCACCAAGAAAACAATTGGTAACACACTACGCAGTGAAGGACTAAAATCCTGCAGCACCCGCAAGGTCCCCCTGCTCAAGAAAGCACATGTACAGGCCCATCTGAAGTTTGCCTGAATGATTCAGAGGAGAACTGGGTGAAAGTGTTGTGGTCAGGTGTGGTCAGATCTCTTTGGCATCAACTAACTCGCCGTGTTTGGAGGAGGAGGAATGCTGCCTATGACCCCAAGTCATAACACCATCCCCACCGTCAAACATGGAGGTGGGAACATTATGCTTTGAGGGTGTTTTTCTGCTAAGGGGACAGGACAACTGCACCGCATCAAAGGGACGATGCACGGGGCCATGTACCGTCAAATCTTGGGTGAGAACCTCCTTCCCTCAGCCAGGGCATTGAAAATGACCTTACTGACTTGGAGAGGATCTGCAAAGAGGAGTGGGACAAAATCCCTCCTGAGATGTGTGCAAACCTGGTGGCCAACTACAAGAAATGTCTGACCTTGTTATCGCCAACAAGGGTTTTGCCACCAAGTACTAAGTCGAAGGGGTCAAATACTTATTTCACTCATTAAAATGCAAATCAATTTATAACTTTTTTTGAAATGCATTTTTCTGGATTTTTTTGTTGTTATTCTGTCTCTCACTGTTAAAATACACCTACCATTAAAATTATAGACTGATCATTTCTTTGTCAGTGGGCAAACGTACAAAATCAGCAGGGGATCGAATACTTTTTTCCCCCACTGTAAATACCTGTATAATATATATTACATTTATTTCATGTCTCCTCCAAACAATATGCTTTCTTGAGTATCAAGAAGGTCAATGATATCAGTACTGATATCACCACAGGAAAGGAAACTGCCCCTTGTGCCATCCAGTGAACAGGATATTTGGATTTTAAAAAACAGTCTATAATATTTTGTCTCCTGTTTTTTGTCGACAAAAATAAAGAGAGATTTTGGTAAAGTTTTTATTCTTTAAACTACATGTAGTCTTTTTTTTTTGTCAACAATATTGCATGTTAATATATTTAGTGTTTAATGACATCGGTGTTGTCTTGTCATCGTCTCGTCTTAGTCATGAAAAAAAGGTTGTCACTGAACATTTTTCATCATAATTTTCGTTAATGAAATTAAAGGGATAGTTCACCCAATAATGAAAATTCTGGCATCAGTTACTAACCCTCATGTCGTTCCTAACCCACCAAGACTTTTGTTCATCTTTGGGATACAAATGAAGACATTTTTAATGAAACCTGGGAGATTTCTGTCCCTCCATTTACAGTCTAGTAACCAAAACTTCTTTGTTACAAAGATTGTTCTATGTGACTCAGTTTGTGTACAGCATCTCTCTTCCTCTGCTGTAAACAGTGCAGTTTTTCCGGGTCCCGTTGTATCACGAGAACGTCTACTCTCTCGTTCTCATGATAACACGGGACTCGGAAGCACTGCACTGTTTACAGCAGAGGAAGATGGACACTCTTTGTAACTAAGATGTCTGCAGATTTCGACATAGAGAAGGATTTGCATTTTTTTGTCCAATCTTGCAGACATTTTTTTTGTTCGCTTTCGCATCAACACAACAAGCATGCATCGTGGTTCTGTTGTGAATGTGCATCGGAGATCTATGAGGAAGTGAAGATATTTTTGTGAATAAAGACTTTTAGTTTTTTTGCACACACAAAGCATTCACCTATAAAACTGGTATTACACCACTGATGTCACATGGATTACTTTTACGATGCCTTTATGAATTAATTGATGACAGAATTTTCATTTTTGGGTGAACTATCCCTTTAACACTATTTGCAAGACACGCAAACACACACACACACACACACACACACACACACACGCACACACACACCAAGAAGTGTGAACTTGAACCTGACAGAGCGAAAGCTGCGATTTTCCTATCGTTTCCTGACGTTGTGTTTTGTTAAGTTTTGAAAGTACGCTGAAAAGCGTGGACTGAATAAACGCAAGCCCGGAGCTCAGTTAAAATTCTGTCTGTCTCCTGAGTCTTCCTCCATGTCCTCTCACACTGGGGTTCAACAGTGTGTTTGTGCTCCACTGTACTGAATACTAGGCTGATTTAAAATCTCATCAACACTACAGGTAACTGTTTCCAAGACAGACATGGGGAGGAAGATTAAAATCTTAATAAATGACAGACAGAGAGGAAGAGACTTTTTGTCATGTTCCTCTTATTTCTTTTGGGTCACTCATAAATATAAGATAGGTATCCCAATTATTGGTACTGATCGCCCATTTTTTGACATTCATTTACAAATGTACACTTGCCAAAAGCGTTTCTCTTACATATTTATACCACTACAGAATAAAAATGTGTAGCTATACATTGCTAATCACATTGTGATTTTAAAAAAAACACACATTCACAAAGCTCATTCTGCTACAAAAGAATCTAATCAGAAAGCCACAGACACTGTCTCACACTCATTAACACATTAATCCAATCACACACACCCACTTCCACTGCTTTGACTCAGTGTGTGAACGAGAGTGGACACCACACAGGTTCATGTATGTAAATACAGAGATGGATCTCTCTGAGGTAATGAGTTTACACAGCTATTTAGCCTGTTTGCATTGATCCAAAGACAAATCACTTTGCTGCTGCTCTCACATCAACCCTCTGTGTCATTAATCATATCACTAATTGGTGCAATAACGGCACCATTAGCATATGCCATCTCCAACATGCCCCTCACATAAGGTGAATCCCAATCAGCCAAAACACTCACCTGTGTGCTCTCTGTACACTCACTCTTTCCACCTCATTTTACGCAAACTTAAACCATCCACTATTTAACAAGCAACTTTTTAAAAATATATATTTTGACGTTTTGACATAAGTATAGGACCTAAAATGATGCTACATGATGGACGGTTATGGTAATCTAACATAAAAATTAAACATATACATTTCTTGCAGTGTGCACCTCTCCCTGCTCATTTCACACTCAGGAACTAATGTGTTGACTTTCTATTGAATATGTTGAAGTCTCTTGATCAATAAATCACTTCACATATATTTGGAATATATGTTTGTCAGAATAAGATGGCTGTGGATTTGTCTTACGCATATAAAAACAGTTTGACTGTTTCATTCTTTGTACCATATACCAGTGTTTTGTATAGTGCATAAAATGCCAAGATTTGAGAGATTCTGAGTTTTTGGAGAGTGCAAGTTTTTTTCTTTTTGCTATTCTGAGTTTTTTAAAATTCAGATTTTTGAGAAATTCAAAAACTGTGTTCTTTTTAAATACCAGCATATACTTGACATATTCCTGTTCACAGCACTATTGTTTTTAATCTTTTATTATTATGTATTATTTATTTATTGTCCGGATTATATCTGGAGAAATCTCATTGCGTAGGGCAAGGCTGGAAACCACTGTTGAACGTACATGACCTTCGAGCCCTCAGGCAGCATTGCCTGAGAAATCGTCATGCTGCTGTGATAAATATAACCACATGGGCTCGGGAGTACTTTCGAAAACCGTTGTCACATAACACAGTCTGCTGCTGCATCCAGAAATGCAACTCGAAACTTTATTATGCAAGGAGGAAGCCACACATCAACTCTATGCAGAAACGCCGCCAAGTTCTCTGGGCCTGAGCTCATCTAAGATGGACGGAATTGCAGTGGAAACATGTGCTGTGGTCAGATGAGTCCACGTTTCAGCTTGTTTCCGGAAAAAATGGACATTGAGTTCTCCGTGTCAAAGATGAAAAAGACCAACCAGACTGTTATAAGCGAAAGGTGCAAAAGCCAGCATCTGTGATGGTATGGGGGTGCATCAGTGACCATGGCATGGGTGACTTGCATATGTGTGAAGGTACCATTGATGTGGAGGCGTATATTGGGATTTTAGAGAGACATATGTGCCATCAAGGCAAAGCCTTTTCCCAGGAAGTCCATGGTTATTTCAGCAGGACAATGCCTGGCCTCATTCTGCACGTGCTACAACAGCGTGGCTTCGTAGACACAGTTTGCGTGTGCTTGACTGGCCTGGCAGCAGTCCTGATCTGTCTCCTATGGCGCATCATGAAGAGGAGAATCAGACAATAGCAACCAAGGACTGTTGAGCAGCTGAAGTCTTGTATCAAGCAAGAATGGGCAAAAATTCCACTTGCAAAACTGCAACAATTAGTATCCTCAGTTCCCAAATGATTAAAAAGTGTTATTAAAAGGAAGGGTGATGTAACACAGTTGTTAGGTCTCCCACTCGCGGCTCCGCTACGGAGCAGCATATCTTCCGCATTTCATGGAGCGCAATGCAGCGCGATTCAAAAGGAACTCTCTGGACTACGTCATGAACTCCGCGTTTGTTTATGTTGCCATGTGCCTTTTGTTTTTGTGTTGCGTCATGTCTCTGCCCCCGCTTACTGATTGGTCCTCTGTGCTGATTATCATTTCCAGGTGTCGCGTGTCTAATCTGGTTTGCTTAGAATGAATGCCATTATTTAAACCCATGTCTGTGTCCGCTTCGTCGCGAAGTATTGAGTTTTTGTCAATGAGTTTTTTGTCAATGAGTTTTTGTCAATGAGTTTTTGTCAATGAGTTTTGTTCAATGGTTCGATGTTAGATTTTGGAATGTTCATGTCAAAGATAGCGACGAAGCAAAGTGTGACCGATGTTTTTGTTAATCAGGCATCCCCTGGTTCCTGCCTTTTTGTTTATTTATGTTTTGTTTACCCGGCGTCCCCGGGTTTCTAGGATTCCTTCTTCGTTGCGTGATTTCGTGGACTGTGACCCTGTAAGTGATTACATCTGTGTCTAACCCATTTAGGAAGATTAACGTGCCTCTGTTTTTGGATTTTTTGTATTTGTGTCCCGTCACTTTTGAATGTGCCTTCTTATGTTCCTAATAAACTGACCACTTCTCCCCTGCAAGTGCATCCTGCTTCCCTTCATATCCCCAGTGTCGTAACAGAATACTCTGCCAAAAAATGGATGCAGCGGAGAAAGTGAGGGCACGCCACGCCACATTTAAAATGCCTGCACATGATTCAATTTTTTTTCCTCAGTGGACTTTCGTTTATCCCCCGGACGATTATGACGGCTTTGCCACTTGGCCACAATGTTTTTGTTTGCAGGCGCAACTTTATTTTCTGAATTTGGAGGACCCCAAACCCGACGAAGAACAGTGGTTGGGGTTCCTCCTCTCTCGTTTGGTCAGCTCTGCTCGCCAATGGGCGGAGCTTCACCTCGCCAGTAGATCCACGCAGCTCAAAACAGTTTCGGGCTTTGTGGATCTACTGGTCCAGGTGTTCGGGAGCCCAGACTTCCAACCCGACCTCAGGACCTTTTTGGGGATGGACCGTCTGGGCGACCGACCTAGCCAAACTTTTTTGGATTTTTATGAGAGTGAGCGGGCTAACATGGCGGCCTGCACCTCTCATCCCCTGACCCAGGAGTATGCCACAGATGGATGCACCCGACCAGCCATCCTGCAGTGCCCCACCTGCAGGAAACAGAGTAAGGAGCAGCTACTTCTGCTCCCAAGGCTGTTTTAAGGGCAACTGGCTGGTACATAAGCGGCTCCACAGGTGGGCACCCTCAGAGCTCCAGCAGGAGGCCCAGCAGGAGGTCTCCTCCACGGAGCAGCACCTGGAGGTAACCATGGCAATCTCCAGCCCCGAGCTACAGCAGGAGACCCAGCAGGAGGTCTCCTCAAGGGAGCTAAACCTGGAGGTAAACGTGGCAACCTCCAGCCCTGAGCTCCAGCCGGAGACCCAGCAGGAAGTCTCCTCCACAGAGCTACACCTGGAGGTAAACGTGGCAACCTCCAGCCCCGAGCTCCAGCAGGAGGCCCAGCAGGAGATCTCCTCAAGGGAGCCGCACCTGGAGGTAAATGTGGCAACCTCCAGCCCCGAGCTCCAGCCGGAGACCCAGCAGGAAGTCTCCTCCACGGAGCTACACCTGGAGGTAAACGTGGCAACCTTCAGCCCCGAGCTCCAGCAGGAGGCCCAGCAGGAGGTCTCCACAGTGGCGCTGCCCCTGGAGGTTAACATGGCGACCCCCAGCCCCGAGCTCCAGCCGGAGGCCCAGCAAGAGGTCTCCACAGTCGAGCTGCCCCTGGAGGTTAACGTGGTGACCTCCAGCCCCGAGCTCCAGCCGGAGGCCCAGCAGGAGGTCTCCACAGCGGAGCTGCTCCTGGAGGTTAACGAGGCGACCTCCAGCCCCGAGCTCCAGCCGGAGACCCAGCAGGAGGTTTTTCCAGCAGAGCTGCTCTTGGAGGTTCACGAGGAGACCTCCACTCCTGTCCAGTTCCTGTCGGAGACCCAAGTGGGGTGCTCCATTCCAGCTCAGTTCCTGTCGGAGACCCAAGTGGGGTGCTCCACTCCAGCCATGTTCTCGTCAGAGGTTCAAGAAGAAACCTCCTCTCCTGTCCTGCTTATACCAGAGGTCCACGAGGAGACCTCCGCCCAAGCCACGTTACTGCCAGAGATTCAAGAGGAAACCTCCTCTCCTGGCCTGTTCATATCGGAGGTCCACGAAAAAACCTCCGCCCAAGCCACGTTCCTGCCAGAGATTCAAGTGGAAACCTCCTCTCCTGTCCTGCTCACATCGGAGGCTCACGAGGAGACCTCCGCCCAGGCCACGATCCGGCCAGAAGTTCAAGAAAAAACCTCCTCGCCTGTCCTGCTCATGTCAGAGACCCACGGGATGGCCTCTGCTCAAGCCAAGTCCATGTCAGAGGTCCATGGGATGACCTCTTCCCAAGTCGAGTCCATGTCAGAGGTCCACAGGATGACCTCTTCCCAAGTTGAGTTCATGTCAGAGGTCCACAGGATGACCTCTTCTCAAGCCCAGTCCATGTCTGAGGTCCACAGGATGACCTCCATTCCAAGGCCAATTTCTAGTCCAGTTTCCAGTCCCGTTTCCAGTCCAGTTTCCAGTCCACTTCGTGATTTAGTGGCCAGCTCTGTGTTTGAGTTAATTTCTAGCGCTATTTTTGCATTGGTTCTCCGTTCGGTCGCTGAGTTAACTGCCAGCTCCGTTCCCAGCTCCGTTCTAGATTTTGTTGACGGTACTGTCCCTAGCCTAGTTTCCAGTTCTGCACACTCCTCTGTCTCCTCCTCTGTCTCTAGTTACCTTCCTAGCTCTGTTTCCAGTCCAGGTTCAGACTTTGTCTACAGCCCTGTCTCCACTTTAATTTCCAGCTCTGTTTCCAGGCCTGTCTCCACTTTAATTTCCATCCCTGTTTCCAGCCTTGTCTCCACTTTAATTCCCAGCTCTGTTTCCATCCCTGTTTCCACTCTTATTTCCAGCTCAGTTCTCACTCCTGCTTTGAATCCGGTTATCAAGTCTGCTCCGGGTCAAAGTTTTGAGTTTATAGACTTTTCACTTTCCAGTTCAATTTCCGGTCCAGCACTCTTTCCAGTTCCCTATCCAGTTCTCTGTCCTATTCTCTGTCCCATCCTCTGTCCAGTTCTCTGTCCTATTTTCTGTCCCATTCCCCAGTCTGTCTCTGAGCCTGTCCCTAATCCAGGTGCCGAATCTGAATCCAGTCCTGGTTCCAGTCCGGGTTCCAGACAAAGCGCCAGGTCACACGCAGCTCGGAGGTCCAGGCCAAGCATCAGGTCACGCGCAGTTCCGCGATCCAGGCCAAGCACCAGGTCACACGCAGCTCCGAGATCCAGGCCAAGCACCAGGACATGCACAGCTCCAAGATCCAGGCCAAGCACCAGGTCACGCGCAGCTCAGAGATCCAGGCCAACCATCGGTTCAAGCACCACTCCAAGTTCTCATCCAAGTTCTCGTCCAAGTTCTCAGGGACAACGCGACACATTCTGCTCTGACTGCAGGACATTGAACTTCACCAGCCTCGGGTCCAGGGGGGCAGATGTTCCAATCCTGCCCAGGGGCCCGGGTCCGCCAGAACAGGCAAAACTTTTGGCGCTTTGGGAGATGCACCTTTTGGGGGGGGGGGCTCTGTTAGGTCTCCCACTCGCGGATCCGCTACAGAGCAGCATATCTTCCGCATTTCACGGAGCGCATTCCAGCGCGATTCAAAAGGAACTCTCTGGACTACGTCATGAACTCCACGTTTGTTTATGTTGCCATGTGCCTTTTGTTTTTGTGTTGCATCATGTCTCTGCCCCCGCTTCCTGATTGGTCCTCTGTGCTGATTATCATTTCCAGGTGTCGCGTGTCTAATCTGGTTTGCTTAGAATGAATGCCATTATTTAAACCCATGTCTGTGTCCACTTTGTCGCGGAGTATTGAGTTTTTGTCAATGAGTTTTGGTTAATGAGTTTTGTTCAATGGTTCGATGTTAGATTTTGGAATGTTCATGTCAAAGATAGCGACGAAGCAAAGTGTGACCGATGTTTTTGTTAACCAGGCATCCCCTGGTTCCTGCCTTTTTGTTTATTTATGTTTTGTTTACCCGGCGTCCCCGGGTTTCTAGGATTCCTTCTTCGTTGCGTGATTTCGTGGACTGTGACCCTGTAAGTGATTACATCTGTGTCTAACCCGTTTAGGAAGATTAACGTGCCTCTGTTTTCGGATTTTTTTGTATTTGTGTCCCGTCACTTTTGAATGTGCCTTCTTATGTTCCTAATAAACTGACCACTTCTCCCCTGCAAGTGCATTCTGCTTCCCTTCATATCCCTGGTGTCGTAACAACAGTGGTAAACATGCCTCTGTCCCAACTTTTTTTGAGTGTGTTGAAGGCATCAAATTCTAAATTTGTTTATATTTACAAAATACAATTAAGTTGGTCAGTGAAAACATTGAATATCTTTTCTTTGTACTTTTGTCAGTTAATTAAAGTTTCAAGACACTTGACAAATCACAGATTTTTGTTTTTATTGCATTTTAGAAAAAAATCCCAACTTTTATGGAAATGGGGTTGTAACAGTAATAATAATAATAATAATTGATTTTATAATATGTATTATTCTTTTTATTTATCTTTCATATATGAAATCCTTAATAATGGTTTACTTAAACACAACTTAAGAACCGCCCTAATGTTTTTACCCCAGCCTGAAAGTATGGGGCATTTAGGGATCAATAACATGGTCATCAATACACTTTGAGGTATGACAAGTACAGAACTAGGGGTGAGGAGTGTGTAGAAAATACTAAAATACCTTTTTAATGATTTTACTGTTGTAAGCCACAAAACCAAGGAAAATCATTCAATTTACATTGATACAGTCAGATTTTCAAATTATGTAACCTATGTAGGTTGCTTTTTTGTACTCTGCTTTTAATACCTGAACTATCCTTAAAAGATTTAGACCCAAATGAGAAATCATACTGTACTTATTTCCTTAAGTCCCAGTCTATTATAATTCAGTAAATAGCAAATAGTATGAATTAATCAATAACTGCAGTAAAACTAATAAGACAGAAGGAATGTAACTCTGGCATTGCCAATGAGTCTCCAAAAATTCAAGCCAGCTAGCAATCTCTTCATAACATGCTAATTTTCAAGGAAGCCAGTCATGTGGTGTGGAGGGATTTGGAAGGATGAAGTGTGGAAGCCTAGGCTGCGTTCTTCCGTCTAATAGAAGGAGACAAGTGCTTAGAGTGCTCCACAAAAGCCAAACATTATAAATAATTCTAAAAGCTAAGGAGGCTTCTTTATATGAGAGCCTACCTCCCTTTCTTGACATCTGAGGCTCTGTGCATGCCACCAACAAGAATGTCTTTTCAGCTATCACTTCCAATGAACTCTGTAGACCCACATGCAGACTTTGTAAGTTTATTTCCCTTGAACTCTTTTCTTTCCAAAACAGTTCATAATGTAAAATGGTAGAGAGCATACAAACTCAGTTTGGTGTTCTTAAACATACATATCACACATGCATACAGTTAAGCATGCACACAACGCACACACACATAAACAATTTACTCTAATAAATGTAACTCAGTCACAGTTACACTGCAACAAACAGGACACTACACACATGCACACTCAAGATGCAGGGAGGTGGAGTGTGCTCAGAGACATGTCTTGTAAATCTCTTTCTGAAAGAAGCTTTGGGATGTAGACAGAAACTTACACACTGGGCTTCACTTCACTCATCTTTCTCTCTCCCCCTCAGCTCTTGTCCTTTTTTCCTCTACGTTCCAGACTCTCTTGACACTTTTCCTTTCCTCTATTCTCACCATATCACCTTATTTTTTCTCCCCTTTTCATTCTCCACTACTGTCTTCAACACTACCTCTGTGTTTGAAACTGATCCTTAAGTAACTCCCGCTAACCTCTTTGCCCATTCTCTCTTTCCTTAAAAATTATCCTTAAGAATCAAGGTGTGGTTCAAGCCTATAAAGCTCGTTTTACCCAGTAACTTAGCCACACCACATAAAACTCATTGAGAAGCTCTCTTTCTCAGTGTACCCTACTCTCCAGCTCCCATGGCTGCAGTGACTAATGTCCTGCCTCTTCATAGACAAAGAACGTGTAGACAAACTGCAGGATGATGGGGGAAAGTGTTCCATCTTTTCTGATAAATGGAGCCTTCATCTTTTGCCATGGCTGCTGTGGGACCCCTTCAAACACCACACTACACACTTCAACCTAAAGGCTAGATGTGTGCACATCTGTGTGAACAATGAATTATTCTGTAAACACTAACCTTGTCTTCATTCATGAAGACCTATTTACTGAGTGCAACATGGTCTCTTAACAAACCAAGGAAAATAATTTACTCTTCTCATGCACATTCATTGCCCCCTTTACTCTATAAGTGTATAACTTATTATTTTCCTCTCTCATGTCCTGCATCTCTCTCTCTCTCTCTCTCTCTCTCTCTCTCTCAGTCCTATTCCACTCCAACCTCTCTCTCCACCCCCTGTAAGAAACTGGACATTGTAAAGGAGTAGGGAGTCCACCATTAGCGCCATTCTTCCTTCAATGTTCCCTGTGGAGTATTGTTAAAACACAGCACCTCTCCATTCCCCACATTTTCCCTCCTCCCTCTCTCACCCCCCATCCATGGGGAGGCTCTTAAAACACTTTGCATGAGAAAAAGTGATTACTCTTCAAATGCTCTGCTGACAAAAGAGGAGTCTTCGGGTTCATCTGAAAATTTGCTCACTGAGTTAACACCCTGCCCTCCCCACTCTCATCCTCTCATTTTGTTTTTATAAAGAGGGCTGATATTTGTCTTACAGAGGGGGTGAATAAAGACTTTGACGTTTTCTTGTGAAGTGGTTTGGGGCAGAATCAGTAGGAAACCACTTAGACATTAAGAAGTGGCTAAATACATGCAAGAGCAGGAATGAGAAGCAGAGATAAGAATTTGGGATCTGTAACAAAATGTTTTCCTGACTCCTGTTGTTTTCATGAGGCGTTGACCTTTGAACATATAGAATCAATATTCCCTTAATAGCACACCTCATTCCCCTGGTCTGTGGTCAAATGTTAAGCTATTCAAATTTAACTTAGGCCCCGTTCACACCTGGCATTAACATGCATCCTGGGTGACTGGATCACAAGTGGACAGCCAAGACACATAGCCATAAACACCTGGCATTATGAATCCAGATGAATCCAGGTGACTCCAGTGACCACTTGTGATGGGGTTTCATACATCGTTTCTGCTAGAGAAAGGCTGTCATACATATTTATTACGCCAGTCTTACGCTGCATTTATTTTAAATCATATCTCATATCATATCATATCTGTACGGACTGTTTCAAAGTAAATGAGAGATGAAACAACAAATGAAACTATGAAAAGCAGCTGCTTTCATCTCTGCTGTTATAACATCATCTTTATGATGATGCTCTACTGTTCAGTGCGATTTCCAAACAGTCTTCCCTCCATCCAAACTAGGTTTTTAAATTAGTTTACTCTCTTAATTATCTTTAATGGTCTTTCACACCTGGCTCTAACTCTGCAAAACATATGTATGATACAAACACTGATCAGGACGTAGAGGAAAACACCGATTTAATGCCTCTACAATAACACACCCATGCCATTCGCACACACATACTGCTCTGTGTCACACCAAATGAGGCAGCACACTCTCTGCTGTGCTTCACACTAGGGCTTAAAACGTTTTACAGCCTGTCAGGAGTCTCAACGACATGTCAGCTGATCTAATGGTAGTCACCTGCTTGGGAAAAACAAACATGAGCATTAACCATAATTCTCTCAGTCTCTCTCACACAGCCTTTTTTTTTTTTTTTTTGGCTGAGACCCCTGAACCAGTGAAAATCATTTAATCAAACCCATTTTTCCTCTGTTTCCCATTTTTTTCTCTGCCTTGATGAAGGAGGAAATGGCTAGGCTATTTGGGAGGTCAACTTAGAAGTTCCTGCAGCCAATGCCAATACTTTGAAAGTTTGGAACAGATTTTCATATTTGCCTGTACGAATAGTAGCACAGAAGCACAGACAAATACCTTAAACTCTAAATTCATTCAAACTATTTTGACACAAATCTACATGAAACATACTCACTCCAAAGTACACACTACAGACTGCACCCTTGGAAAGAAGAAATATTGGGAGTTTTCTGAGTCTCACACCACCCATGTCCTATTTTAACCCCTAGAACCATATGCAATTTGTAGGCATCCTTGCACCCAGTCTTCTCGGTTTCTTAAATCCGGAACTGTTTATCTCTCAAAATAATATGCACATCAGTAGAAACAGAAGGATTTACCCCTTCCCAAATCATGGCTTTTTTTGTGCATCAGCAAATAATCCAGTTTTAAAAATACACAAACGTTCAACTCACTTCTTACTCACTCACTATTATGAATAAACTCACCCATTTATTCATAATAGAGAGTAAAGATTTTGCATTTCCTAGCATCAGTGGCCGAGAGCAAGTGTACGCTGTAGTTACACAGTTACATCAAATTCAACAATGATAGAAGCCATGTAAAAAAGGAAGTAGGAAAAAAATGCTTAAAAATAGGTAAAGCTTCTTAGGGTTAACAGACCACAACAGGTGAACAAGCACTTATTGTGGAAGGGATGAGAGTGCATCATAGAGAAATAACACATAAATGAGAATAAAGACGCAAAGAGACAAGGGAAAGAGGAAAGAGATAAAGAAGAGAGAAAGGGAAATTGAGAGAAAGAGAGAGAGAGGGAGAGAAAAGGGGGTTGTCCTGATGGAGAGGCAGATCAGAAGCATGCCCTGAAGGGCTGACTCAGCCTGGGGATTAGTCAGAGAGAGAGGGGGAGCCAGTGAGACAGACAGAGGGAGTGAGAAAGAGACCCTTCCTGCATGGAGACACACCCCTTTGCTACCTCCACTGAGACACAAATATAGACAGACACTTTTGACATGTCTCTACTTTAACGCAACAGCCTAACTTTGTGTCAACACAATACATACCCAAATACATAGGAAAGGCTGACAACCTCCCTTCCTCTCTTTTATCAGAGCCTTATATCACTTTTTAATAGCTCCTGCTTCTCACCTTGTTCCCTTTTTCCTACATACTTTATGAGCTTTTCATTTGACATTAAAAATATAAATGCTGAAACTCTATAAATTGAGATATTTCAGTCAAATTCAACAGCAGTTCAGTATTGCAATATTCCAGGCTTTCAGCCATTTCAATCAATTGCTATTTATCGAAGTCAATTTTTTAAGGGAAAAGGATATTTAAATTTTCATTTTTCTTATCCTTCTGGGGTGACATGAACGAAAAAACAGAAAACCCAGCGCTTCTGGTGCAATACCTCATGCACAAATGTACAGTGTTCACTTTGTGTCCCTGCTTCAGATCCATCATAACAAATAATTCCCATATGCTTTAGCACAAAAATTAATTAACGATGCCTAGACGCCAAACATCAAACTAAAAAAAAAAAAAAAAGAAAGAAAGTCCCCAAACACTCCCCAGAGCACTTCTGTAATCTCCATCTAGGATCAATCCCAGAGATGGTGGTGGAAAAGAAAAACTTTCATCCTGCTTAATGTCATACTGGTTTGGGCAGGCTAAGGGGGCTATTTAAACATGTTTTAGCATGACAATGGCCTGCTGTTAACCACCTCATCCTCACAGATGTTCGCACACACACACACACACACACACACACACACACACACACACACACACAAACCTTATAATTACAGATAGTGCTGCATGATGCTTTAGGTGTGAAGGCAAGGGCATCTTTTTGAAACACATATTTGTCATATGTGTTTTTAGGTTTAGTGAACAAGGGATGGAAGAAGAAAGGGCAGACGATATTGGAGGTAATCATGTGTCATCTTGGTCGTTCCTGGTTGTTGGTGATAGACAATGTTTTGTCCGTAGAAACTGGAGGCAGTGAGAGAAAACCTGATCTGAGCAGATTTCAAACGCATAGCAATAAAACAGTAATTACTAAATCCTAGAAGATTAGAGGGAGAAAATATCTTCAAGGTATGTGTACATTAAGATGTGTGATTTTTATTTCAGTGCAGGAGCAAAGCTGGACTTTTGCCCATCTTCAGAAAAATTAGACCTGTTTCACAGATATTATTTAAGATGACACAAATACTAATATGAGAAACAGTTTACATTGGTAGTAGACAGAATATACGGTGGGGTCCAAAAGTCTAAGAAAAAAAGTCTACATTTTTTTCATTTAAAATTGGAAATAAACAAAAGAAGAAAATTGGAAATAAACAGAAAAAAATGAAACATTTAAAGCAAAGAAAGTATATGTTCAATATCTTGATAAAGATTTGTACTATTTCTAGGTGTCTATTTAAATGTAAGCTAGTTTGTTATATTGACCATGTTAACTGCTTTGTACAAAATGTCAGATTTGCCTAATCTATTCTATTAAAGCATTTGTTTAAATGACACTGATGGATTTGATGTAAAATGGATCATACAGTTTTTCACAAACTTGTGGAGTACATGCCAGCTTGAATGCACATTTATTAAAGCAAAAGGAGGACATCACCAAATAATAAGAAACTCTTAAATTCATGTCAATATTTCAAAGATTCTACTTTTCACTCAAGCTGTTGTCAATAATACAATTTGTAATGAAAATTGGTGTATTAAAAAGAATGCCAAATAGAAGCATTTTCACAAGTGGTCTCAGACTTTTGGACCTCATTGCACATATATATATATGTTGAAACCTGGATCACTTATATTTTGTATGTATAATTTGTTCTAATTTTACATTACTGTCATTTTACATTTTTTCAGTTTTGTAAATTACTGTGGCCTACCTAAAATTCAATTGTCTTAAAAAAAGAATATATATATATATATATATATATATATATATATATATATATATATATATATATATATATATATAGTAAAAGGCTTTAAATTGCAGCACAGGAAGATAGGGTATTTTTCAAATGCATAATGTAATTAAATCTTCAATCAGCAGAGGATTAAACTAGTACTTAAGTCCAAGGTAAAATGCAGTAAGAGCAGGTGAAATAAGGCTCTAAAACAGCCGAAAATTCTAATGTATGTAATAAAATTCCGCCTCCTTAAACTCCAAAATGTAGATTAAAATAAGGGCTAAGCCGAAAAATGCCCTAAATGTGAGGTATACGGCTTTTGCCGTTTGTTTCGAATAGCAGCGCTGAACTATACAATTT